>JBDODA010000022.1:0-351717 GCA_039880815.1 Aspergillus intermedius | reverse complement strand
AGAAGAAAAAGAAGTCTATCTAGGTGACGGACCGTCTTTATAGACATTTGTGCGATGTGGCCTAAGCCCTTGTTTTCCCAGATTGCTTGTATGGCGTTGTTTGACATGTTGGTGGTGTTTGTATGGCGTTGAGCCGTCACATTTGAGACAGCCTCGCCTTTAGATCCCTCGACAGCTGTTTCCTCAAACTGGATATTTCAGCTCGAGATTCGCCTCCAACATTCAGTGTGCTATCCAAGGCGCTCGTTGAAGATGACTGAGAGATGTGCGTGTATGAGTTGCTATATATTGGCGGTGTCATTCTTGCACTGCTCTGGCGGCTAGTTCCTAAAGCCTCAACATAACCTTCAGGTAAGCCCAGGCTAGTGGCCACTGGTGGATCTATCATGTATTAGGAAAATGCAACAAGCCACTGGTGAACCATGCCTACCTGGATACTCTTGCTCTGCTCCAACCTGTTCCGAGTTTGAATAACTGGCAGTCCCCATTAATGGAAACACCTGCTGATGCGACTGCTCCTGCGTGATGTTGTCCACTTTGACAGCCGATCCATGATGCACGATTTCATGGCCATCACCGTCATTGGTCTGAAGTTGTGTCAGCTCTGCCAATGAATCTAACTACATGTCCAAAATTAGTAAGCTATGGAGCGTGTCCACTGTAGGTCGAGCATACCAACTGTTGAGGGCGCGTTCTGGCTCGAAAATACATCCTTGACATTCTTATCCTGGTGGCCACGGGCGCTGTTTGTCTCTGGACCCTTCTCAGACACTATCGAGCTGTTTTCTACCGGACAAGTCTCCTCAAACTCGATATCAAATTCATTGCGAACTGCCGCTCACTCCCACTGGAGGAGACCCTCAGATCTTGAGACAGTTGGGAGGTTCCTGGTGTACCATTCTGGGTGGGAATGTTCGCCATCGTGGGGACACATGGTTTAGATGGAATGGGACTAGTCCGGGGTGACAGGCGTGCTGGAGCTGGAGGGGCTTGGTACGGCTTCCAACGAGAGGTAGGAAAGGCATGTGAGCGCGGTTTAGGTGGAGAAGGTTGATAGCAGAAGTTGATATTTTCAAGGCTGATATTCACTGTTTAAAACGAACTTTAAGAGAATCGAAAATGAGAGGTAATATATGAATCTTGTAGTATCTGTTGTGACGGTTAGCGGGGCGCCAGAAACGGCTCCCATGAACCGCGCTTCTGCCGAGCCCTACCGCCTGCCATTGATGGGAATACCATTGCCATTTGCGGAATGGCGTCTACTGTATCAGGGATAGCGCCGCCTCGCGCTGCTTTTAGGCTGCTCACATGCCGCCTCAATGCATCCATTGCATCTATAAAAGCCCGACATCTCCCCCTCAAAGGACCACGCACTTTCTCTTCTCTTTTTCCCTCTCCTGTCTGCCTCGCTTGGTGCACTGCCCTCTTACCAAGATGCCGCGTTATCCGACGATTACCCTTTTCCAGTATGGCGCCGGAGTGGCCGACGGTCATCTGAACGATTGAGACATTAAGACCTTTTTACTGTCGCTTCATTGGAAATCGACCTATCCACCTCACCCCCTGATGCTGTGCTGCTGCTTATGATTGCAGTTATGGGCCCCCTTCACGAGTCTGCCAGCTGATCAGCGACTTTTTGAGTTGCTTCCAGCCATGCTATCCTATTTGGGCTTTCCTTGAGGACTTCTGGATCCTCAGCTGCCTTGCTTGTGGTCTTTATTTCAAGATCCCATGATTCCTTCTTTACCTAGGCTCCCAAGATTCTACATGGGAAAGGCAACTTTCTGGTTATCTGGCTACCAGATCTGGCTGTGAACTGGGTTGCGCCTGTCCCCCTCCACAGCCGTCTTTCAACTCCACCAGGATCAATTCATTTATGTATCCTCGCCATGTCTACCAGGCAATAGCGAAATTACCGCATCCTTTTCATTTCAGCGTGTTTGACATGCGAGGCTTGGAGCTGCAACACCCAGATGCAATTGGCTCAGGGCACCGGATGTGATGACCTGGTCACGTTGGTGTCACAACCTGGCTTCTCTCGTATCGTACCTAGGATTCTAGTTAGTTGTATTTCGAGACAGGACACTTACCCTAAGTGTCTTCCAAGTATTCGTATGCTCAATGTCCCTCCGGGTCCGGTTCAGTAAGTCGTGTGCGTTGATGGGTATATCGCCCCCTCCAGGCTCCGTAAGATAATCAACAAGTAGAAACGATAAAGGTAACGAATGGAGAAACAAGGCCAACCGAGTACGTATACTGGGTTGTTGGTTAAGTGCGGACGAGTCAGAAACTAGAATGTAACCAATGCTTGATTAAAGAGATTGATCGCGAAGAACTAAACTAAGTACATGAATGAGCGTCCTTATATATCTTCCTTCTCCTGGTATGATGTTCCTGCCGTGTTGACTGCCTGGCTCTTCTGGGAGCAAAAAGACAACTATATATGGCTCATCAACCACCTGTTTATGTAAGTGACACTCAAGCACCAATATAGGTAACTGTGCTCAACTGAGTTGCCCCTTTCACAGTCCAACGCTTCTCAATGCTACAGCAGGGCTGGTCACATCGCTTGTCAATAATTACACGGCAAGGGAAGGAAATTGGTCAATTATAGCATTATTGACCATCATCACCACCGGCCTTTCTGCTTCAGGGTTTCTGGCTTTGGTTATAATTTACAGGTGTGGAAAACTTGTGAAAATAAAACAGGAGCATGATTCTGAGGTTAGTGCTGGATTCTACAGAGTGATACCATAGAAGAAGGATGCTATTTGCACTGCTGAGGTTTAGTCAACATGCATTCTAGTTAAGCCATAGCCGTTATAGCTGGACTGTTGGAGTGTGGACTTAAACATTTATTTTTCGTACTTGTGTCTGTAACAACATGCAGTGGATACTATATGAAACTAGAGATGGTTGGATTGTTGAGAGAAGCGCTGAGCTCGCCTAATAGTTAACTAGTAATCTATGGTATGGCCACAGTGGCATCCAAGGCATTGCTAATTGGATCGACTATTTATCCAACCGATCCCTGTGGCGAAATGTGGCCCATCCCATGATTTAGACCTCAGCCTCACCCCGGGTGCTCGGAAGGTCACCCTAATACCCTCATTTTGAGGGTCGAGGGTTTGGCTCTCTCACCCGCAGTGAGGGTCTAGGTTAGGTCTGATTTTCGCGAGGGTGACCAAACAAGATGAACAGTACTATATTAGGATGGATAATCATTTTTATGCATACAAATTAGGTAAAGCGTGGAAATATTTCATGAAATTGAGGGTCAATGAGGATCTGTGAAGGTCACAAGTATCATTATACCCGCCCCTCACGCGGGTCGGACTGTGGAGGATCGTGAGCGACCTGTATCCGCCATCGCCGCCGCGAGTGGATTACGTTATACAGTGGCCCTTGATCGGAGTGCCGTCTTTTCGCAATTGTTTGGCTCTTACGGTGATCCAGGGCTCAAATATGGTCAAGAATTATTTCCTAGGTCAACCGTCGTATTTTCAAGCCCCAATGTGTGTCTTTTCTTCAGCGGCACAGTGTCGTAACTAGATGTCGTTATCGTTAATAGTCCGTCTTTCGCAGAAATACGCCTTGTGAAGCACCGCCCACCCCGCTTACTTAGGAGCCATCGTCGGCCATGGAGTGAAAAAAGACCTACAAATACTGGCCAGAGGACAATGAACTGGACAAGAACAAGAATAATACCTAGATTGCAAATGATGACGACAGTGAAATCAAGCATGCATTCAAAGCAGCCAGAGTGAGTACATGCCAACCAGCCAGGCATGTAAGCATCTTGCTAACACCATATGCAGCTTATGCCAGCGGATGCCCGGGGATTGCTGGATGGGAGTCTTTGACCATATAGAAGCAGATGAAATCGTGACTATGTTGTCTGCGTCTCAGGATCTCACCGCATCTGTTCGGCCTTCGATGTATAGCACTATCGCATGGGAGTGGAACACTGTGCCCCAAGCACGCATTCTGCGCTTACTGCAGGCTGTTCTACAGTGCCCTGAGCTGGCCTCAAATATCCAGCACGTCTCGATCTTGTCATCTTCGCAATATGTGCTCACTGAAGAATGGAAAAACGACCCACGAGATGGCCAGGATGGGCCACTTTGGAATCAATATCTTGAGAGCTTCAGCGACGTCGTGGAACAGTCCCAATCAATTGTTGATAAAGCCCAGTTCCCAGAGGCCTTGAAATGGAATGAAGCGCTCCAGAAAGGCAATTCCTATGCCTACGTGACCATTCTCCTCTCCCGATTACACAACCTTAAATCTCTTCGGCTGGACTACTCCTTTGTCTGGAAATCAGGATTTCCTGGATTGATGATGAAGCACGCGTTATTTTCCACACCAAAAGCCGTACTATCATCTTTCAACTCTCTTACGGCTATTGACTACGGTAGTAATGTACCCCTATCTGAGGAGTTTGACCCCATCTTTAATATTTTTGATAAATTGAATGGCTACCCTCCTTGTGATCCCAATCAATTCATGGCCTGGTTCCATCTGCCTTCCGTTCAATCCATATCCATTTGGCTACGGAGCTTTCAAGACGTTATTACTGGTGAGGACCAGGGGAATCTGAGTAAGCTGCATACGCTAGTCATCGCTCGAGCTACTATCAAAGAAGAAGACGTGCCATCTTTGCTGTCCCAGATGACTACCTTGAAGTCTCTGCACTTGGGCATGGCATATAGATGGCACAGTGAATTTGCCTTGGCATCATGCTCGAACATCCTGGAGGGCTTGGAGTCCATCAGTGATACTCTAGAAAAGCTCTCCCTGGGGGTGGAATACTACCCATTCAGCAAAGGGTACTATGGTTTTGGAACCGACGAGGATGAACAGGCAAGGATAGAATTTGATGGATTTCTGAAGCAATTCCCCCGGCTGCGATCTGCAGAAGTACCCATCACTTTACTTGTGGGATTGGATCCAGATGAATCGGATGAAATTGGCGACCGTCTACCGGATACCCTCGAGGAATTATGTCTGCAGTGGGATAATTCGGAGATTAATGGGTTTTGGGAATTCGAGTCACAATTACATGATTGCGTCCGGTATCTGCTGGACGATCAACGGACTCATTCGCCGCACCTTAAACGAGTCACCATCCGGCAACGCATGCTGCACCCCATTGACAGGGAAACCTTTGCCAAGGAGCGCGCAGAATTGAAAGAGGTGTGTACAGAGGCCGGGATTGACCTGGAAGTGGTATTTGACTATCTGTCTCCGGGGCTATGGACACAAAATAATACTTGGTGTGAATAGATATAGTACAACATAAGTATAGTACCAATGCAGCCGGACTTTGTGCCAGATTACTTTGTCCTGCAGCTACGCTAAAAACTAGGCGGACCTGTCTGCCTCACTGGCCCATAAGAGTCTTTGTTACAGCCCTGAAGAAAACAGCCTGACGGTGCGCTTGGAATCGACTGTATAGAAACGGCAAGGAGCATAGATAGGAGGGACATGTCGAGGAATGTAAAATCATACAATCCAATTCACAGTCAATCAATCAATTAATCCATTGAGCTTTGCAAGTTCTTCTTCTACTTCTTTTATTATATAATTTCGTTAATCCTAACCAGCCAATATGATTTTTTCCCAGATCTGCACGATTTTGCCTCTCCTCGTTAGCCTGGCATTGGCCGGCGATCTGAACGTTAAGCGAGACATGTCTGTTGCCGCGACCAAAGGATACAAGGATGGCCAGTTTGTCTGGACTTCAATCGTCGACCTTGAGAAGAAGGAGAAAGTGTTGCCCGAAGAGATGGTCAAGATTGCGCACGAAGCGAGCAAGAGATGCAAGCGGACTTTGGTTCGGTCCCGGAGGCCAAGCAGCCCTCGATCATGACGGCCATGGAAATCGACAACCGAATCTACCTGGCCTCGTCAATGAAGGGCGACTACTCCTTCATCTACGACTTCAAGACGAAGGATAAGGGCGGCAAAGTCGGCAACGGAAGCATCAGGAAGGGTGTTCCGAAGGAAATCGCTGACGCACTCGGAGATGCTCAGTCAACAGGTAGCGGCGAGGACCGGAACAATGTTCAGCACAAAAATGATGCTTCGTGTGGGGAGCTGATGGCCAGCTACACCTACCTGTTGAAGAGCAGCGGGCAGAGCCTGAAGAACAAGAAGCCGAAGCAGACAATTGCATGGCTTTACACCAAAACCAAAGATGGCAAGATTGTGGAGCAAGCTCATAATCCTTGCGGCACTAAAGAAAATGCCTGGGGATGCGATCTCTTCTGCCACCACATGGGCTTCACCCCTATTTAATGTCGACACTGAGGAAGCCTGTGACCTGCCCAAGATCGCCAAGACCGAGCAGCAGCAGCTCATGACCAAGGAATTGAGAGCACAACTCGATGCGATGAACAAGGAGACGGATGAGGCGAACAAGGAGAAGCAGAAGGAAAAGAACAAGAAGAAGCAGGGTGACGAGGGGAAGAACAAGGGCCAGAAGAAGGAGGAGGACGACAAGAAGGGCAAGGGAGGAAAGAAGGCTCGCTTTTGGTCGGTATAGATCTCTCTATCAGTGGATGATGGTTTGGCGTTCAAGGGATTGTTTTAGGGGTTTGAAAGGCCTGTGCTTTAGACGTGTTCCCGGTACCGGATAATTTGAAGTTTTGGTGATTTCTTTGAAGTGTGCTTATTTGGATTAGAATAGATGGATAACTGAATGAACGATCTATATGTGCTTAAGCCTGAATGTCTTGGTTCTTGAGATATCTTGCTGTGTGTGACTTAGTAGCTTCGCCTTCGTATTAAGGCACCGGGACTGTGGAAGAGACGTTTTCCGCTCGCGCCTTCTCGTTAAATATTGACTATAGATAGCCAAAGGAACATACTGTGCTCGCCACCTTACGTTCCCTTCCACTTGAACAGATTGAGAGATGAAGCACAAAAATAGCTACAACTCCTCAATTGCTAGCCTGCATGGCGAAAATGACCTTGTGTAGTTTCGCTTCTTGCACCTACAACACTAACACACCACTCAAGTAATGCATTGAAACCTTGAACAGGGCCTTTCTCATAGCGTCGCCAGTTCCGCTTGATAAAAGCCTTGATTTCAGCAAAGAATTCTTCAAATGGATTCAAATCTGATGAGTAGGGTGGCAAACAAACATACAAACCTTAGCATCAGCATCAGCACACAATTTTATGATCTTCTCAAGTTGAAGAAGCTGCTAGATGAGATTGTCAAAGACAGAAGCGTCAGTTGAACCCTGAAATACACAGGAGAGGACAATCCCATCTTGGGCATAAGCAGGCAGTATTTGATACTGTTGGTCGCGATGGAATTGGGAGACCGAAGGAGCACTACAACCAGAGGCGACCAAGCCATCTGCCTGAAGTCTATCTGTCTGTCACATCCAGGCTCACAAACAAAGACGAGATGCTCTGAGTAGAACTCTGAGATATTGTGAAAGTAGACATCCTGTAAGTCTGCATTGGATTCTCTAGCTCTCTGCTGGGTGGTCTTTTTGGACCAACCTCTGAAGGCTAGAGCCCTGCTAATGCTGGACTTTGTTACCTGTATCTGGAATTCATCCCACAGAAAGACTGCCGTCTCATCCAGGTATAAGCCAGGCTTTTCAAGCAGGTGCTCACAAAGGGCATCTAACATAAGGGGCGCGATAATCCGCCATTGGCCACGTGGGTTGGCTGTGCTTTGGCGCTGCCATATAGCCGAAGATGCGAGCGGATATGTTTAATAGATTGTTTGCTGCAGCCAGCCGCGTCTGCTATTTGGGATGCACTTAGTGGTGTATCACTATGTATCATGTCACGGATAAGATGAAAAGTTGAGAGAGCTAGCCTGGGAGCCACTTGTACACAGTGAAAGTAGATTATTTCTGATCTCGATGTCCAGCAGGCAGTGAGGGCTACCAAAGTTCGACATATGCCTTTGGCATAGTACCGCACGTCAGTTACATTATAATTTGGTACCCTACAACCAAACTATCACTTTTGGGATCAGGAGATATTTTGGGAGTAACTAAACAAGACCTATATGGAGGACTAGCCGAATGGAAGAGGTATAACGTAGTTGATAAGCGAGCGGCGCGGATAAGCGAACGGCGCACTTTCTTCGGATCCTCACATTCAAGCATCAATTACACCACTAAATCACAGTAATCAATTGATTTTATTCATGAGTATATATAATAAACCCTTTTTTCATATTATTTGCAAGTCCTAGAGTTATGCCCAGTCCTTCCGCACCTGCTACAGCGTCGCTGAGTTGGCTCAGTCTGTATTTTCCGACTACCTTCCTCGCGTATTTCATGCTCCAGTTGCGCATCAATATCCTTCTGGTTAATCAAACCTTGTCCATCTTCTACAGAAAGTACCCCTTCATGTTGCAGACGGTTTTTTTTTTTTTTTTTTTTTGCCGTCGGCGCTTGCTGAGTTCCCGATTTGCCTTCTCTAGTGAATGGACTCGGGCGTTCAAAAGGGTAATTGTATGGGCTAATGCTTGCGTCCCTCTTGCAAGTTGGTCAACAGCAGTATATATTGGTGTTGGAGAGCTGCTTTGGTGTCTGGAGATACGAGTCTTGATGAATGTAGACTGCGAAACCGCTTCAGTTGAGTTGTGTGGCGTTTGAGAAACCCAATGGTTGGCAGAAGTTGGAGGCAAGTCAGATGATGTTGGTGTCCCTAACCTGACATCTAGCTTCAACAGAACAGCTTCAGGGTCCAGAGGTACTAAACCAGAGCCTCTGAATCCTGCCTTGACATTTTCTTTGGCCATAGATGCAAAGAATGCCTCGCGAAACGCAATGAGGAAATCAAGTTTGGTAACATGATTAATGTGTGATTTGATGAGTCCTTCTATCTGGCGACTATACGCCCGCTTGAGTGGACTAAAGCATCCAACATCAAGTGGCTGAAGAAGGTGAGATGAGTGAGGTGGCATACAGATGGTGATGATGTTCCTGTCCTTGCAAAATTGGTCAAACTTAGCTGAATGGTGGCTCTCATGGCCGTCAAGCAATAACATCCAATATGCACCCTTCACGCGGGAAGCTGTGTATTTATCAAAATGCTGAATCCATTGAAGGCCAGTCTCATTGTCGGTCCATCCATTATGGGTGGTTCCAATCACCCATTCTGGCGGAAGGTTGCTCTCTGAGTACCAGTTCGCCAGAGGTAAGCTCCTTGAAGTATGATAAATGGCGGGATGCACCACCCATCTGCATTGACTCCCTGGATAACCGTAGCCCATTCCTGATTACCAGGCTGGACTCTTTTTGCTCGTCCACGTCGATCAGCGCGCGTCACTACCATTGATGGCAGTATAACACCCATCATAAATCCAGTCTCGTCAAAGTTATAGACATCAGCATCTTCAATGCTGTACTTGGCTCGCATATTCCATACAAGATTGAACCATGCCTGAATTCTCTCAGGATCTTCGCACAGGGCTCTTTGGTAGTCGTATGGGCGATTTAGGCGTGTCTTGAGCTCTGGTTGTCGCTTGACATAGTTCAATGCCCAGCGCTTCCCAACATGTCCCGCGTTGCGATTCACGAGCAGAAGATTCATGATATCTTCAACATCAGCCAATCTAGGCGAAAACCCTCGCAAGTTCAGATCTAAAACATGTCAGACCATAGCCTCCTCTTCCAGTTTTGTTAATCTAGTTGAATTTGGCTGAAGATCCTGTCGAGCGCTTCTACCGTTCATTCTGGCGCGTAAGGTCGTCTGAGACACGTTATAGATTCGAGCAGCTTCTCGAATACTAATTCCATCGCGTTTCTTAATAGACTGAATAGCCAACAAGAGTCTACTTTCTTTGGAAGCGGATTCCATTTGTTGTTGTTGAGAAATCACAAGTTGAAGATGAGACGCGGTCGTGAGGCACCAAGTGCGCCGTTCGCTTATCCGCGCCGCTCGCTCATCAACTACGTTATTGCCTAGCGAGAGCGTCTAGATAGATGATGTTGAACGAAATAGCAACAAAAGTCCCATTTGAGACTAGCGTCGAGGGGCATGAAATCCGTGGCCTGGCGTGGAGGGAAAGCCTGTGGCCGTGGGAATACGCTCACCTGATGCCAAGATGGGAATTGGTTAGCAGGACTCCTAAAACGGCCGCCGAAGTAGCCTTTTTCGGCCACCTGCTAACCGTCACATCAGTAAATCGAGTAGGAGATTCGAAAATATAGTTGTGATCTGCTTGCACAGTAGTTTATAAAGGACAGGTAATTTTCATATTGGGACTTATATAATATACATAATATACATAGACACTTAGAGTTTCCCACTCTCAGCCAACTCTCTTAAGACGATGATAGTCCCCTCGACGGCCAGTTTGCTCATCTCCTTTTCCTTTTCATAACACTCCTGTAGTTTTTCTTGCGGAATATTGGGATGCCTCCATTCGAATATGTATGTCATATACAACTCACCCCACGCACCCTCGCTGACAACGTTACTAATCAAACTTCCATCTGGCTGAATAAAGTCAACTCGACAATCTGCGTATGCTGTCACAGTCTCTTTAACTTTGCGCTGATCTTCTCGAAACACGATTTCCCGGACGGTGACTGGATTCTGGGTCGAAGGGTCGGTGGATTCCGATAGCACAGTGGTCGATTGAATAGCCTGAGGAATAAAGGTCTCCGCAGAGCGAATTTTGAGAAGAAGGCCAGCCCAGACCTGGTCCTTTTTAAGAGTGGAGCTAGCTCCAGGAGGATTCATAGGCGCAGTAAAGGCAATATTATTTGTGGAGGACATGTTGATATCAAAAAAGTAATTTTAATTGTAAACGTCGAAAGGAAGAGAGGGAACGACGGTCATGATCATCCTCAGACTTACCCGGGATGACCTAGATGCTCTTAAATATACGGTGTAGGGCTCGATTGGCTGTAGATGCCATGACGCCATGACCTTGGTACCTACATTACCAAGTGCCGCCACCTTCCATTACTAAAGAAAAGGCTGAAGCGCCGCCGGTGATTAATATGACCAATGCAGAACACCTAACGTACTCCACATGCAAATGTAACACACGGGCCAATGTAACGATTACTGACATATCGGCGCTCCATTGAGCTTCTAGTGTTGGGATTTATCGTTCTCGCATCCAGCGAGTACTAGTGAATATCTCCGAGTACAATCTCGCAATCCTCCGACATGATGATTTGAATATACCTTGGCCCTAGCACGGTGAATCAATTTGAACAAATCGTAGAGCTCTCGCCTCTCATGACATTGCAAATCAACCCTGCTCGTATGACGAGAACTCGAGACCACAAAGGCCGTAAGCAATCGTGGGCAGGCCATGACTATGTCATAAAGCCAGCATAAGTAAACGAAGTCAAGGTCAACTTTCCCAAGTCTGACGCTACCTCAATACCCTCCGCGTCTTGATTCGGGTAGATTAGGGCGGACAGCGCTGCAACACCATCGTTCACGAATATCTCAACCGAGTTCCAATCGACGTAAATTGCAAGTTGGACCGTGCTCCCACCTACAGGATTTACCAAAGTCCGTCTCGCGTCCCAAACCTGCCTTGGCTCCGATGCCAAATTATCCGAAGCGGAGCCGTCAGAGTCTCTGACCAAGAAGACTTCCGAATTGACAAAGTCGTAACCGACTGTTGTGTTATAGGTCCCATCAGATTTAATCCGGAAGTATACCACATTCCCGTCGTCACCATCGGCCTTGGAGACTGTTGCTCGAATGACATATGCGCCTCCAGTAAGCTCAGCAGGAAGGGAGGCCGTTGCCGGGTCTTCTGTGATTTCCGTCCCATTGACGGAGACGGGGCTTGCAAATACGGCTTCATACCCTGTAATGGGAAGACTGACTAACCGGGGAGTCTCGTTGATTGTTTGGTATTTAATCTCCCGCACTAAACTTAGCTGTCCCTCGAAGTCTCCATAGTAGGGCAACTCGTTGGCATACTCCCAATTGTTCATCCAGCCAATGGCATAGCGGCTTCCGAATTTGTCGTCTGGATTTTCCCAGCTGACAGTGGCGTAAAAGTCCGGGCCTTCATCCATCCATTGTGGAGAGCTGTCCGTGGCTATAAAATTGGTGCCATCCCATGTTCCAGGCCAGTAAACTGTACCTGTTGTCTTTCCCTGAAGATATCCATTAGCACCGACGGCGAGAATCCAGACACGTGTCGCCGAGTCGCCGTCAAGGTCAAGCTGATACAAATCCGGGCACTCGAGAGTACCCAAGTCGACGCCGGAGTCTACCGGCGAGAAAGTCGACACGAATGTCCAAGTCTTGAGATCCGCCGATGTATAGAACCCAATATAACTTCCTTCCGCGAGTGCAGCAACCCAATTCCCTGCGCTGTCGTCCCAGATGATTTTGGGATCCCGAAACGCTGGTTTGTTGTCCGGGTCGGGGCTAGGCATCACAGGGTTGCCCTCAAAGGGAGTAAAAGTGTATCCCGTGTCATTGGAATAAAAAAGGGACTGCTGCTGAACACCGTCTGCCATCTGAGTGACGACAGCAACTACGGCATTCTGGCCGAAACCGGCCGTATTGGTCGTGTCAACCACGGAGCTGCCAGTTTCAATGTCTCCCAAGTTCACGCCGCTGGGAGGGTTGGGCCGGTACTTCTCAATCGCCACGCCCTGGCGAGTCCATTGCACCATGTCGGTGCTTGTAACGTGGTACCATTCTGTTCCGCCCGCGCCGGGGTCTGAATTGTCCCAGTCGGAATTCCAAAGGTAGTAGAGATGCCATTCACCTCCCAGGAATACTGCGCGTTGGGGGTCATTCATCCATTTTGCTTCCGGAGTGATATGGTAGCTTGGTCGCGTTTGGCCGGAGGCAGATGGAACAAGTTCAGCGAGCAATATAAATAATGAGACGAGGAGACTGTGAAACAGGAGTCTCTTTGGTGCAGAGACGAGAGGACAGGCCATCGCGATATGGTGAGTGGAACGGTTGTCGAACATAGGATCTACTATCTGGTAGAGTACTGAAAAAGACAAAGAAATTAGAAGAGCAGCTAGAGTTTCCTTCGTACAGATATACTGTCAGGGGAAATCAGATTCCGTCACATACTCAACTATTTATACCGGTACACATACTGGTCTTGGGAATGATAATCCTGGTCAACGCAACACTGAGGAAAATTTCGCGCGCAGATGTAACAAACGGTGGAGAAACCAGGGGTAGAATGCGGGACGAGGGCATCGCTAGGCTACGGCATATCATACGACTTGGATGTGGTGACCACATCCAAGTCCGCAAATTGCGGATGTTGGATGTCGGGACGAGATCCAAGTCCAACTGCGGATATCCATTGGATGTCCAACGGTATATGTTGGATATCCAACAGATACCCGCGCTAGCATAAAATTCGCTAATTTACCCTATTCCAGACTCCCAGGTGACAGTTATGAAGCTGACAAACCACTGTTTCAAAACTGAAATTTATTCATGTTTGGTTATGACAATACTATTCTGCACTTTCTCGCACTTTCCCCTGCTTACTAGCCGAAATAATAAGAAATGATCTTATATTTATTATCAAAGTACTATTGAAATATAGATTTGGCATGAATCTTAGAGTAGATAACGCGTGGTTGCAAGTAATTTTATGTTTGTTGGTTGTTTCACGCAGTCAGGATGGAAATACATATTTAACATAGGGCAAACTATATGCATTTTCTTGCAAAGGGCTACAGTATAACATTAATTTATAAATTCTCGTCGAATTCCCTTCAATATTGCACAGGAAGATAGAGAAAAGCATCATAAAGCTATATATGACTTTAAACTAACATAGTCATATATAAAAGTAGAGAGAAAACTACACTCAAAGACCAGATTTGACGGACTTGATGGTATACAATTGGCATTTACCAGACGGTGGCCGTTTTCGGCAACTCCCCCGTTCGGGTTTAGCGCTGGTGTGTCGCACACCAGATGCGGTTTAGTATGTACCCTATTTGGTTCAGTCTACCACACTATACTCTGATGGGAACTACCGTCCGTCTCCGCCTTCACGTCGTCCGCTGACATATAAGACCGCTGGTGCGTTGCTTGATGACCACTTCTCATTTCCTTTACTTCCCTCACCAACGCCGCCTCCGGCTCCCCATTATGTGCACCGGATCAGACCGTTCCGGTTCCCACCACCTCCACCTATCGGAGATGACCGCACAACAACAAGGACCGCCCTGCCTCCATCTCCTCACCGTCAACATGCACCTGTGAAACCGCCAGGCTTCCATTGACTGCCTCCATGGTACGAACCACTGATATTACTGGATGACATGATATGATCCCGCGGTGATCGCGTTATGACCTGGAGGAACACCACTCAAAGGAGTCCTGCTGGCCGGCCCATAGTTGTGTCCAGCTAGGCGGCAGTGCTTGCTCCAAATCATCCAGTGTAAACAAGTATTACCTCTGCAAAGCAGCTGGATCTGAACACCAATGGCAAAAATACCGCGTTTTTGCTGCTCTTCCTGACAACGGGTCTTTGGGAATTCGAATTGCATCGCCCGGCCAGGGCCTGGAATTGATGGGCCGTTTGGCGCGTTTTCAGTTTGCCTCAAGTGGGAAACTGATACGCCTGTTTAGTTACATTCAAGGTTCATCTTGCTGAGATATTCTGTTGCAATCCTGCGATGTTCGGAGCCGTTCATACTGCTAGCAGCCCGACTTGGGCTGACTCTCAGAGGCAATTTTGTGCCTGGCAGATCCTGCGTTGTTTGATCGTGTATCTCTACTGTTGGATTTCCCCTTATTGATAGGGCTGTACCGAGGTGAACTTGTGATTATGGATGTAAATGGCTGGGTCACTGTTTTTATTTTCCACCGATCAGCATACGGGTCGACGGATTTTGTGGTCTGGGCTGTGTGCCATTGTGCCTGGTCTATTGCATGATGTTTGTGCTTGGGCTATAAAATCCTATCTTTCCGTCTGAGATTATCAACCCTTCCCAAACCATCATCATTTCCCTTTTCATTTTCTACTCGATTTACTGATGTGATAGTTAGCAGGACTTCAAAAACGGCTACGGAAGTAGCGCTTTTCGGCTGCCTGCTAACCAAATCCCGTCTTGGCATCCTGTCCCTGATAAGCAGAACACTGCGCCAGCACCTCCTCTTCCTCGTCTCCAATCTCGGCAAAAGAATGTCGAATTTTCGCATGTAAAGATCACAAATTGTCGACGGTCGGTTTGTCTGAAGATGGAAATTTGGGGCAGAATGTTTTGGTACGCGATGAGTTGTGTATTGAAAAGGAGTGGTCTAAACTACCTATTTAGGTGGCCGAGCGAGGGCGGAACCGGAACATACACACCCCGATACCAACAGAAAGCCCATCAAGCTGTCAAATAGTGCAAACAATAAAAGCATGACAAACAGATGGGACTCGAACACAAAACGATGGAGTTGTACGAAGGACAAGTTTAACCGAGTGGACACGTCAACCCTACAGGGATTGTGCCAGTATGTGGTGTTATTCAGTCAGGCTTCAGCTTCAGCGGTGTTCAGGGTATGGCCTGAAGATAGAGCGGTAAGGAAACTAAACCCAATGGATCAAAAGAAAAGGTGAACCCCGACATACAACAGCCAGGATTCGCTGGTGGTCACCCACCCAACTACTAACCGGCCGGCGTGTGGATTGTGTATGGATAATAGTTGGGTGGGTGCCTCTAAAAGCTGCGAGATGGTGTGAACTCTTGGCGCTCTATAGAGGGGTGTGATATTCTACGGCCCCACACCCGGTGCGAAACCCGCCGATCCAAGCGCTGGCATCATCAATCTGACGGTCAATTGAAATTATCTAGATTAAGTTCGGGTGAAGTTCCAGTCCGCTTCTGGGATTGATCTGGGTCGAAGGAGTATGCTTAAGGCTCCCAGGAACACAACCGACTATCCTGTGAGCTAGGCTGAGATCCACAGGAGATTGAAAGCTCCCATGACCAACCCTCAAATCAGGGTTTAGTTTCGGAACCATGGAGATACAGCTACTATCTTCTATAATCTCCAGTTTTATTTCCAAAAGCTTAGTCTATTGGAGTTGATTCAGTTGACTGCAGAAGCACTTTGTCAATAGTATTCTTTTCCCCCAAGAGACCTTTCATGTCACTTCCAAATACAAAGTCTATAAGTCTACCTTGTCAGTTATTGACTCACCTGTGGCTCTAAGAGTATTGCCCTGTTTGTCACGCGCTCGGTCTAGTAGATAAAACAAGATAGTATTCTCAGTCTAAACTAGGTAGCCATAAGACGAGAATATCGGCCCTGGAGAGGAAAGAAAAGAAGTCATGGGAGCAAGACACCTTGATAATAGAATGAGTGCTTAATCTTCAATCCATACGTTCATGTCGACATATATATAAGTATACTGATCTTGCCACTCGGGCCGACCATTTTCCCGCCTTATTCAGCTTCCTTATTCAGCTTTCATCAGTTCTGTGAATAGCCCTCAATCGAGAATCATTCATGATTCGAGGTGCCTTTCGGGCCTAGCCCGTTACACAGAACCATCCAATCTTCATTCAAAACATGTGGCATATATCCTTTCAATCCATCTATTGTCCTGGATCCATTAAAAAAGAAGATGCCATTGGATGAAACGCCTCCAGAGATGTGGTTTGGAGAAGGGGGTGGGCCTACTCATCATCAATCACCTCTTCACCAAAGACACTCCAGCGGTTCCAGAGAGACATCAAGAAGGTGCAGAGAGGCCTAAGTGATATTCAAGAGGCTCTCAATACTATTTCTCCCCATCTTAAGGGGCAGATCGACCGAGTTCTCAGTGGTGGACTTTATCAAGCAGAGGCCAATGCCCACTGTGAGGAAGAGGTTGATAGGCTTTTAGCTACAGCTAGGCAAAGGAATAAGCCTCGATCTCGCAGACAAGTCAAGGGCCCTGCCTCATTAAGTGATACAGGCTATCTAACCGTTAAAAATGCCAAAAGGCATATAAATAGACGTGTAGAGAGGAAAAACGTCGGGGCCGGGGAAGGAAGCAGCGGCATCAGCAGGATGATGAGTAGAATACCCTCCCCAATTCTACAGATGATGATTCAATTTCATATTTCTGTGATAGAGTAGGGTCTGAGTTCTATAAGGATGGGCATTTTTTATCTGATACTCTTCAATTAATAGAGTAGGCGGCATATAAACATGATGGGTGGAATTCCGATTTTCATTGCGGTGATATTGACGTTCCGGTGTAGCCCGCCAAGCACGTATCATCTAAATGTAGGTAGCCCCCCGCGCGGGGCTGCTCAGAATCGATCGGATAAATAGTCGGCCCGAGTAGCAAGGTATACGCACATATAGCTAGTCAAGCACTCATTCATTCGCGTACGCATATATAGGCGAGAACATATTGTTCTATTCGTCTAAAAAGAGTAAAGCATCATACCGGCCACGTACAATCTCGGATAATCAACTTACCCGGTCCCCGTGAATTACGTTACCGTATTACTACATTACCAGTCTAACCATATTAGGGCACATGTCCATTTCAGGAAGGCGTCGAACATCACAGCCCATAGACCCCAAAGTTACTCTGCATAAGT
This sequence comes from Aspergillus intermedius, assembly GCA_039880815.1. Taxonomy (NCBI): domain Eukaryota; kingdom Fungi; phylum Ascomycota; class Eurotiomycetes; order Eurotiales; family Aspergillaceae; genus Aspergillus; species Aspergillus intermedius. The sequence continues at coordinate 334,171 of JBDODA010000022.1, read as the reverse complement.
TTATTCCGCAATGAGCAGCCCACCAATTGTCTGGGCCGACAGTAGTACACCTTACTATATACATAGAGAAACTCTAATCCTACAAGGCCGCATACTAAAAAACAACCAATACTAATTGGCGTGGGATTACGACGCAGAGCAACCGATTATGCTAGTCAAGCCAGAGTATTTGAGAGGGCACGATACTTTGCATCAAAAGAATGACGTATAGTTGAGGAATGATTTACTTCCTCGGTATTGTCATACGTATTGCTCAATTATGACCTTGAAGATGACATGATTTAACTCGGGGCCTGCTGCTGCTACCGTGGAGCCTGGGAGACGTCTGCGAGACGCTTTTAAAAATGCATGCTTGACAAATGAGCATAGTGAAATGTATTATTGGCACTGTGCATTCTTTATTATTTCTCATTGCCCACTCCCCTCTTCAGTCTAATAATGCCTCGCCAACCCTCGTAATTATAGATATCCTCCATTTCTTGAATTTCCCCTGCTTCTTCCTTCTGACAAGGATCTCACATATTATTATCGAAATTGTATAGAGTCCACGCATCGTCATCATCGTTCGAAGCCCGCACTAAAATTCTATTCCATCTCTGCATCCTCATTCAGCTTAAAAAAAAAAAAAAAAAGTCGTAGCCAGGGGCAGTGTCTCTGGCTCGATAGCATTGAAAACATAATAGGTAGCCACAATGACTGCAGAGGTAATACACGCCGATATCAGCCTTTGACAGGCTTAGCACAATCTCATGTAAACGAAGAACGAAGAACGGCACTTACCATCAGCCACATATTGCAATGCTCTCATTGAAGAGTCGTACAAAATCATCCCTGAAGGCATCACTGATGAGGATCCCAGTGATGACGAGGATAGCTCTGAAGGTTCGGCTGTGGTCCTGAGGGGACGGTTGGCTGCTACTATGGTGGTGCTCGTGGGGATTTTTGCAGAGCTGTAAATAGTCTGAACACCCGGTTTTGGGTGTACTGATGGCAAACACGTAGTTCTCAAGAAGATGGTACATTTTTGGTTTTTATATTTAGGTACCTTCCTTGACCCGTCGCGTCTCTCGTAGCTGGACTCCTCTGCTGCTTAACCACCACACCAGGGGAATCCCACCCAGCGCAAAGGCCAAAGCAGCAAATGTGTGAAACCATCCCGTTCCCATCCTCTGTATAAGCGGAATCGTACATGCCGAAATACCAGCACCCAAGAGACATCGAACCAGATTAGCACTTGCTGCAGCCGCGGCCGTGGAGTTCGGGTGGATGTCCATCAGAAGTGTGATGCCCATCTGGTGGATCGCTTGTGACCAATATCCAAAGACCACCTCGAGGATATAAACAAATACGACCGAGTATCTGTACTCGAGAAGCCAACCATAAATGATCTGCTCGAAGCATTAGTATCCTGTCCTGTCTTCTGAGACAGGAAGAGATGGGAAGAACCACGTACTATACACACCCCAGACAAAGCCAGAAGAGGCAAGGCAAACTGGAGCCGCAGCCTCTCAACCGGAAAGTCTGACACGTCCTTTATATCCAACTTTGAATCCACTTTTCTCTTCCTAGCCTCTCGTCGATACAACCAGTCCAGAATCAGGCCGGTCGTGAACGAAGACAGGACAGTACCCGCGCTCCAAGCCAAAAACAAATAACCTGTTTGCTCGCTGTTGTATCTGTAGTTCTCATACATCAGACTCGGGATGCCTATCATGAGGGCATAGATGCCACAGTAGCTCTGGGCGACGAGCAGCAAAACGAAGATAGACTCCACGTCTGTGAGGATGAAGAGCAGAATGGGCAATGGGTTGGTGAAGCGTGACCCTTTGCCCCAGGAATATGGTGATTTGTCGGCTGAGATCCAATGGCGGTTCTTCGATAGCATCTGCTTTACGCTCCTGTCCCACCAGGGTGGAGGTATTGATCCATCGTGGACGACATTGCGTGCAGTCTCAGGGAAAAAGAGCAACACTGGGATTGCTATTACCACGGCTAGGGCAGCGAGGAACCAGAAGATCGCGTGCCAGCCGAAGTGCTGGGTGAGCAGACCTCCAAAAAAAGGAGAGCTAGTGCGCTCAGTCAGCTTGGAGCTACCTTAAATTGAAATGGAAATATCTCACAGTGCAGGCCCGACAATTTGGAGACAGCTTACAATTCCAAGGAAAGCACCCCGGTTCTTTGCGGCGGCTATATCAGCAGCGACGGAACTCGCAAGTGCAATTGTTGGAGAAGACCCCGCACTCTGCAGACATCTGAGACCAAGTAGACTGGCATAATCGGTCTGTAGTGCTAGACCGACATTGGAGGTAATATAAAGAATAAGGCATAGCAGAAATGCAGGTCTGCGGCCAACTGCGTCGGAAGAGGTGGCGATGAAAACAGGTGAAATGGCTTGGAAGATCTACACGTCGTTAGATAGTGCAATGGCAAACGGTGCTTCAACGAACCATAAATGTCGTGATTGTTATATTAACCTTGGCATCGCTGACATGGAGATCTTCAGCGATCGGATGTAAGGCCGTCAAATAAATGTTGGAGGAAATAGGCGACAGTAAACTGATGATTGACCCCATCAGCACAATAAGGCATTTTGACATAGACGAGAAAACCGAGAAAGGCTTGTTGGGCAAAGGTTGGGATTCTTCTAGGCCGGAGGATTGACCACCGGACTCTTTCGGTGTCATAGACTCATCTGACTTCACGTTTGTAGGCGTGCTCATGGTTGTCAACGGGTTGAAATTTGGGCTCAGACCTTGATGGCCTGTTTGTTAAGTATACGGACCAGAGCACCGTCCAAATTGAGATCTATCAAGGGATACATGCCTGACCACCCGGATAAACAAGATCAGTCGATGAGGTAGTAATAAACGGGCATTTGTTAATTAGCAGGCGACCCAGTAATCCATGATCTACTCAGTCCCTTGCATAGACTAGGCTTCTTTGAACATCATGTTAGAAACTAGTCATCATTAATAGTCTTTGATCCGCTTTGGTCGTCAATCAAACCAAATACACTTGGGCAATCTCCATGATCAGTTGTCTAACTGTGCTTTATTCCCAGTCTGTTTCATTGTCAGTCCTTCATTTACAAGAGGCCATTTAGTTCAGAACGCATTTGCCCATCGCAAGAAGCCCGTTCGGCTTGTGGGTGCTTGATCAGACATCGAACACTCACTATTCCAAATCTCGAGGAATCCACTGCACGACAGCCTCCCCTGACATCCGAGTGACAGCTCGGCGAGGCTCACGATTAGAGTAGCGAGGTTTAGAAATTCTCTGAATCTTGCTCCAGCCCCATGAATCAGGGACCTTAGCAAGCTTCAGCAGCCTATATCAGTCAAAGTTAAACCCTTGACAACCTAGTTCTACTGTATTCCAGCACCCTCAAGCGCAACCGGTGCAAGGCCTCCTTGATGTCCTCGAAGAGAATTAAGAATATTAGCGGAACAAGTGACGGTGGCCCCCGGAGCGACGGGGAAGATACCTAGGGCGCGAGTAGGAAGCCAACGCGTTACTTAGTCAGGTAAACAACTAGAAAGTACAGTATATAACAGTTTAATTATTGAGTATAATTCAGAATTCTAAATGACACCCAAGAATTTTCCAGCTCTGGTTCTGGGCTTCACTACGTTGATTTTGAACCTCGTTGAGCTGTAAACCCCCTGGCATCGGGCTTCACGTTCATTTCCGATCTCTGCAAGGTCGAGAACCCCTACCACGTCGGCGCATTATGTGCTCAAAAACAATTACATAGGCCTATGACAGGGCGAATGAATGAATCTGCAGCCAAAACTGCACCAGTATACGCATGGGCCGGGGTTCGGTCCCAGAAGTCCAACCCCTGATGCAAATCCAGATATGCAGCCTTACATACCGGATTTTCGGGGAAAGGCAGGTCACTATGTACATGCCTTTTCTCCGTGTCTGCTCCGATTTTGGAGCTACCCAATCCCCCAGTGGGTCATTGGGTAGAACCAGGATTGCATCAGAGTAGTCAAGACACTCTGCAGGGTTGCACAGGACCCAACTTCAACAACAGAAGACATTGGGGATGCTAGACAGGCCCTCCACCGTGTTGTCCAGCACAGCAAACGCCAGTTCTGGCGCTCAAAGGTCGATGAATTTGAAGAACCCAAGGATGTATTCAACGCAGTGAAGTGGAACTGAACTGAAGGCACTTTACCAATCTCCTCTCTAAAAGAAGGAGACCGATTTCATTCCTCCACTGACGACAAGGCAAAATACTTGGTCCAGGCACTTCTGCAAAAAGTCTCATGCTCAGAGGATGTGGAGGTCAATTGGGAGCCTATCAATGTCCCAAACTGCCTTTCCCTGCCATTACAGAGAAAGAGATATACACCGCAATTGCCAAGCCCAAGAACAGCACCCCAGGAAAAGACAGCATAACCACCACCATCCTTAGGAAGGCATGGCCTTCCCTAGGGCCCACCATCTCAAAAATGTACCAACACTGCCCAGACCAAGGCTGGCACCCTACTCTCGCCGAGATGCTCCACTCGTGGCCTTACCAAAACCAGGAAAGAGAGACTGAAGCTCCCTGTGAGCATACAGACTAATCTCTCCCCTATCAGTTCTGGGAAAAGGCTTCAAGCGCCTAATAGCCCGCATAATGGCATGGATTACTATTAAATACGAAGTCCTCCACCCTCAGCAATTCGGAGCTCTCCCACTGCGGTCCGCAACGGACCTAGCCGCAGCTCTGATTCATGATGTTGAGGAGGCATGGTCATGAAGTCTGAAGGCCTCCATGCTCACATTGGATGTGCAGGGCGCTTTTGATGCTGCCCTATCAAGACGACTGATCAGACGACATCGAGAGCAGGGATAGCCTAGCAATGTGGTCCGATGGGTAGCTAGCTTCACCCAAGGTCGAACAGCCAGCCTCCGCCTAGGGAACCATACAAGCCAAACATTCCAGGTTCTAGCAGGTCTCCCACAAGGCTCCCCAATCTCCCTGATCCTCTTTATGTTGTTCATTGAGCCCACTTTCAAACAAGGCTCTCTTCGCACCCGACGCGGCCGCTTTGGATATGCTGATGATATTTGCCAGCTAGTGGCTTCCCCCTCCTTGGAGGAAAACTGTACAGCACTCCAGCACTGCACTATGGAGCTCAGACAATGGGGAACTAGAGAAGGCCTTACCTTTGACTTCAATAAAACAGAGCCGCAGTACTTCACACGTGGGGCTGGTATTACAGGGAACGAGCAGGCTGATGAGCTAGCAAAGAAAGGAGCTAGGTCTACCTCACAGACCAACGCTCCTTCTGCAAGATATGACTGGGCTCTCCGGAATTTAAAAGGGGAATTCTGGCGGCGATTACTTCATATTGGGCCGAGAACGCGCAGCAGCGATATCAGGACCCCTCCATTGGCCTAGAAAACGACCCCGTGAATTAACCCTCCCCAGGGCCACCCTAGGCCGACTCCTCACTGAGACTTCGCCCAGTACCATGAGCGCTTCGGACATGAAGACGCACTCATGTGGGCGCCCAAAGAACCCCTCCCCCAACACCACTTCTACTACTGCTGGAAGGGACACAAAGCCTCCTCACAGCCATGGGGTAACCGGCAAATGGATGAGATTCTGCGCTCTAAAGTCAGGAACAAGGGATTTCCATGAATGGTTGCAGAGGTCTCATTTTTACCGAAAAAAATTCCCAGCACACTAACCTCGAACCCCGACCCCAAAAAGTCTCCTCTCCCTCTTCACCTCTCTTCCCCTTCCTCCCCTGAATGTTTATTGCCGTTTCAGCAAGCTCCTGCGAGGGAGTCTTCGCCAGCGTGTATGATACAATTAGCTTAGCTATCAGATAGGCGGTTTAGCTCCGCCCGTCGTATACCCCAAACGGAATATACGACGGTGTCCTAAATCAGTCAAATGGAACTCGGAAAGATAGCCGATGAGATGAAAGCAATCATTAGCCTTTAAGAAGAGGGAGTGCTGCAAAAATATTTGGCATCCCCGACTTTATAATAATTCAAGGCGGGGTGATGGTTTCTGTTGGAGTCAGTAAACCATAAAGAGCCATGCTGGATTGAAGTGAGTTTTCTGCGTCATTTGACTAGTACTATTCTAATCTAGAACAGGAGCCCGCCTTGTGGAGAAAAGACAATAGTGAATCTGTTGTATTCTGAGTTGTTGCTCTGTTTAATTGCTAGTGAAATCTACTTGTCCTGAGCATCTAGCTGGATCGTACTCTGTTCCAGAGAGCCGAAGGCAAGGCGTACCTGAGGCCCCCATACTGTCTGTAGGCACATCCATGGCTCCGCGCAAGACAGACTCCGGGGTGGAGGGGCGATGGCGACGCCTCTATCGATTGATCAATCACATATCATATCATAATCCTTCCTGTATTTTTTGTGGTACTCCGAATTGCAGCATTTTGGATCTCTCCAAGGGCGCTGACTAAGCCCCTCGCGCCTCCACTTCGCCTTTCCGATTGTTCTGGCTTCCTGATTTCTTTCACCGTTGTCTTCTACTTCTTTATACTCACTCCATACTTCTACTCTGTGTTCAATTCTCCCTTACAATAAATAATACTCGCCATCTATCCATGAGCACACCCTCTGTGCGCTTGTCCGGCCTTTCTCCCTCATCAGTCGGCCGTCCCCGCGCTTTTCGGACTGTGTTTCGCGGCCTCCACAGCGACTGATCGATATTGATTGATCGTTGGATCGATCCATTAGCGATAATAATACTGTTGATTGATATCTCTACCTTTTCTTCCTCTATCTTCCTCTCTCTCATTCTCTTCTCCCTCGTCCTTTGCTCCTCTCTCGCCGGTTCTCTCCATCCGTTCGTTCATTCTTCGGTCCCTCCCCCTTGATTAACCGGGCCTGTACTTGTTCTTAGCCGGTTTCCTTAGTTACTGATTGTCTCATCTATCCTCTTTTTCTACCTTTTCCCCTCCCCTTCTTTTTGTACTCGATTTTTTTTTTATACTCGAAGTTTTGGCGATATTCGCGACCTCTACAATCTTACTCCAAAAACCAAACCTTCATCCCTGTTGGTTCGGACCGAAGTTCGAGAACGTCCCTATTTCCGTTTCCCGAACATGACGCAGCTTTTCGCTTCCGGTGCTTCGTCCACCGTGTCCAACGAGAAGCGCGGGAATTTCCCCAGCTTGTCTCTACCCAAGAGCAAGCATTCCAACGATCCGAGTCATTTCCCTACCAAGATCAAGAACTTTTTCCGCATCAACACGTCCAGTGGTAATTCGTCGCCGTCCGGCCAGAGCTCGAACCACGACCGCGACCACCTCTCCCCCGCCGTCAAGTCCGAATCCAAATCTACTTTTAGACAATCGCGCTTCCTACCCACCATTGGTCGCAATCGCTCCACCACTGTCGCCAGTGAGGGAAACCCCCTCGATGAAGGTGTCTCTCCAACCGCCACTGCGAACCCATACTTCGTCCACCAAGGGCAGCCGTCCTTGCAACATCGCAACGAAGGATCCGTTCCTTCGTCGCCTCCGGATACCCCCGAATTGCAAGTAGATGGTGTGTCTGCTGAAGAACAAGCAACGACAACGAATAAGGTTGAATTGGCCCGGAAACTTCGCCGCGTGGCCTCGGCCCCGAATGCACAAGGCCTGTTTGTTGGCGGCCAGGCCGACAACCGTCCGCAGACGGCCGAGCACGACAAGGAACCAGTGCCCAAGCTATCCGGTAGCGCTGTAGATTCGCAGGTTAGCTTGACAGATGTTTCCGGGGCCCAGGACTCGAGTCTCTCTGTGCCTGACCTTGGGCCGGATGGCAAGGTCCCGACTCCTGGTCAGATTCGCAATTCGGTCGCCTTCCGTCGCACATACAGCTCAAACTCGATCAAGATCCGCAACGTCGAAGTCGGCCCTAGCAGCTTTGACAAGGTCAAGCTCATCGGCAAGGGTGATGTAGGCAAGGTTTATCTGGTTCGTGAGAAGAAGACCAGTCGTCTGTATGCCATGAAGGGTGAGTAGTTCCACAACTTTGACTTTAGGTTTCGCGGGGCTCGGTGCGCTGACAGCTACCAGTTTTGAGCAAGAAGGAAATGATCAAGCGCAACAAGATCAAGCGCGCACTCGCCGAACAGGAAATCCTGGCGACTAGCAACCACCCGTTCATCGTTACACTCTACCATTCGTTCCAGTCTGAGGACTACCTCTACCTGTGTATGGAGTACTGCAGCGGTGGGGAATTCTTCAGAGCCCTACAAACCCGTCCTGGGAAGTGCATCTCCGAAGATGCAGCGCGGTTCTATGCAGCAGAGGTGACTGCCGCTTTGGAGTACCTCCATCTTATGGGTTTCATCTACCGCGATTTGAAACCAGAGAGTATGTTTTACACCTCCTTCTTAGGGACAATAATATGCTGACAGCTCACAGACATCCTTCTCCACCAATCTGGTCACATCATGCTTTCGGACTTTGACTTGTCCAAACAATCTGGTCCTGGTGGCGCACCTACAATGATTCCTGGTCGAAACGGTAACTCGATAACCTCATTACCCACCATCGATACCAAGTCTTGCATAGCGGATTTCCGAACGAACTCGTTTGTCGGTACAGAAGAGTACATTGCCCCCGAGGTTATCAAGGGCTGTGGCCACACCAGCGCCGTCGACTGGTGGACTCTGGGCATCTTGATCTTTGAGATGCTGTACGGGACAACGCCGTTCAAGGGAAAGAATCGCAATGCTACTTTTGCCAACATATTGCGGGATGAAGTTCAATTTCCCGAGCATACAGGGGCACAGCAGATCTCGAAGTGAGTTACATCGCCTTCTCTGCGAAGCACAGAAACTGACGGATGTACCTCTAGCCTCTGCAAGTCTATAATCCGGAAATTGTTGATCAAGGACGAGACAAAACGTCTTGGAGCTCGAGCCGGAGCTTCGGATGTCAAGACCCATCCATTCTTCCGTCAGACACAATGGGCTCTTATTCGCCATATGAAGCCGCCCATGGTCCCCAACCAAGGTCGTGGTGTCGACACCGTCAACTTTCGCAACGTCAAGGAAAGTGGCAGTGTGGATATCGGTGGCCCCAGTGCTCCCTCGAAGATGAAGGGGGTTCCGATGGATTCGGGACTGGCCACGCCCAACGGGGAAGTTGCCGACCCATTTGAAGAGTTCAATAGCGTGACTCTCCATCACGACGGGGATGTATGAGCTTCATTTGAACAGTTTGACGATCAGGTTTGATGGTGCAACATAAAACGCCTTATGGTCCGTCAACTGATCCACCACCTCGCCTGATTTTACGACTACGATGCATGAAAGATCTGTAATCGGTATATTTCTCACTACATATTATTGTTACCGGAGTTTGGTGTGTTTTTAGAGCGCTTTCTTTCTTCCATTCATTCAAAGCATGGAACATGCTGTTCATGCTGTTCATGCTGTTGCTGTGCCATAATCGGAATTCTCGGGACCAGTTTCTTGTCATTTGGAAGCTGGGCGATACCACTGCCCATGCTTTGTTTCGATTTCTTGCAAGGAAGGCGTTATGTTTGCGATCTGGCTTGTCTTGTATTTTTCTCACCAAGCGGGTGGGCTCTTTGTTGTCATTTTTGGTTGTCCCAGAACATGGGGGATGCGATATGAACAGTCCGTATAATTCTTGATCTTGCTATATCTTGTTGCGCAGTATTAGAGGGTACTTTCGATTGAATAGAATCTATCAATTCTATATTGATAGCTGTACTGAGAGAGTAGTTGTAGTCGCACGTCGCAAGTTGTCCACACTGGGTCGCGATATCAACGGTCCCGCAATCTCCAATTCCGCATCAACCTCACCACCATACACCTAAACCATCTACAACCATTCTTCTCCCTTACCTATTTCTCTTAATTAAATAAGACAACATGGAAGACTCCGAAATTCCAAGCACACCCGCCAACAACACCACCGAAAGCCCCTCAAACCCCCTCCTCCGCGCCTCCAACCCCCTCGTCACCGATCTCGAACAAGAAGTCCTTGACGAATACTCCCGTCTCTTAGGGAACGTCAATAAGGTACGTCCCCTCCCTCTCCTCCCCTGTTTCATTCCCTGTGTTCAATCGAAAACGCAGTCTAATAACATCCGTGCGCAGCTATCCGATAAACTATCAAACCTCGCCGGTTCCCCATCCTCCCTAACATTGGACGGACTGCGCCTCCTCGAACGCAAAACTGCGACAGTGTGCACGTTGCTCAAAGCAAGTGTCTACAGCATTGTGTTGCAGCAGCAGATTTTTAATGAGAGCGAGGAGCAGCAGCAGGCAAGGCAACAGGAGGAACAGGCGCAGCAGGATGAGATGGAGGAACAATTTGGGGGAGGCGCTGGGGAGGAAGAGAGTCAGTATGGTTATGAGTTCCAGTATGGGGGTGGAGGACATTACGGGCATGGATATGGGGAGGAGAGCTTTGGGGGTTGATTTGGGTTGGGCTGATTTTTTTTATGGGTTTGATGGGTTATGATGTTGCATGGGTTGGGACATACATATTTGGGTTGGTTGGCGTATGGGTCAAGTTCTACCATGGTATGGAGTACGATGGTATATCCAAATTGCATACGAGTACATGTCAAAAAAAAAAAGCGGATTATTTTATATACACCGAACAGAACAGAAACAAAAGACAACATTGTCCATACTCGTACAGCCTTATCTTCTATGCGTGACAATGAATAACAGATTTTTTGTAGTGTTTTTCTTTTTAATTCGTAATCCTCCCCGAGTAATACACCTTGCGCACATCGACGAGCTTCTTGCCGCGTGCGCGGGCAATGTCTTCGGGGTTGCGCTGGCTCATGAGGGCTTCGTAGGCGGCTTTAACGGTGTTCATGGGGTTTCGCGAGCGGTCGACGCGCGCGGCGAGGTCGTGGATACCGGCGGCGCGGCACATTTCGAAGATGAGGTGTTGGCAGCGGAGGCCGAAGCCTGCATACATATTAGCTTGACGATTTAGAAAATTGGAGAGGAGGAGGACATACCAGGAGCACGGTTCATCAACTTGAGCTCGACAGCCCCGACCTTACCAACGACATCACCGAAGATCGTACGGTTCTCGTACCGCATGATGGGCTGCATGTTTCTGATCGCACGGTACTTGGACTGCAACGCGGCATCGGGTGCTTCTTCGGACTTGGCTTCTCCAATACCCAACAGACCATCGCCGTTCCCGGCAATAGACAAGCAGTATTGTCTGCGGACCTTACCAAGACGAGTCTGGTTGACAACCGAGTGGGCGACGAGGGTCTTGGTCCTCAACGATCTGATCTCCATCGCATCAAACCCAGTATCCTGTAAGAGCCTCTTAAGCGCATCCGTCATCTCCTCAGATTCCTTGCCTTTCTCCTCAGTCTCCTTCATCTCCTGTTGCTGCTTCTGTCCACTCAGATTCTCGCCCGGGCCGAACAGATCCGGAACCATCGCGCTGTGCGGATTCAACTCAGCCTCCTCCTTGCCTTTGGTCACCCGCAGCGTCTCGACGAATCGCACCCAATCGCCCACAGAACCATTCTCCGGCATCTCGGCGAAGAAACGACCAAAGTCAGCCGCGAAGTCCTCCTCCGTCTTCAATTGCGGGTTGTACTCTGAGTTTGATTCGGGTGCCCGGATGTGCTTATCGACACCGGGCTCGACAACCGAGAAGTCGTCGACATACATCAATTTCATGGGATCCCGACGAACACCAAACTGGTCTGCCATGTCCTTGGGGTCGATGGATGCCTCGCCAGCCTCAATGGCAGCGATCTGCGCGGGCGTGTACATCTTCGCCAGATGTGCCTTTTGCTCTGCTGTGTAGGGTTGGAAATTCTCCGGTTTCAGATTCCGTACGATTTCTTCGAGTGTTTTCTTCTCCTCTGCCTGAACGTTGGTGTCCACTGGCGCCTGAGCATTGGCGTCGACTGCCACCTCACCTGCTTCATTGGCAGCCTTCTTCTGCTTGGGTGCTTGCTGTTCCGGCGTGTTCGGCTTCTGATCCCGTGGTGTTTTTATGTCTTCCGGCTTAGCATTGGGAAGGTCCGATTTGCGGTCGTTCAGGTATGTCGGCGTGGGGTGGAATTGGCGACGAGGCACACGAGGGCCTACTGCGGAGGCAGCGCGAGAAAAGCTGCAGAACAGACATTTGGCCGGGCGAGCGAGACTCATGATGACCGGGACGGGGTCTCTGGCCAGCAGAGGCCGAGAGTCAATTGGTATAGGTGAGATGAGAAGCTTCCTAAGAAGTAAAGGCTGGCAGAGAAAGGTGGTGCGGGAGTTGAAGATCGAAGAGCGGAAGGGAGAAATTCTCACTTCCGCCCCGTCGGCCAATCCCCGCTCGTCTTTTTTGCTTTACATTTTGTCCGCGATTTTTTTCCAGACAGCTACAGAGAAATCACCAACTTACATACATGTTTGGCTTGCGATCGATTCGCCTGCAGAATTGGTCTCTGATCTCGCGACAGTCCGTCCGTCTCGCCTCTTCGAAAAACCGTTTCTCCTTCCCTGATCGTCCAATTCGCGATGCGCCAGTGCCTCCCGCTATAATGCAGCAGAACAACACCCCCAGACAGAACAACGGCGATGCCAAGCGTCGCAGAAAGGCTAAGGATGAGGACAGCGGCAAGCCCAATGGATTCGACGAGGTTATGCAGGTTGACATCGACCGACTGATTCGCCAGAACCAGCAAGAGGCCAACGGCGAAACCCAGCACGAGCAAGTTGTGCTCCCAGAACGGTTTAGCGAGATCGAAGTGAATATTTCAGAGTTGTCATCGACGGGTGACGGTCTGGGCTTGTCGGATGATGGGAGACATGTCTATGTGGTTCCGTTCACTGTACCGGGAGACAAGGCCCTGGTGAAGGTTGTGCGGCATCATCCACCTTTGAACTATAGCATGACGGATTTCATCAAGGTGCTGAGTCCCGGGCCGCAGCGGAACGATGCAGGGATTGGATGCAAATACTTCGGTCAGTGTTCGGGGTGCCAGTTGCAGATGCTGTCTTACGAGGACCAATTGGCCCATAAGAAGCGCATCGTGGAGAAGGCTTACGCCAACTTCTCGGGGTTGATTCCGGAGATGATTCCGGCTGTTGACGAGACATTTGGGTCACCTTTGCAGTATGGGTATCGTACAAAGTTGACGCCGCATTTCCTGGCTCCCGGTGGTGGAAGAAGGAGGAAGGCTCCCCGTGATCAGTCAGTGCCAGTGGAGGTTCCACCTATTGGATATACGTTTAAGAACAGAAAAATGGATATGGACATCGAGGATTGTCCTCTGGGTACGGACATCGTTCGACGGGGTCTCAAGACGGAACGGAAGCGCGTGGCGGACAATATCCAGAAGTACACCAAGGGTGCTACGCTTTTGATGCGCGAATCCACGATTCGAATCCCCAAGGACCGTGCTGATATGAACGTCCCAGCGGAGGAGCAGGTCGAGCCTCAACCCGACGCAAAGGGCCGCACTGCCGAGTCCGGGGACGTCATCCGCGTCGAAAAAGAGAACTACATCCAAGAGAAGCGTTGCGTGACAGACCACAACGCCACTTCGATCGAGTACATCGACGACTACATCTTCACCAACAAGGCCGGCGCTTTCTTCCAGAACAACAACTCCATCCTCTCCGGCTTCACCGAATATATCCGCCAACACGCCCTCCCTCCCAACAACGAGCAAGACCCCAAACCCATCAAATACCTTCTCGACGCCTACTCTGGCTCCGGTCTCTTCACCATCACCCTCTCTCCGCTGTTCAAATCGAGTCTCGGTGTCGACGTTGACCCCCACTCCATCGCCTCTGCTCGCGATAACGCCCGCGACAACAACCTCCCCAACACCGGCTTCGCCGCCAACGACGCAGCCACTCTCTTCAAGGATGTGCCCTACCCACCTGACCAAACCCTCCTCGTCATCGACCCCCCGCGAAAGGGATGCAGTGAGGACTTCCTCCGTCAACTTCTACAATTCGGACCCCGTCGTGTCGTCTATGTTAGCTGTAATGTACACACACAGGCGCGTGATGTTGCCGTCATGGTTAATGGTGATGCGAACTTGAATATCCGGTATGATATCGAGAGTATCCGGGGATTCGATTTCTTCCCGCAGACGGGGCATGTTGAGGGTGTTGCTATTCTGAATAGAGCTCAGATTAACAAGGATGTTTGAGGTTTGAAGAAAAGCAATGATTATTTGGTTTTGGATGGCGTTATGGTTATGAAAAAGGTTATGGATTTCGGGATAGACATGTATAGTGAAGCATGCTTTGAATGATCATTATTTCGTAATACCTCCCATATCTCTCGGGGCTTTTGTGTTGAATTATAGTTACTCATTAGAAGGAGAACTGGGCTTCAGAGACAGTTCAAACCAGAAACCCTTATCGTAAAAGTTCGTTCTCAGTCACTCATCATGTAATCCTCGTCCAACTTTTCAGAGAGCAGACCGATGATAGGTAGAGCCTCCCTGCAAATACCTCTGCATGACAAACTCTAACGCACCCCTATTCATCTTCGTGTGCTTTGCATTCCCTTCATTGTCGCTCTTGTATTCTCTGCGGAAGCGGCATAACGCAAAATCAATCATGAAGACCTTGAAATTTCCTTCCGGTTCCTTGCGCACGGAAAGGTTCCTCGTTCTAGTGTTCTTATTTAGAATTCCCCGATTGTAAAGGAGGCTGGTGATTCGAATGGCATCTTTACATATGGATTGCCAAGTTTCTCTCGGAGTATGCTGAGCAAGATCGGCCAAGTGGAAACCATCAATATCCTGGAGTAGAATTCCGGGCATGTCAACGTGTTTGGTCAGTGATTCTTCCTGCATTGGACTTGAGCCGGGAATGGTGATGCATGCCAGAAAACGGGGAATGTCTTCGTTCCACGGCCTTACTGTTGCTCAGAGCTTGCCCTAGTCCTACGTGAAGTTTGATATAATCGAAGACATTCCTTTCCGACCTTTCATAGCATTAGGGTGTAAGATTAACCAGTCACCAAGTGCTGCTGCAATGGCTATGGCTCTGAATCCAGTCGCAACAAACTAGCTGCTGGATACATTCACCTCTAGTAGTATAAATTACGCTCTATAATCCATTCACCTACATTCACAGCTTATAATCCACAAACGCTAAGCCAAAATAGTATACGTTTTCTTTTTAGAGATAGGTGCTCAATTGTTAGTTGCAGATGCGCATTTCTACCCTCAGGACTATCCTACCGATTTGTGCTACGGCAACACCACTTGTTCCTGGGACAAATGTAGCTATGTGCTCACGGTGATGGACAAAGTATGAGTTGAGGGGCTGCGATGAGGTTCCTGCCACCAGGACAAATCGGCCAACGCCCTGTTCCTGACGCGCGTAGTCGATGAACTCGTTCATAGGCTTCCAAGGTTCCGCCACTGGCGGCTCCATCAGATAGATTGCCTCGACCTTTTCCCCAGCCGCAAAGCGATACTCAAACGCCTCCTTCCACGATCCCTTGTCCGTCCAGTCAAACCGGACAGCCGGCATGCCGGCAGGCGCAGCTGACTGGCCTCGGCGAGAGGCCAAAAGGAACTGATGGTTGTTGTTCTGAAGGAAACGTGCAAGACGGACGGCAGTCTTGCCAGTACCACCAATAAGAAGGATGGCCATGTTGCAGTCTTGTTGGAAGAGCGGATAACACCGAAGACAATAAAGTAAGCCTGGTTTGCAGGATTAGTCTAGACTGGATGCGTTAAGTTGTATATGAGGGCGAAGCGCCTTCATGATATATCAAAGGCTCTCAGTCCTTGTCCGGAGATAACAGGTCGTTAAAGTCCAGATATTATCGGGCACCAACTAAGTCCGTTTCTTTGTTCGTTTCTGTTTCGCGGCCGGAAGACCGAGAGGGGTGTTGCATCGTGGCGTATGCCTGTTGGTACTTGCCATTAAGCGAGAAGATTAGATTGTCGGAGATAGTTGGAACGTTACAGACAAACATAATGTTTTCCGATATTCTAGATGCGGGTTTATAAGACGGAATATGAGTTTATGTGATTATTTATCGTATGATGGTACTTTTAGTTACATCACACACCAAGCGATTGACAACGATTTCTCATTGGAAGTATAGATATGTAGCTAGCAATGTAGCAAACCTAAAGCATTAAGAAGACTTTTTCACTTCCATATACCAGTACATCTTGCCAAACGGAGGTAGGACCATATCCTCACCACTCATAAACTCCCATCCACTTACGTCCAGATCCGGCTGGTCACGGCTAAGCCGTGTTAATTCCTCGTCCGTCCGTCCGCGAATGCACGACACGTATCCATCCACGGCGAAGAACAATTGAACAAGAGGAAACACGTATGTAAAGAAGAGGTGGAGGGGCGAGTGCCGGAACCACATTAGTGTCGTCAGGAATGGGGAGAGAACAATAAAGATGGTGTTGAGGAATGCGGACAGGTTGCGGTTTGTCATTTCGGAAATTCTGGCATAGAACCACAGCTAGAAATTGCATACCAACCCGGGGAATTTCTGCACGTACACAAATGCATCCGCAGACTCGACTGCATTCTGCAGCAGCGGGATCATCGAAATGGTGAAAACAGAGATTGAAGATCCGAAATTCTTCCTTCTCTTTCCTGGCCAGTCGTACCGCTTGTGTAGCATCCACCGGATGGTCAATGTACGAAATCTGCGCACTGCGCTTTGCCATGGCCGCCCACTTCTCTAACGAAGGGTACAGATCCGTAAGGATAAACCGGACGGGTCCCTTCCCTTCTCCGCAGAGCCTTTCATTTAGCGTCGCCTCCATGATGGGAATGGGCCCTCCGCCTCCGGCGCATGAATCGATAAAGTCGAACGATGCAGTATTTGGAAGATTGTCGAGCAGAATATCGCAGACCTGCGCTGCCGGCGGTGCCTTGGTCCCTGGTGCTTGCGTACGCCACATTTGGATGCGGGCCATGTGCGAGTATTCGCGCAGCCATTCTGGGCACCAGGGCTGGTCTCCCAGTTCGAGGAGGTGGAAGCGTGGTGTGATGATCATGGTGCTATAGTGTGACAATTAAGCAGAGCAATGTTAATTTTATTCGAACTATAAATGAGCCTTCTTCACTATGGGAATAAAAAAGACAAGGAGAAAAGTGAAAACTCATCTCTTGATATCATTCGGTGTCAGCACATTACTTTTCGTTCGGATTCCGGGGCCATAAGACAAACGAAGCTTACAGGAATATCGGACCCCAGAGCCCGGTTACATATTTGCACAATGCTCGTTTAGATACTCTGAAACTACATCTCTATTTTACACGCATTATACACCTTTACAAAGCGCTTACGAGACAGAGTTAACACAATGGCAGTCGAAGACGGCAGTAACGTAGAGATCCTCGTCATTGGTGCTGGTTCAACTGGGTGAGCAGTTCAAGTAATATGTTGTGCAGAACATGGCTAACTTTATCAAGGCTGATGACTGGCCTGTGGATGGCCGAACTGGGAATTAAGACATGCATCGTCGACAACAAGGGTACGAGGGCCTTGAACGGCCGTTGCGATGGATTTCATGATCGCACCTCGAAGATATTCGACAGCTTCGGGCTGTATAGCGTTCTGCAGCAGCATGGGACTCCGTTCGATGAGTGGTGCATGTGGGTGTGTTTTATCTTGGTTTCAATCACATACCTGTTCAAGTTGCTAACATCATAGGCACCCGGGGATGATAGAAAACTGTCACGACAGCGTCGACAGACCATGATGGGCCTAGAGGTCTCGAGGTGAGTGACTTATTTGTCCCCTGTAGGTAGGGGACATACTGAACGTAAGACAGAATGAACAGTTACACATTTCATCAGGGCAACACTGAGGCCGCTCTTATCGATGCCATTCAGCAACGACACGGCTCCAATGTCCGGCGCGGCGTGGTTCCCATCGCCCTTCATCTGGACGAGACCCTAACTGACGATCCTGAAGCATATCCAGTCAAAGTTCAACTTCGTCACTTGGCCCGGAATGAACTGGTTGAATGGGGCACCAACGCCCACAGTGTTCAATCTGATGGCAGCATTCATCCCGAGAGAGGGTTTGTCGAGTCTGTTGTTCGCTCTACCAGCACAGTCGACGACACAACCCCCGTGCTTAGCGGCGAGGAGGGCAGCATCAAGACCATCCATGCCAAGTACGTGGTCGATTTTGAAGGCGCTCATAGTTGGGTTCGCCGACAGTTGGGATTTCAGATGGAGGGCGCTTCGTCCAATGCAGTCTGGGGCGTGATCGATGCTGTACTTACAACTGATTTCCCTGAACAAGTTCCCAGTCCTAGAAAAACACAATTATATTCTAACACGGTCTCTAGCTTCCGCAAACATTGCACCATCCTCACCCAGCATGGGACTATCCTGAGCGTTCCACGCGAGAACGGCATGACGCGATTGTACGTTAACTGCCCGCCTCGCACCAGGAAGCGTCCATCACGAGCCCAGAGATGGGAGCAGAGATCATGGCAGTTGCCCGCCAGAGTCTGTTTCCCTACGTTCTGGAGTATACGTACTGTGACTGGTGGACTATCTACCGTGTTGGACAACGAGTGGCCGACCACTTTGCATATCAAGATCGCATTTTCCTCGATGGTGACGCAGTGTACACTCATACTCCTAAGGGAGGTCAACGTATGAATGTCTCTATGCAAGACGCCTTTAATTTGGGCTGGAAGCTGGCCGGTGTCATCCGAGGTCAATTACAGCGTTCTAACTTGCAGACATACGAATCTGAGCGACGGCCTGTCGCGCAGGATCTCATCAATCTCGACACAAACATGGCTGGTGTGCTCGCCAGCGATACCATGTCGGATCCTATCCAGGTCCGGGCGGTGTACGACCAACTTCGCAACTACGGCAGCGGCGCCAATATTTGCTCAGCCTCTTGGTATCAAGTTACGCAGCAGAACAGTTTCTGGCTACAGAGCTGAAGCTCGGAATGCGGTTCCCTAGCCATCCAGTGTTAAAAATGTCCAATGGGGTGCCCGTCGAGAGCCAGTCTTTGCTTAGGAGTGATGGCCGGTGGCGCCTGTTGGTGTTTGCAGGTGATACTACCAATCCGACTCAGCTACGGCGCGTCAACAAACTTGGGGAACAGGCAGATGCGCTGCAGAAACAGTTCCGGTCCATTAGAAAAAATCAAGGGTATCTTGAGATTTGGCTTATCTACTACGGCCGCGCGGATCAAATGGAATTGAGCGACTTCCATCCGACCTTCTCCTCTTCACCCAATGTGAAACATGGCTATGACCACGACCGCATCTTCGCTGATCCTCCTGCATCGGTGGCACAAGGCCGGTACGAATCTGCCCATGTGCCTACGGCATTGGTGTTGTTAGGGGCTGTATGGTTGTCACCCGGCCGGATCAGTGCGTCAGTTGGGTTGGAAATCTAGATGATAGTGAGCAGTTGGAAGAGTACTTTGCACGGTTTATGCTGTGACCTGTTATTGTTGTTTGGGACGAGAAAAAAATTGTTGTAGTTGAGTTTATATAGATCTTTCAAATGTTTGCTGAAGTTTACGTATTGCACAATATCTTGTCTATCTTAACTTAACCTCTCCATTGATTCCTGTGTGGTTCAATCGCCAATTCATGGACGCTTATATTCCGTTCTACTCTCCATGCTATCCCTCCGTTGACCACCTCTCCGATTACAATCGTGCCAGGAATCGTTAGTCCGCTCCGCTTACGGGGACGGATGAATAAAGGATGGGAGCTTGGCAAAACAAATGCCATCGGTTTCCCTCTCGTATTGTCGCCATCATCGAAGAGTTGCCGGAGACCGAGTACCGGGTATCAGCGACTCATAGCAGTATAATATGTAGTTCCTTCTTTAAGAAGACAACTGAGAATCCCCATTGACGAGAGTGACTCCAAACTCAAGGATAACGAAATGAAGATCCCACGCTACCAAATGTCCAATGTGGGCATCAACCGCTTCGCAATTTTCTGTGGCCCCCTAGCCCAACTCTGCTTCGTGATATTCCTCTCAGCCGGTCTTCTCCTTCCTCCCTTCAGCCCTTCGTTGACCCCAGAGGCGACAGCTGAGCACTATCGCAAGAACCTGACTGGCATAAAAGGTAACATCTCCATCATGCTCATGACCGCAGTTTTCTGGCCCATCTTTTGCGCAGGCCTTAACCGACAGCTTGCACGTATCCCAAACGTCAATCCGACTTTGCTATGGGCGCAACTAGCCGGTGGTGCGCTAGGAGGAATCTCCATGATGCTACCTGCGGTGTTCTTGCAGCGACTACATACAGACTTGATCGCGATCCCATTCTCACACAGACTCTTAGCGACATTGCTTGGTTCTGCTTCTCGATGCTGTTCCCGCCGTTCATCGCGCAGGATCTTGCTGTTTCCTGGGCCATTCTATCAGATAAGCGTTCGAAGCCGCTGTTTCCGCATTGGTTGGCGTATGCGACTACGGGTCTTACGTTGAATTTTTTTTATCCGGCGCTCGGTGTGCATTGTGTTCATCATGGTGCTGTGGCGTGGAATGGTGCATTTGGGTTTTGGCTGGGGGCGGCTGGGTTTGGGATTCAGGTTGGATTGCTGGTTTCTTTCTTGATGAAGGTTGTTGGGAAGCCGGATGAAGAGGATGTGGTTGAGAATATTGGATCGGTGTGAGGATATGCCTGCATTGGATGTATGGATTTCATGTAGTTATTCACCCTGTGTATGAAATTTCTCCTTATGGGTAAATGTGGATGTACAGGGATACATACAAGACCTACTGAATAGCTTAGTGCTTGTTATGCATTGCATGAGCCATGCCATTGTAAGTCTAAATATGGTAAACCCGACGTCATTGACTTCATAATGAAAACGATACATGTACGGAACCCTAACCAACTTATCCTTATCTGTTTTAGTTCCGCATATTTCCGGCTTCCATTCAAAGCAACGGCAGGGAATATGCATACGCACCAGGATCATCCCAACCAATTTCGGGGCCCAGAGTCCGAGATATGCATGTATGCTGCAAGATGAATGGGTTACACGATGCCTATAATTTGTGCTTGAAGTGACCTCCGCTTGAAAGCCTTTCTTTTCTCTTGTACTACTCACGTCATCCCAATCCCAAATCCCGTCTACAGCAAAATACAGCCACAATGGGTTTCTTTTATTCGCAATTCTTCGTTAAGCCCGAGTATCCAACTCAATCCTTCGCCGGCCAAACAATAATCATCACCGGAGCCAACGTTGGTCTTGGCCTCGAAGCTGCACGGCATATCGCCCGACTACAAGCAGCTCAGGTAATTCTCGCCGTCCGGAACCCGGACGCCGGAGATGCAGCGAAGCGCTCAATTGACCAAAGTACGGGTCGACCCGGTGTGTGCCATGTTTGGCACCTAGATCTTGCATCCTTCGATTCGGTGCAGAGTTTTGCGGACCGTGTTGCCCGATTGCCGCGGGTTGACTGTGTCATAGCTAATGCCGCTATTGCGACGCCGGTGTTCAAGATCGCCGAAGGCCATGAACGGACCGTCACCGTTAATGTGATTAGTACTATGCTCTTGGCTCTGCTGCTTCTCCCGAAGCTACAAGAGACAGCCGAGCAGTACCCGGACGGAAACACACCGCGGCTTACAGTCGTCGTCAGCGAGACTCACGCCTGGACCCCGTTCCCCGAGTGGAAGTCCAGCAACACATTCCAAACGCTCAACGACAAGGTTACCGCGGATATGGAGAACCGATACGCCACCTCGAAACTAATGGAAATCCTTCTCCTGCGGGAGATGGTAGCCCGGATGTCGGGCTCCGGCGTTATCATCAACATGGTGAACCCCGGGCTGTGCCACTCGAAGCTGGCGCGCGACATTGGCTGGGGATTTTGGATGTTCAAGCAGCTTGTCGCTCGGTCGACGGAGATCGGGAGTCGTACTTTGGTTGCCGGGGCTAGTGCTGGAAGTAGCAGTCATGGGATGTACATGACGGACGGCCGGGTCGCGGATGAAGCCTTGTCTTCTTTTGTGCGCAGTTCGGAGGGCAAGCAGGCGCAGGAGAAGCTGTGGCGCGAGATTTCTGGAATCCTGGAGGGTATCCATCCTGGTATCATGCAGAAGGTGTAATCAACTTGGGAGACCTGCAGATTTGTTTATCTTACCTGTATTCGATTGAGTCTGTATGTCAGAAATGCTACGATTGTCTGGAGTTCGGCGACCGTTGATTCTGGCGTAATGTAGAAACGACGCGAATCATTTTTCTAGACCGTCATCCCACGTAGCTGAAGAGAGCAACTCTCACAACATTCCAATTCCATGATAAAAATTTGGTAGAGTTGCGACTACACTACGCCTCAACGCAATCATGAGAGTCCCACAGTCTACACCTCAACCAAAGACCACTGTCTTCCTGTTCGGTCCTCACTTTCTTACCTTCAATCTCGAGCACTTCCTCCACCTATCGCTCAACGGTTAGCGATCTACAGTATCAATGGATTCACACCGCAGTATCAGAATTCCCGGATGGTGGGACACAGCCTCTCGAGCCCTACCTATCCTGACAGCCGTGCCTGGCTCTTCCATCCTCTTCGCGTGGAACGATAGCTTCAGGCCGGATCAGCGGGTAGCGTTGTCATTCCCGTTGCCCAGTATGATTCTGGCGCCGCTGCTGGTGATTACTCAACTAACCCAATACCTCCATCACCTACCACTGTCCCAGGCGGAGGCACTGCCGACCAGAAAGGAAACAGTGGGTTTCTGCACTGGCTTACTAGCTTCCACAGCGGTTGCGAGCTCAGCAACGATAGAGCAGCTGGAGCGGTATGGGGCTGTCGCGATACGGTTGGCGATGCTCATCGGTTCGTTGGTGGATGCGGCAGGTACGCCGGCTGAAATGGGGGAGTCGGTGTCATACAGCATATCCTGGAATAGCGCTGAGTCGGCTCGGGACATGGAACAGATCTTAGAGAAAGGCTCAGAGGTAAGATGGACGTAAATCTTTTCACGCTGCGGAGTCATTTTGTGCTAACAGCGGCATTGTGCCAGGCGTATCTCTCCGTTCTATCGGCTAACAAGAGAGCAACACTCACGACATCTCGAAATACCTCCGCCTCGTTGATACAGACCTTGAGAGCAGTCGGCATAAGCGTAACAGAAATTGACCTCCAAGGACGCTTCTATTCGCATCGCTATGCAAAATACATCGATGCCGTTCATCACTTCTGTGGCTCCCACGCAACTTTCCAATTCCCCAACCCATCAGAATTCGTATTGCCGACAAGATCAGATATCAAGCCGGGCTACACGACAGACGGAAAACCGCATAATGTCGCAATCGAGTCTATCCTCCGCCATCAGTGTTGCTGGTACCAGACCATATCAAGCTTGTGTCTCTTGGCATTGAACGTTCTCTTCCGCCATCTCTGAGGGTCCGAAAGTGATCTACGCCTCAGAGCTTGCACCAGGACAGCCTCAACCAGGAAAACGAGAGATATCAGACACAGACGTCGCAGTCATCGGAATGGCATGCAAGCTCCCTGGCGCCGACGATCTAGAGCAATTGTGGCAGTTACTCTGCGAAGGCTCATCGCAGCATCAGGAAGTTCCCCCAGAGCGCATGGGATTCAAAACGACCTGGTGGCAAAATGATCCCAAGAAGAAATGGTATGGCAATTTTATCCCCGACTATGACGCCTTCGATCATAAATTCTTCAAGAAGAGCCCACGAGAAGCCGCCGCTATGGATCCGCAGCAGCAGCTGATGCTGCAGACGGCATACCAAGCTGTCGCGCAGTCGGGGTACTTTGTGCAGAATGTCGAGAAGCCACAGGTTGGTTGCTACATCGGTGTGAGTAACGTCGACTACGAGAATAACGTCGCCTGCTATCCAGCGAATACCTATACAGCCACAGGTACGCTGAATAGCTTCGTCGCCAGCAAGGTCAGTCATTACTTTGGGTGGACTGATCCGGCTCTCATAGTTGATACTGCTTGCTCGGCCGCTGCCGTGGCGCTCCACCAAGCATGTCAGGGTATTCTTTCAGAAGACGGGGGTGTCAACATCCTGGCTAGCCCGTTCGTTGTGGTACCAGAACCTGGCTGGAGCGTCATTCCTCAGTTTGACTGGTCCGTGTAAACCGTGCGGAGCAAGAGACTTAATGTCAGCAACGCTTTCCACTCAACTCTTGTCGAAGCCTCTCAAGACCGACCTACAGCGAGTCGGACAAGATCTAAGTTTCAATCCTCCGACCATTCCCATTGAGCGGGCCACTGAATCAACCATGCCCGCTCCTGTCAGTGGAATCTATGTAGCAGAGCACAAGCGAAACCCCGTCTTCTATAACAACGCCGTCCAGAGACTATACGCACAATACCCGTCAGCAATCTGGCTCGAAGCAGGCTCCAACTCGACAATCACGGCCATGGCTCAGCATGCACTTGGCTCTCCCGCGACTGCTCAATCTTACGAAAGATACGGCCTCGTCTTCCTTGACGAATGTCTTCACCACACTCTGGACCAGGGACTGGACGTCACGTTCTGGCCACACCATAGTCAGCAAAGCTCTTACTATGGAAATCCACCCGTGCTGCCCCCGTATAAATTGAAGCATCCCGACATTTGATGGAGATGAAAGCTCCTCCTCAGATCAGCATGGCACCAGTCAACCCAGTCGACGAAGCTTCCAGTAACAGACTATACGATTTCGTCGGCTATCAAGATTCCAACAAACGAAACGCTCGTTTCTTAATTCGCATGCATACCAAGAAGTTTAAGAAGGACATTGCGGGTCATACCGTGGCACATTCGGCCCCTCTATGTCTAAGCACTCTGAAGCTCGAATTAGCGATTGAGACGATCCAGAATATACACCCGGAATTCGCCGAGCAAGGCCTCCAGCCACGACTGCAGGGCATGGATAACCACAACCCTCTATGTATGGATCCGGGGCGGACGGTGTGGCTTGACGCAGATGTAGTCGATCCAGAGTGTCATTCTTGGGAGTGGAGAATCGTGAGCCACGTCACTCGTGCTCCGAATAATTTGCCCACTAGTCTTCACGTTTCCGGCCGAATTGTGTTCCGGGCCACCCAGGATAGACAACTGCTCGCTGATTTTACCCGTCTGGAACGTCTGGCGAATCACCAGCAGTGCGTTGGCCTTCTCAGCAGCGATGACGCAGACGATGCAATTCAAGGCCGAAATATCTACAGGTCATTTGCGGAAGTCGTCAAATACGGCGAGATATAGCAAGGCGTGCGCAAAGTCGTCGGAAAGGATAATCGATCGCCCTGGGGAAGCTGCTGGCGAGACTGACCCCTGGCATGGAGAGCACGGAGCCTGCTGCCACCGTTCAAGTGTCCACTACACCAACCACAACATCGATCCCTGCAACAGGTCATAGCCAGGCTCGCCCATCTCCACGAGAAGATGTCTCCGGAAAGGTCCTAAAAATGGTGGCGAACATCTCCGGCGCGGATGCAGCAAGGATTGAAAATGGTACCTTTTTAGCCGATTTAGGAATCGACTCGCTTATGGGGATGGAGTTGGCACGAGATGTGGAGGGTGCTTTCAATTGCACGTTCGACACGGCACAGCTGATGGAGTTGACCGACTTTGCCAGCTTGGTCCGCTGTATCAATTCAGCCCTGGGCATCGCAGCGATGATGACTCGGTTGAAGAAGACACAGACAGTATGGAGGATGAGGCCCGCCCTGCACAGACTGCTGTCACGGCACCAGAGGAAGAGGGAGTCGATGAGTCCTTGGCAAAGACTTCTCGCAATGGACATCCGTCGGACATTTTGCATGCGTTGAATTCGAAACTGGGGCAAGACACGTCCTCCCGTCATGTCATCATGGACGACTACGTCCAGACCTTCAGCCAGGGATTCCTTGCTCCTGTTCCTCTGGCTGGCTCTATCATCCCCACGGGTCGAGGAGTTCCTGGATGACCATTCCATTCGAATGGCATGCGGAGGTGTCATCATGGACACAGAGAGGACTCGGGGACGGTCTTTGCGTCTGAGAACCACGGGAGCTATTCAGGTCGATTTGATTCGGAACTATGTTGGCGTATGGAGGAAGATGGGGCTTTTGCACTGAATATTTATGTTAGATTGAATATAAATTAGGCGGCCCACGGCGTCAGGTGTAGAGGTTGATTTATTGAACGATTGGCAGCGGAAAAAGGTGATCAGGTATATATATACATGGATCCTGTATTCCCGCAACGACGAATATCCCATGACAAGTCAAGACACAACAAATAATTTGATGCCATAAACTACTGCTGCAAAGTCCTACCAAAATCCTCCTTATTCGACTCCATCCAATTCAAGACTGACGTGAAAGAATCACGTGACGTTCTTGAATCGAGTCATCAAGCTTCGCCGCAATGATCTCCATTTGACAACCGTTTCCCAAGCCGGGAGCATTCTTGCCTTCTCAGAGTCCCGGCACGCAAATACCGAAGCAGACTGCTGCGGATAAGCTGCGAGACTGCCCATAATGAAATGCTAGCCTAACCTCGCGCTCGAGAACCGTGACCTCACTGACCGCAGTTCCTCGACCATAACCACCATGAATCCCATAGACGCAACAGAGCACTACGAAACCAGTGCCCACGGTACCTTCCCTCAATCCCCCCTCGCCCCTATCCCTCATGTCGAATAACTATGCTAACGAAGTAGACCCCGCCCCCTCCCTCCTAACCATAATCCTCGACACAAACCCCCACGCCTGGTCTCTCCTCGAACCCTCCCTCCCCTTCTCCCAAGCCGTCGCCAACATCCTCGTCTTCATAAACGCACACTTAGCCTGTAACTACGCCAACGAAGTCGCCGTCGTCGCATCGCATAACCACCAGGCGTCGTGGCTCTATCCGACAGAGACACGCCGTGGTAAAGGCACGGATACGGACGGGGATGTTTCCATGAACAATGAGCGAGATGGACAAGCGCCGAACGGCCAGGTAAACAAATACGAACCCTTCCGCGTCGTCGAGGAACAAGTCACTCGGAACCTGCGGCAGCTTCTTGACTCAACGCCCACCTCCACATTAACAAGTACGACATCGACAATGATGGCTGGCGCGCTAACACTCGCCCTCTCACACATCAACCGTCGCACAATAGCCTGGTCCGAAGCCCACGGCGGCGCAGGAGACCCCTCGCGCGCCTCCGGCGACGCAACGACGATGGGATACAGCGGGAGCAAAGAGACAGGCCCCGAGGGCGGACTGCAGTCGCGGATATTAGTCGTGAGCGTGAGCAGTTCGACCGATTCCGCGCACCAGTATATTCCAATTATGAATGCGATATTTGCGTGCCAGAGGTTGAGGATTCCGATTGATGTGTGTAAGTTGAGTGGGGATGCGGTGTTTTTGCAGCAGGCGTCGGATGCGACGAGGGGGGTTTATATGGCGCTGTCGGAGCCGAGGGGGTTGTTGCAGTATTTGATGATGGCATTTTTGCCGGATCAGAGGTCGAGGAAATATCTTGTCTTGCCTACGCGTGTTGATGTGGATTTTCGAGCTGCATGTTTCTGTCATCGACGCGTCGTAGATGTTGGATTTGTTTGCTCGATCTGTCTGAGCATTTTCTGCGAACCTCCGGAAAATGGCGACTGTTTGACATGCGGCACACATCTCGAAATGGGTGACTACGGCGCAAAACCGGCCGTCGTGGCCCGCAAGAAGAAAAAGAAGAAGGCGCGTCCAAACGGGACGACAGCTACACCAACTCCCACGCCGACGCCCGGTCCTTAACCTTCTTGCACTCCCGACAGTATTCTATACGAAGATCAGTCTAGTCACTAAAGTCACCGGAGCGAGTCGCATGGCTAAGAATAATATTCAAAGTCTACTACTAGGGATCTGAATCAGGCTCATCAAAGCAGAAACACCCAAGAATCCTTTGGACGTGTCCAAATCGTACCCTGAATGTTATCCGAGAGAAATATCCACCACTGTGGCCGACCAAGCCTTGGAAAATGCACGAACATCAATTTGCCATGTCAGCTGTTTCAGGTGCTTGACACCAAGAAAGATCGCACACGATACACGGATTCGAGACGCAGATCAAGAAATCTATAGTTAGAATTCATATTAGTCGAAATGGAAACAAAAGAATCTAATAGAAACGTACCACTGCGAACTAGATCCTGCCACCGAACTAGGAACTTTGTGCCTAAGACGGGTCGAGTCAATACTCTAGTTGCTGTAAAAGTGATCGCAGAGTATATCTACCTCTTCCGCCGACAAACGCGGCCACCCTGAGCGACGTTGCCATGCCCTTTGGTATTGCGTGACATGACCGACACGGGCTTTCTATCCTCGCTGTTCATCGAAGCAAGGGCCTATAGCGGTTAGTTTTATAGTGACGATTGAGAGACCAGGTTGAACTTACAAAAGACTCGGTGTTATGACCAAAGAAGAGGTAAATCCCGTCAACTGTCTTCTTAACAGCCATAATGCCAATCGCTCCTTCGCAATGGCTGCGCTTCACGCCAGGATGTCCTGCAACAGTCAGACATTATATGCTACCAGACACAAATCGGGGAAAAGGTATACCAAGAAAATCCGTGACTATCGACTCCTTCAGAGCCTCGTCTTCAGTGACCTCCTCGAACAGACCATCCGGACACTTCCGCTGACTGTAGTAGATCCGCAATGCACAGGTGTTCGCTGCCATAGTTGTCGCAATGTGTTCGCCGGTTCCTGAGGTGACGGTAGCAACTTGTGCCTTCTCGGGATCACTGGGATCCGCGGGGATCACAGCGGTGCCTATGCCCAATAGTGCAGCAGGCCCAACTCGGCCAGGATGTTTCATGCCAATGCCGCCTGACGACGACCCTGCAGCAATATTCCCAAAGCTGTCGACTGCTACTGCCCCCACCGTATCAGAGACGTCATCTGCGTCATCACCGCCGCGCAAATCTGGAGTGGGAAAATCTGGCGTGTCCATATCCATAGTTGGTCGGATATGCGCGCTACTGGTTTCGCCAACAACGGTGTTCTGGACTTGATTTTGGATAGTTCCAGCGGAGAACCCCGTGAAGCTTGCTTGATCGGCATTAGATGTCACAGGAGTCGCTATACTTGAAGGCGTAGTGAGCAGTTGGGCCGGATTGTATTGTAACGGATGACGCTGTCGATCATTGAGGTTCTGTTGTGCTCCGGATTTCTTCTTTGCAACCATCTCCGCATGTCTTAGTTCACAATTCCAGCGTTTCCATCGTTGTTTTGCTCCTTCTGCGATGAGGGCGTCATGGGGGAGAACGGGCAGTCGATTTTCATATGCGAAATCAGTCGCTCCTGAACCAACGAGGAAGTTCGGGGGCACTCTGTGCAAGGACAGCGGGTTTGACGAGGCGTCGAGAATAACACGCGCAAGAGAGATTGGGTTTTTGACGTCTGCCAGAGCAAGGGTGAGACCAAACTCGTTAACTGGGCATAAGAGAAGACTCACGGGAAACTGCCCCAGCTGCACCACTTCTCCCCTCGTGGTCGATAATGGCTGCGTCGCATTCGACCTTCCCATCTAACGTGAGATTGCTGCCGTAACCCGCATTGGTGATTTCTGAGTCCTCCAACAGCATGATAGCAAGTTCGACTGCATCCACAGCAGACCCACCGTTCTTTAGCAGGGCCATCGCTGCTTTTGCAGCGCTGTTGACAGTCAGAAAGTTTCATGGGGCAAATCGCGGATGGGATAGTACTCACTTCTCGCAGGCCTCTAGGTGGGATCTTTCGTTTTGGTGACTGTGGTAACCGGCTCCAGCGTGGACAAAGATGGCAGAGATATCACCACCCTTCCGTGGACGATTCATGATGATTACTGGTAGAGAGATAAGACGAAGCGGTCGACTAGGATCTAAGTAGGTATAGGGTATAGTCGAGAACAGAACTTGGCACCGAGTTGAGAAATAGAGGTCGAGTATCATTCACGGTGGCAGAATAGACTTCATTGGTATGTGGCTGGACTGGCCAGACAGAGAGCGATTGAGAGGACACGCGGGTTCTGAGCGAGTGCCAGGGAGTAAGAGAAGACCAGAATCCCGAGGACTGAACGAAGAATAGAGATAGAAATAGCTTTAAAAAGAGAGTGCAGATTCTAGGCGGTGATATTATACAGAAGAACTGGTTAAGAAGAAAACGCAGAGAAGAGGGGAAGAAAGAGAATGAATTGTAGAAGAGAAAAGCAGTTTAGAGGTGAATTCCTTGAACGAAGAGTGAAGGAGAGACTGGGAGGAGCACCTTCCTTATTCTCAGGTGTAAAATTTGCCTGCACAGGAAGAGGCAACTGCCCTCAAGTGTTGTCCACCATTGTTGAGTCAATGCCAACCGATAGATACTTTTATAGCAGTTCTATCTCCCATTCCCACTATATGCTAAGAATTTCCCGAAATGGCATGTATGAAGCCACCGAAAGCTGCATCTCGTGCCGTCCGGGGAGAAACTCACATGACGTGGCTTGGCAGCGCCCCAGCGATACCGACTGCGAGTCCCCGCTAGTACTGTCTACTCCTACTCTCTTCTTCTTGTGTCTTCCCGATACTTTTCTGTTCTTCTAAATTAATTATACTACATCTTCTATCTATATCGCACAAATTCTCTTCACCGCTGGTACCGGAAGAAGAAGCGACACCCTCGTCCTTAATCCGCCATGGCGTCCCAAACCCCAGCCGTTGTCATGGACAAGTACGTTGTTTGCTGCGATTCTGATTCTCTTCCATTACACTCGAATTGGCTGACATTCTCTACTATGTAGCGGTACTGGATACTCGAAGCTTGGTAAGCCTCATCGAATAATCGCGATTCCGCATCCTTAACAATACGGGGGAAGCTACGGGGAACTCCAAACTGACCACGTATGTTGACTAGGTTTCGCCGGTAACGACTCGCCTTCGTTCGTCTTCCCTACCGCGATTGCCAATAAGACTGGTGCCGGAGGGTCTTCCAGCCGACCCGCCGTTGGAAACAAACCATCATTCCTGTCTGGTGGTGGTGGTGGGGCAAGCTCCAACCTGTCAGTGAAGCGTGGTGCGGAGGACTTGGATTACTCTATCGGAGATGAAGCTTTGGCTGCTGCCAACGGCCCTGGATACGACCTGAAGTATCCGATTCGTCATGGTCAGATTGAGAATTGGGACTCGATGGAACGGTTCTGGTCGAAGTCGATCTTCAAGTACCTCCGGGTTGAGCCCGAGGACCACTACTTCCTTCTTACTGAGCCGGTATGAAGTTCTCGTTAACATGCCACTCTTTATTTTGCTAGCTTTTATAGTTGAAAGTTGGTTGTGAGGTGATGGCATAGCTGACAGTAGCGTCGTGACAGCCCCTGAATCCCCCGGAGAACCGTGAGAACACCGCCGAGATCATGTTCGAGTCGTTCAACTGCGCTGGTCTCTACATCGCGGTCCAGGCCGTCCTTGCGCTGGCTGCATCCTGGACGTCCTCGAAAGTGACCGACCGATCCCTGACCGGAACTGTCATCGACTCGGGTGACGGTGTGACCCATGTTATCCCCGTTGCGGAAGGCTACGTCATCGGATCCTCCATCAAGAGTATACCCATTGCCGGTCGAGACATCACCTACTTCGTGCAGAGCTTGCTTCGTGACCGTGGCGAGCCGGATAGCAGCTTGAAGACCGCAGAGAAGGTCAAGGAGGAATACTGTTACGTCAGCCCCGACATCGTCAAGGAATTTGCCCGCTACGACCGCGAGCCCGACCGCTTCCTGCAGCACACCGTAACCTCACCCAACGGCCGAACGGTGAACATCGACATTGGGTACGAACGGTTC
Source organism: Aspergillus intermedius (assembly GCA_039880815.1). Lineage (NCBI taxonomy): Eukaryota > Fungi > Ascomycota > Eurotiomycetes > Eurotiales > Aspergillaceae > Aspergillus > Aspergillus intermedius. Next base: position 302,448 of record JBDODA010000022.1, on the reverse strand, counting down.
CTGGCCCCCGAAATCTTCTTCAACCCCGAAATCTACTCGTCCGACTTCCTGACTCCCCTGCCCACCGTCGTCGACGGCGTTATCCAATCCTCCCCCATCGATGTTCGGAGAGGTCTCTACAAGAACATTGTTCTGTCCGGAGGATCGACCCTATACAAGGACTTTGGCCGGCGTTTACAGCGTGATATCCGTCATTTAGTGGATGCTCGTATCCGTGCTTCGGAGGCACGCAGTGGAGGAGCCCGGAGTGGTGGTTTGGATGTGGCCGTCGTGACGCACAAGCGGCAGAGACACGGTCCCTGGTTCGGAGGTAGCTTGCTGGGCCAGACCCCTGAATTCCGGAGTTACTGTCACACCAAGGCGGAGTACGACGAGATTGGCCCCAGCATTGTCCGCAGATTCGCTTTGCTTGGTGGCCCTGGTACTTAGTTTAGATCCGACGTGCAGCGCGTTACTAGCCTTGTGTTTCTATTACTTGTCTGTCCATAGTTTATTAAGTGTTTCTTTTATATCAGCTCTATTGTCATACATCCGCGAAAATAGAGAAAAGGAATTGCTTTAATAGATCATCATCCGAACCTCCACTCACCACCATTTGGCCTTCCCTACACCGAATCTGCCATGATCACATTCACAGTTTTATCAGCTCCGAAACCATAGAACCAACCCAATTTTGGATAACGAAATACAAGCAGCTTACGACAGCATAGGCGTGTCGATTGGACTGGGCAACAGCGATAACTGGAACAACTGGGCCTGGCCGCGTTGGGGAGTTAGCCAAGCTGAGGCATGCGGATCGTTGTCAATCACATTTTTCTGAGCTGAAAAGACCATAGCACAACAAGACGGCAATGCCTTCTCGTATGCAAGCTTGCTTCGCTTCGGGTTTGCTCTTCAAGGTACTAAGGTACTTTGATCCATGGGGTTTGTCATAATCTGTGACTCAATCGTATATATTTGGTGCTTGTGGCAAATGCGGAGTGGTCTGAGGACGACATCCCGCTTCTCCAGGCGTAATGCTGCTTCTCGGGGTCTCTATAATGGGCTCTTTAGCCCCAGTAATAGCCCACTGCAGGCATTCAATGTGGTCTTGGGGTGGCACATTTTCCTCGTCGGTGCCGAGACAGTTGGAGGTGTCTCGCGGGACCATAACAGGTAAAACTCTGATTGGAAACCGTGGCGTTCTGAAATGGCCTCTTCCTCCCTGTGGGAGTCTTTGCCTTCCAGAAGCAACCCACATTTCTGAGTATCTGGCCTCCATGCTGTTGGTGAAGGGGTTGTGTAATGTGCGCACGTTGTCAGACCTCACTATCCATCGACTCCTCTGTGTATCCCGCATCCATGTGATCAAGGATATTGCTTGCTTGTACTTCCTTAACCAAATGACAAGAAAGGGCTCTGAGATGCCAGGGAAAACCTCCTTCTCTGAGGCAAAGAAATCTTGAAGGAAACGATACACGTGGTGGAAAAGTAGATGGCGACCCTGACGAAATGCTCTGTATTCTTGAAATTCACGTGGTCACTTTATATTTAGGAATATCGTCAATGTGGCAGTTAAGTAACGCATAATGCCATGGCTTGCAGGCCGTTCTTTGTTTAGTGGTGTAAATATGTCAAAAGTATGCCATTCTCGCAGCAGTCCTACTCGAATCACTGAATTCTCCCATCTCAGTTGAAGATATCACTTAGCGTAATATATCGCACAGTTACAGGCCTCAACAATGACGGAGACACGAGTCAACGGCAGGCCTTGCAGTGTGACTGGATACTAAAAGGATAAAACGACTGAGGAAGAGAAAAGGTTACGACATATTGTATTGCATTGAAGCAGATATTCACTCATTCGAACTCGTTCCATCTGTGAATGTACGACCATTGCTGAATCAGGTTCACTGGTTAGTCAACGTCACGGGCACTTCGTATCAGGCTATGATGTCAGATATGTGGTGGTTATATGGACCCAGCTATCTGCAGAGCTGAACCATTACTTCTTATACTTGCTACAACGCAATTGATTATCCTAAAGCAAGCAATTGCACCATGTCCCCAAGTCGCATCCCAAAGACGGGCAGCAGAACAGCCTTAGACCCCCAAATCCAAACATTTCTCACCCATAACTCGTCGCTCCAACTAGGAGGCACAGACTTTTTAGCTGAGCGCAAACACCATACACAAGTCTTTGCCTTCCACAACCATCCACCGATCCTCCAAGCCTCAATTGGCCACGTTGAATTCACTGCCATCCGTGGCCCGCACGGAACGATCCCAATCCGAGTCTTTTACCCCAAGAGTGGCGAGGAGCAGAAACATGCCCGAGATTCTGCTGCATTAATCTACTTTCACGGTGGAGGCTACACAGTTGGGTCAGTGGACGAGTTTGAGAATGGCCTTCGGATTCTGGCGGAGGAGAGCGGTGTGCAGGTCTATGCGGTTGAATACCGACTAGCCCCCGAATGGCAGTTCCCGACGCAGCTTGATGAATATCAAGCGGTACTGGAATGGGTTCAGGGTAAAGGTGGCGCCGAGCGAGGAGTCAATCCCCAACGCGTCTGCGGCGGAGGCGACAGTGCCGGAGGAAACATGACCGCCGCGCTAGCCTTGCGTGTTAAAGATGGGAAGGGCGGAAAATCGCAACCAATGCTCGCACAGGTTTTACTATACCCGGAAGCGCGGATCCCATTCGATACCCCTGCTGCGTCAGAGAATAACTCGGGGATCTATCTGGAATGCAATGGCATTTTCTCGTTCGCGGATCACTATCTCCCCCGTGGAACGCCGCCGTCGCATCGGTATATCTCACCCGGGATGCAGCCAATCTCATCGTTACAAGATCTACCGACAGCAGCAGTCTATACTAATGGGTTTGATCCGTTGCGCGATGTTGGGGTGGAGTATGCGTCCAAGTTAGATGAGGCGGGAAATCAGGTGGTTTGGCATCATTTTGATACGCTGCCGCATGGATTCTTGCAGATGGCGCCATGGAGTGAGAAGGCTATGGAGGCGATGAAGCAGGTTGGTAAGGACTTACGCGAGTTGGCGTATGGAAAGTAACTGCATGTTGTATATTTTCAATGGATGTACAGTACCCTTGTATATAAACTGCCAGGAGATCTGACATGACGTCATATCTGCTTAGCCCTAGTGCTAGTTCATTAGTGAAATCTTTCCCCTTTTTTGCCTGCTTTTTAGCTATAGCAGAGCTGTCTTAAATGAATGCATATGATCCATTTTGCATCGATGTATACAAGGTGCACCTGTTTGCTCGTGACATCATGTGTCGTCATATCAAAACAAGTGGAGCCCTACTGACCAGATCAAGTTGCGACGCAAATTTATCCAGTGCACAAGACAGCCATCATGGTAGAAAAGAAAGAATTGACTAATTTCAACAGCTCAATTCCAATATATTTTGGAAGTTCAGGGCTCCCACGATGACAGGGCGTGTATCTATTGGACAACGCATCCGCCAGGTCTCCTGGGGCTGGTACGCCAGCTCTATGAGTACTGGGGGCATCGCGCTTCTGCTCAATCAGACACCACACCAATTTACAGGCCTGAGAGTTATTGGAAAGATTGTGTTTATTCTGAACCTGGTTGTGTTTTCATCGATAAGCATTGCAATGGGCATCCGATTCATCAGCAAGCCATCGATGCTGAAGGAATCGTTCCAGAGTCCGCAGGAGACACATTTCTTCCCAACATGTCTGTTAGCAATCGCGACAATCATCATGGGTATTTCATCATACGGCACGTCATCTTGCGGTCTGTGGATAATAGTAGCACTGCGCGTGCTCTTCTGGCTATACGTCGCTGTCGCAACACTCGTCGCGATTTTCCATAACTGGTATTTATACCATTCGTGTATGGCCAGTCGACAAACCTTTGCGCTCCTCCGGCTTCTTCCATCATTTCCGGCAATGCTATCGGGGACTATGGCATCAGTACTTACGTCCAGCCAACCCGTGCATCACGCGAAACCGATGCTCATTGGAGGAATGACACTGCAGGGGTTCGGATTCCTCATGTCACTCCTAGTTTACGCAGAATATGTCTTTCGTGCAAACAAAGACGGACTACCAAAATCACTCGAACGACCAGAAATGTTCATCGCCGTCGGCCCATGGAGCTTCACAGCAGTCGCCCTAATCGGCATGGCCCAAATAGCCGTTGAAAAATGGCCACAACGCTACATTATCTCCGTCGCAGACACTTCCTCTATCTCCCCAACCTCCGTATCAGCAGCAGATATCGCACTAGTTCTCGCAACCCTGTCTGCTGTCTTCATGTGGATGATGGCATTCTTCTTCTTCTGCATCGCGGCCATCAGCACCCTCGCCGTGTGCCGGGTGTTTAAAGGCAAGGGTGAAGGAGAGTTAGGAATGTCGATGGCGTGGTGGAGTATGGTCTTCCCGAATACGGGGTTTACGTTGGCGACGATTGACATTGGAGAGGCGTTGCAGTCGGAGGGGATATTGTGGGTTACGAGTGTGATGACTGTTCTACAGGTGGGCGTTTGGCTCAGTGTTGCTGTTGGGACGATTTGGGGGGTTTGGAACAGGGAGTTGTTGTGGCCGGCTGAGGTGGAAGGGGAGGGGAATGGGAAGGAGAGTTGATACCGCTTTTGAGTCTATTACGGTCTAATTTGATGTAAATATTTGCTTCTGTCATGCTATATACCCATAGAAATGCATTTTCATGCCTAGATACCCCGAGCTATGTACCAGACTGCTGAAGCATCACAAGAATCAGTGCATGAAACCGAGCAGGCCTCCCATGGCTGAGTACACCCCTAGGTTGTTATAACCGTCATTACGAGTCCCTACTGCACATAGAAAGAGGATGAACCAATAGATGGATGCGATTACCATCTGTCAAGCAGCAAAGAAGAAATAGAAAAGAGAGGGCGGGCATTGGACAACAGTAAGCCGAGAGCGGTGATTGCACACTGGTTATGACTACAAGCATATTTGTTGAGCGATGTAAATGCCCCTCTCGAACCAAGGGAAACGCTACATTGTCGTGTTTTCCAAGCCACTATTTACCGCATGTTCCAGTAAGACCAATATCGTAGCCAACCAAACCTGTCAACTGGTGATCATTCTTCGCAAAGCTAGCTTAATGTGTGCCAAAATACCTTGGATCGCATGGCAGTCGCCTTGTGATTAGACTAGTCCAACACCATTGTAACGGAACGAGTTCAGGGTTCGCTGGTTCGCCTTTGCTGGTTTGCTTTTCTCGACTATGCTCAACAGCGATTTCAACGTTATTTGTGTTTGTCATGTCCGGAACAAGTGATCCAGTCGCTGGGAGATATTCCGGACTCAGGCAGCAATTCCTCACCAGATACCTTTGCTAATTGGTTAACGATGAATTTAGTCTGCCCTGCTACATATGCTAGCGGCTTGGCTCACTCGTGGGCAGTGGCGGCTTGATAATCAGCGCTTCGGACACTATCATAGCCACCATCACGCCAGCGGCATGATTTCTAGCTATCGAGATTCGTGACTATAATGACATGGCGTTAGAGGATTACCAACAATCGCCGAGAGAGTATCTCGAGTTTGGACTCAATCTGTGCTCCTGATAAGTAAAACGCAAATGATCTTTCCTCAGCAACACAGGTCAATCTCCAGCCCTCTGCACCGCCAGGAAAGTCAGCTACATATAAGCAGTACAGTAAGTCATACTTGCTACTAACCTTGTATTGGATCACTGAACTAAGAGCCATGAATTCCTTGCAGAGTGGTGGAACAGCAACTTTGCTGTGCAGTGCTAGATGCAAAAATGCCTTCTTCGATTTGCCCAAGCATAACTCGTCCCCTTTGGAACGAGTATTCCGGAAAAGGCAGCCAAGATTGCATACGCTATTTGACTGGTGTTTACAAGTGTCATTATGGATGGCCACTCGGTATAAAGGCGATATAAATGATTTGGCAAAATGAGCTGAGGCGGTTCTAACAAGATGCTGTAGCGAATATCCAGCATCTCTCGGGGTGGTGTGGATATTTTGGTTTCTGCAGTCCATTCGCTATGGGTGCATAGGATAAGCGGCTGAACCACGGGCAGTCTGTATTTTTCTCGTTGGGGACTAAGCATCGTCGGATCCTATACAAATATAGGTTGTTAAATTTGAATAGGAAAACATTTGTAGATGGATATAAATATCATAACACAAATGCAGCAAATATTGCAGGGAGTGTCACGGAACATGAACACTCGCTAGCTGTATAGCATGTTTGATTATTTTCGCCTGTTTGGTGTAGGATATTCACTGATCATCGCTTAAACCCCTTGCACACACTAGATAGCTCGTCGCCGGCAGGCCTGCCTCCATCCTTTCTCTCATGTTGAAATTTCGTCATATAGTCTCCCAATAGATTCCTATTGCTCGAGACCGTCACAAGGAGCTAGACGGAGAGTGGGAGAAGATAAAGAAAGATAGTTGGAGTCTGATATCTAATATACTATGAGGACTGGTTGATAGCTAACAAAGAGTAGCACATAAAAGGAAGTTAATGAGATGTTCACTGGTTTTGTACCCCTTTGATCAGTCCCCCACAAAGGATGCAGCCTACTATTCGCCATAGCATACTATTCATATTGCGGGCCTATTGGAAGAGCAATTCTTTACGTAGTGGTGGATTCAAAGCAGGGTTCAGCTGGGGCGAGCTTCTCAGCATCAAGATGTCTCAGAAGACCGATAAGGAGCCTCAATATCTCCCGTCGCTGATCAGGTTCCCGAAGATCATAAGCAGCAGAGCGTAGAAGTATGGGTCCTTCAATTACTCGATCACCACGGGTTAGGTCATTGATGTAGTTCCGAGATATTACAGCCGAGCTGAGCTGAACCTTGAATTGATCTGTCCGGAGTGCAAATGCCGTGTGCGCATCCAGAACTGGATATTTTTGAAGTTTTGATATTGCTTGAATGAGAACCTGTGGGATTTCGTGGACAGTGGTGTCTGAACTTTCGTTGGGTTTTATGACCTGGTGTTTCATGTTGATCAGTATGGTTTCTAATGGTCGACGGTCGAACAAACCGTAAAGGTGGCAGCCGGAAGAGTGACAACTTTGTCTTCGATCTCGGAACATCTGCCGAGAACCCCTTCGGGCTTCAGGACACCTTTTACATTGCAAGAGTGGACGTGGAATGGAATTTTTCGGTTAAAGACCGTCATACTAAGATATCCAATCGGCATGTCAAACTAAGATATATCACAGAGTAGGTTCACACTCACAACCAGGTATCTAAGTCGACATATGCAAGGAGAGTGTCGACTAGACTTTCTATAATGCATCTAGATAATGAAATGTAGCCCCTCTTACACATATGCTCTCCCATTTCTTCCTGTCGTATCACTGACGACATGTGATTGTAAGTCATGCCAAAGGGACTCGTCCTGTACTTTTCCTCAAAACGCATGGTGCCGTCAAAGAAATTTTCTCTGGTTGGTTTCGCAAAGTCCGCGGCGAAGGCTTCGAATTCTGAATCGCCATCTTGGGGCAGATATGTAGAACCGACTATTCTCTCAGACGATGCTTCCTCCTCTGCTACTCGAAGGAGATGTCGATGACGTGACGTCCACTTGTGTGGCTTTTGAAGAAGCACACCAAGGTGGCTAGCATAAGGCATTGTGGTTTTGGTGAAGTTGAGTTGCGTATTGGTCTGGTGTAATACCATCTTAATCAGTATCGTTATCACCACGTGATCTATACTCTCTAATTGGCGGAAATTGGACATCTTTATGCTACAGCCGCCAAGACCTGCCGTCCACATCCCACTCCCCCGTACTCTGTACGCAGTCGGAGATTATGGGGACCGGTAGAGCGAGCAGAACTGATACATGCTGGATTCTGCGCTGCACACTGTATTCTGTACTAGGCTGATGCGCACCTGTGCATTTATACTGTACTCCGTACACAGTGATATCGCCAAGAGCCAAGATCCCCCGTGCTCCCGCCGCGCCGGCGCTGAGCAAGCACTATTGTCTTGGATGCTGGACTTTGGACGGGGGATTGACACGGGGCTGAACGTGAGGTGATGGCGTGTTATGACTGGACGGACTCCTTGAAGATCTACTAGTAGTGCAGTCTTACTCCGGAGTACTCCATGGGGGGGGGGGGCTTATCAGAGTTGTGAGTCAGGGATGCCGTTTCAATTGCAAATAAGCTTGATAGAGGTACTATACTCCGTACTCCGTACTCCGTAATCCCATCCTTCGGTGTTCCGTTTGAGATCGGGGTCAGGGCTGTATCGGTATTACTCGTATCATCCCCGGTTCCCGGCGGCCTCAACCCCCGGTATTGTCACCGCCGTAATTACCGTCACTGGCATCACCTTTTCTTTCTTTTTCCTTCTCTCCTCTTATCCTGTATTATTAGTATCTCCTTCTGCTCAACAGAAAAAGAAAACACCTTGGCTGTTGCCTCACTGTCTCGGCTTTCATCTATCATTATCTCGCTGACCTCATGTTCGCTTTGAATCCGCCTGCAGGCACTGCTTCCAACGTGGGTTGAATGTGAGTGTCCGATTACACCACCCACTTCGCACTCTCGGCATAAATTCAGTCTCTCTTCATCTGTCTCTCTCCTCTCTATCTTTCTCTTTTCTAATTCATTCCTTGTCTTCAGAAATTCAGCCTAGTACCGTTTTATTCTCCTCGTTCTCTCTTCTACCAGTTTCTGCTCTGCAACCCCACACTCCGCTCCAACCGTGCGTTCAGATATGTTATCGCCCGGTGAGGAACGCGCCATCCACCTGGCTACTGAGGCCATCGAATTGTTCGACGCCGGTCATCGTGAGGTACGTTTCTTCCCACACGATAATGCATTTAATTACCGTACTAACAATGACTCTGTGACTAGGCCGCGTCACGGAACCTCCGAGAAGCCCTCTCTCTAGCTCCGCACCATCCGGAGGTGACGGGAACCTTCCTCAAAGTCCAGAAAGACGAAACCCAGGGTCACCATCTCCTCGACCTCTGTCGCAAATACACTGCCAACAAGGATGAATCTGCTGGCAAAGATGCCTCCCTCTACCTACGAACCGATGGCCTGAAGCCTCCCGAGGAGGTGGCCTTACAATGCCTAATGCTGCTGCTGGCCGAGCGGCCTCACGCTTTGACCGCAACGCAAGATGATCTCATTTCCAGCCTCGTGCGTCAAAATACCAGCGTTCGACAATTCTTCTCCAATCGCCTACAGGTCTCCGTGACCACGTTTTTTGACGAGATTTACGATCGCGGTGATGGGGCTGCCGTGTGTCTGGATACCGTGGTCTTGGACCCCTCGGTCTGGCCTTCCGAAAAGGTCCGCTACCATTGCGAATGCGAACTGTTCCTCCTGTTTATCGCCAAGCTCATGGAATCAGGCCATGACCTGGACGGTCGTTCTCTGAAGGGAATTGCGCGTCTGTTGGCGGTCGACGCGGAGAAGCTACAACACTTGGTGGACGATGAGGGCCTGGAGGTGATCTTGTCCTCACTGGACAGCCGTCTTCCGGCAGAGTGGAGAGGTCAGGCCACGCTGGCGACGGTCAAGTACCTCGAAGTCGCCAAGCAGGCTGGTGAGGAGAGATTCTCCCGTCTTATTGCGCACAAAATCACCAAAGCCCGCAATGACGATATCGTTGTGGCCTTTTCCGCGGCCGTTGCCGTATTCCCGGTCGCTCCAAATGCTGCCGCCTCTCTTTTCTTGTCTGATGAGTTCATGAAAGCCTTGATGCCGCTGGCTTCGAGAAGCTCGAAGAATCGCAATGTGGAGGTTGCCCTTCTGGAGCTATTGAACGCGGCCTGTGTTAGCACCGCGTGTCGGGAGACCATTTCGAAGCGGTTCTCCGATTGGCTGTCGCACGTTCTCACAAACGGCAGCGATGAGACCTCCGACCTGGCTGCCGTGGTTCTCGCCAAGATTCGTACGTCTGAAGCAACGAACGGAGCCGGTGCGGTAGCATCCCAAACCAATGGTAAGGTTCAGGAGGAAGATAGCGTGCCGGAACTGGTGCATCGATTCAAGGAACTGATGTCGCAGCGAAAGGTCGAGCACGTACCCCATGCCATTGAAGGGCTGGCTTTCTCGTCCGTGAAGCCCGACGTGAAAGAGCAACTTGCTGAGGACCGCTCTTTTCTGAGTGATCTGATTCAGATTTTACGACCTCATGCCACGAACTCGACTCCTACCTCCGCCTCCTCTGTGCTTTACGGAGGCTTGACAATTATTCAACATCTGACGCAATTTCTACCCAACCTTTCCGAGGAGCAGAAGAAAATGGCACAACTGAAGGCCTATGCCAACGCGAAAACCGGAGAAGCACGATCAGGTCCTGATCCCCGCCAGCAGGATGAGGCCGTTCTCGCTCGCTGTCGGGCCATCGTCGACGCAGGCGCCATGCCGCTTCTGGTGGACTGTGCCAAAACCAATCTTCCTTCGATCCAGTCGCTTGTCAGCCAAATTCTGTTGTCCTTGGCTCGGGATCGCTCCTCCCGGGGTGCCCTGGCCCAGCAAGGTGCGGTCAAGGTGCTGATCAACCTGGCGGCCCCGCAACAAGGGAGCGCCGGCGCTGAAACCAGTCACTACGCCGCTCATGCTCTGGCTCGAATTTTGATTTCCGTCAACCCGACTCTCGTCTTTCCTTCCTCCGGTTTTCCCTCGGTGACGTCTGCGGTACGGCCGTTAGTATCGCTGCTGTCGGCTCCTGAGACAGCTGTGTTTACTGCGGATCAGCCGCGCGATCTGCTGCCAGTGTTTGAAGGGTTGTTGGCTCTCACGAATCTGGCCTCGTACCCGGATGAGTCGGCATCTGAGACGATTGTTCGACAAGGCTGGACGGTGGTGGAAGATTTGCTACTGTCGAGTCACGCGTGGATCCAGCGTGCAGCCTGCGAGTTGGTGTGCAATTTGATGGCATGTGAAGCCGGAGTGATGCAATATGCAGATGGCTCGAAACAGGCAGCCAAACGGCTGCATGTACTCCTGGCGCTGACGGACGTGGATGACACAGCGACTCGCAAAGCGGCAGGAGGGGCGCTGGCCATGCTAACCGAGTTTGAATCTGCGATTACAGCGGTTTTGGACAGACCACGCGGGGTCGAGTTGTTGTTGGGACTCTGCCAGGATTCAGATGCAGAGCTGCAACATCGGGGAGTGGCCTGCATACGGAACCTGACTAGTCTGGCGGCGGGAAACACGGGAGTCCGTGCACGCAAGGCCGTCAAGGACCAACAAGGCGTTGAGATGTTGGCAGGCGTGCTGAAGCGGACATCAAATCCGGCGGTACTGCAGACGGGGGTGGAGGCGTTGAAGCCCATTATGCAGTGATTTTCTTTTTCTTGTTATGATTACGATTACGATGTTTGCTTTTATTATTATTATTATTATTATTATTATTGTTATTGTTATTGTTATTGTTATTGTTATTATTTTACAGTACTGGATTGCTGGATTACTGTGGAGCGGGGCTACCCCTCATATTTTCAGATATCAGGAGGGAATGCAATTGGCAGCACTGATTGATTAGCGAGGCGTCTGCTCGGGAATTTGCTATCAGATAGGCATACAATGGAGTTTTGTTCATTCGTGAGGGCTGATGATGACGCAGCTTGGCACAAATCTATTTGCGACTGTAGCCAACTGAATGAGCATACTCGAGTGCAACCACATGTGTCTATTTGCACGTAGTATATTTCCACATTATTCTGGCATCTACCGAGGCGGTCAATGAAGTCATATGAAGTTGTCAGCTGACCACCAAAGTACAAGTACGTACAGGTGTCCACTTCCGCGCCCCTAGTACTTTTGGGAGTGGAGTGATATTCTGTAGATGAAGCTTGATAGCCATAGTGCCCTACCACCAGCACTCTAGGCTTCATAGAGCAGCCATCCATGACTAATTGTCCTACAAGGCTAAATACCCCAGACACACCGCCACACGTGACCTCGCTACCCTTGCAGGTCCCCCACCGCTCGTCCCACCGCTTGTCCCACCGCCTCGTCCCCACTGCATCCAATTGGTCCGTGGCATTCGGCGATCCATGCCAACCTCTCCTCGCCCCCCACCAGACAGCGGAGGTTCATTGGACGCGGGAGGTCTGGACCTTGGACGCGTGGGGACGGTGGGTTGGCTTGGCGACTTCTGAGATTTTTCCAGGGTTTTTCTATTTCGGTCACGGGATGGGGGGGAGGGGAGAGTTCAAAGAAGATACTTGGTCGGTTATAAGAGGCGTGTCTTGCCTTTGCTTTGCCTTCGCCACTGCCATCATTTCTGTGCCTTTTTCTTTTTTTTTTCCCCCTTGAGTATTGCACTAGTCATTGCATTATTGTGCTCCGTACTGAATCCGGAGTCACTCTATCTGTACTCTACGAAAATCTCCGATCGAATCAGCTGCCGAGTCACTGGCACGGGCTGGCATACACAGCGTGCTGCCATTCAGCTCTCCGACTGGTAGTTATTCCCTCTTCTCATTGTCCACCGCATCTTCACGTGTTGACCTCTATACTCGCCATAGATCGATCTCCTTACATAGCACGTCGTGACGAATGGCACTTCGTTAGTTCCCGCTTAAGAATCGACGACGACGGCGACGACCACCACCACCACCTCCTCCTCGAGACCTCTCTATACACAACCATACAATAATATCCCGAACTCTACACCATGAAGTTCGGCCGCAACCTTCCCCGCAATGTCGTCCCCGAATGGAGCGCCTCCTACATTAAATACAAACCCCTCAAGAAACTCATCAAGTCCGCCGCCGAGGACCTCAAAGCAGACCATGAGGCGGATCTAGCGGGTGAGGCACTACACTACAACTCTTCTCTGTCGACCCAGTCGACACGACAACCCCTGACCACATTCTAGGCTTCTTCTACTCCCTCGACCGCAACCTCGAAGATGTCGACTACTTCTACAACAAAAAATACCACGACTTCTCGCGCCGTCTGAAGCTGCTCGAGGGCCGGTACGGGCATTCACTCGATGGCCGGCAGAGGCTGGACGGCGAGGATGTGGAGGATTTGCTTGCTGCGCTTTTGGAGCTGCGTGGGCAGCTGCGCAAGTTGCAGTGGTATGGGGAGGTGAACCGGCGCGGGTTCATCAAGATCACCAAGAAATTGGATAAGCGCGTTGGCGGGCAGAGTCAGAAGACGTATCTGGAGACTAAGGTTGATCCGGCGCCGTTTGCGTCGAATGTGCGGGTTTCCGAAGCGCTGAAGCGCATAAATGATTGGTTGTCGATTCTGGGTGATCAGAAGGTTACGGATGATGCGAGCTCGACGGTGTCGTCGTTGTCGTTGAAGAAGGGGCCTTCGAGGCCGAATTTGAATGTGCCTGCGAGTTTGTTGACGGCTGTTGATGAGGCGCTGCGCTCGGATGATACGCATGTGTTGCTGGAGCTGATTGAGACGCTGAAGAAGGCGGCCGATGAGGCGCAGGATAACCTATTCCCGAGGGTCCTGAAGAGTTTGTTGCAGCGGTCCATTTACTACCGGTCTAAGGCTTGCATCACTGCTTTGCTTGGCCGGATTGACGATGACCTCGAGGAGGACGATGATATCAACAAGCGCAACTGCGTTCATCGTCTGGTGATTTCCATCGGTCGCGCGCAGTCCACTACTGACTCGGAGCAGTCTGCCTCCATGGTGCTCGACTTTCCTCTCGAGACTTCCAACTACATCACTCCCGCTGCTCCGCCTACGTTGCAGCCCACGCGTTCTGTCATCAAGGAGTCGGAGAAGCCTCAGCATCTTGAGCGTTCCGACCCGGCTGTGGCGCTGTTGTCACATTTGCTCGACCAGCTGCGCCCACGGCAGCGCCATGCTGTCCTGGCCAAGGATCTCACCGGCCGCACTCCTCTGCACTATGGCGCGCAGTACGGGTTCAAGGTCGTTTGCGATATCATCATCGAGCACCTGCAGGCGTGGGATATGTTCGACGTGAGCGGCGGCATTGACGGTGTCGAATGGCAGGACAACGATGGCTGGGCACCGCTGCACTTGTCTGTCGTTGGCGGCCACCCGTTAACCACCCGGACTCTGCTTGAGGCCGAGAACTGGAAGGGCGAGAACAACACCGAGCGCGCGTTTATCCGGAAGCAAGTCCCCAAGTCTAGCGCCGTGCTTGCCATGGCTACCAAGGCCAACTTTGTCGACATCGTGCAGCTGCTGGTCGATGCGGGCGTTGATATCAATTACCAGGACGAGCAGGGCGAGACTGCGTTGCATGTGGCTGCTCGTTTTGGCCATGACCAATGTGCTCGTATCCTGCTGAATGGCACGGATAACCAGAAGGCCGACACCGAACTTTTCGAATACACGTATTCGTGGACGCCGCTGTTCATCGCTTGCGTTGATGGCGCGCTGTCGGTGGTGAACCTGCTCATTGAAGCCAATGCCGATCTCGAGCGGTCGGATTCATCTGGCTGGACGGCCAAAGAACATGCTGCCCTGCGTGGCCATCTCGACATTGCCCGTCGTCTGGCCGAAGTCACGCCTGAACCCGAAGTCTCCGAGCCTGAATTGCTTCCCGCTCCTGCTGCTATTTCTCCCGTCGCTCTCACACCCTCTTCCCCGCCGCAAGCGCAGTCCTCGCTGGCCGAGCGCCGCTCCAACAACACCACCCCAGGGAGTTCTGGCCCACGGGCTTCTGAACCTATCAAGTCTTTTGGACATCGGTATCTCACCGATGAAGCCATGATCCTGGTCAGCCTGGGCACGATGGACATCCGCAAGCCGCAGCAAGCAGTCAACCTGGACCGAATTCCAATGGAAAATGCGCATTCCACACAGCTCGACACGGCGTTGTCGATTGTTATCTCTGCTAGCGGTGCGCATGGTGAGCCGGAGATTATCGACCTGCCGGTGCAGGATAACATTTCCACGGAGCCGATGGTGTTCCACGCTGCTGATCCGACCAAGGTGCGGTTGTTGTTTGATCTTGTTCCGACGTATGCGGGGTCGAAGGATCAAATTGTTGGCCGTGGTGTTGCGTTGCTTTCGTCGATTAAACCTGGTGTGGGTTCGCATCGGATGAACCTGAAGGGTGATTCCACTGTACCGATTGTGGCAGCCAACACGCTTGAAGTCATCGGCTCGCTGACCTTCAACTTCCTGATTGTCACCCCCTTCAAACATCCCAACATGTCCGTCGGCCGCGACCAAACCTACTGGAAGAGTCTCACCTCAACAATGGTCATCGGCCACCGCGGTCTCGGCAAGAACTTCGCCAGTCGCAAGTCCCTCCAACTCGGTGAAAACACCGTCCAATCCTTCATCGCCGCAGCCAACCTAGGCGCCTCGTACGTCGAGTTCGACGTCCAACTCACCAAAGACCACGTCCCCGTCATCTACCACGACTTCCTCGTCAGCGAGACTGGTATCGATGCCCCGGTGCACACGCTCACGCTGGAACAGTTCATGCAGCTGGGCGATAGTCGGTCGATACGCGGGAACCAGAATGTTTCGCCTCATCGGGCGGATATCATTGGTGAGGAGAGGAAGGGTGGACGCATGCGGTCGATGTCTGTTGGTGGGTCGGAGTATGACGTTGCCGAATTGAATGAGAAGATCAAGCACACGCGGGACTTTAAGAAGAAGGGGTTCAAGGGGAATACACGGGGGAATCATATCCAGGCTCCGTTTGCCACGTTGGAAGAGTTGTTTAGGAAGTTGCCCAAGTCTGTTGGGTTCAACATTGAACTGAGTGCGCCTCTCCCTCTATTCTTAATGGAAAATGCAAGCTAACAAGAGCAGAATACCCCATGCTCTTCGAATCCGAACAAGAAGAAATGGACACCTACGCCGTCGAACTCAACTCTTTCGTGGATACGGTGCTGAAATTGGTGTACGACCTCGGCCAAGGCCGCAACATGCTCTTCTCCTCCTTCAACCCTGACATCTGCCTCCTCCTCTCCTTCAAACAGCCCTCCATTCCGGTGCTGTTCCTCTCGGACTCGGGCGCCTCCCCAGCCTATGACATCCGCGCGTCTTCTCTCCAAGAAGCCGTCCGCTTTGCATCCCGCTGGAATCTCCTCGGTATTGTGTCCCAGGCTGAACCGTTGGTTCTATGCCCTCGCCTTGTCCGCGTCGTCAAGGAATCAGGCCTCGTCTGCGTATCCTACGGCGCCATCAACAACGAGCCCGAACACGTCAAGCGACAGGTCACCGAAGGCATCGACGCAGTCATCGTCGACTCCGTCCTTGCTATCCGGAAGGGTCTTACAGAGCATGAGAGTAAAATGGAGACGCCCTCGACGTCGCCGCAGCCGAGTCCGCTGGCGGTTCCTAGTACCGGTGACGAGAGCCTGAAGGATACGAATAAGATCCCAGTGCTGGAGCAGGCGGAGAAGAAGGGGGATCATTTGCATGTTAAGCCGGAGGCTTACGTCGGCAATTAGATCGATGCATGCATTCAATCTGGGGAATAGGAATGATTGAGATACCATATGGATTTCAACACGTGCGGTTTTGGTTGTTGATGTCTGTGGGTTATGATATGATGTATGTCTTATGTTGATTAATATGCGTGGTATCCAAGCACGGCTTGGAAGGGGTTTTATTTTCATTTTGTTTGTCATGTTTAGTTAACTAGACCGGTTTTAACAACTGGACTGTTTGATGCATTAGAATAGTCTCGCCAGAGGTAATCGACTTCTCACTACCATGTCTCTATATGCAATGTGCATCCTTGACTACGTCGAATAAATCCCCTTCCCCTCCAAAACCTGCCTAAACACCTGCAACGATGTCTCCGGTTCTGCATAATCACCCGTCAGCTCCAATCCACAAATACTTGGACCAGGTAGAGAAACAAATCAAAAAAAAAAAAAAAAAAAGAAACCCACGATAATAAGGAACTTCATGCCCGGCCTCAAAAACCCTCATGAACGTGAAATTTCCAACACTCTTAACCGTCCCCCTCTGCACTCCGTTAACTGTATACGGCTGCAGTTCTTTGGCGCGAAACTCCTCCTGTCCGTTGAATTCCACCGCATTCGCGACGTCGTAGTTCCCAGCCCAGTTACATATCCAGTCTGCGTCGCCGGCCCAGAGAAGCACTTGAAGTCCAGACTGGACGAGGTGCGCGAGAGTTGGGAGGTAGGATCTTGCATCTAGACGTCCGTCGTCAGTATCGCATCCATTCAAGCGAATTGATCAATATGGATGTATGCAGTATGAAGGGGAGACTCACTATCCCCCGTCCGCTGAAACCCCACCGTAACCCTACCATTGCACTCGCCAAACCCAGTGCGCGCCCCAATTGCCCGTCGCACATCCTCCCGTCGCAAATACCTCATATACGTCGCCGGTGGCTCAGGATCGTCCCGCGGCGCGCGGATATCATAGACGTCGAAATCCGCAGCCCTCGAAATCGGCCCCTCGATTTGCAACGAACAGATCGAGTTTGCCTGCCTGCATGCTGCGTCTGTCGCCGTGGTCGTGCAGTTGTTCACGGCCGGGAGACATTGCTCTTCGTATGCGCGGAGGTAGGTATATGATTGCGCCGGGGAGATTATCGAGCGATAGGTGTTGTTGAGTGCGAAGATGATATAGGCCTTTTGCTGGATGGCGGAGTCGATCCAGGCGTTGTTGATGGCGAGCGCGGTTAGGTTTATAATCTGGCCGGTTGCAGAGCCGTTGGAGATAAGGTCGTTTTGGGATTGGATGTGCGATGCAAAGGAGGGGCCGTAGTGACCGCCGTAGGACTATCATGAAAAGCAACATAGATTAACTCAGCTTTCCATGCGCATGCTTTACGGAGATGTGTCTCAGACGAAAGGAAGGGAGACGTACCTCTGTAAAAATCACAACCTCGCGCTTCTCGTACTCCGGAAAAGCCTCGTAAAATGCCTGCAGCAGCGTCCACACGTAGCGTGCCGCCGTCTCGGTGTTGTTGACCGTGCCTTCTCCGTACGAGAAGCCCACGCCAATCGGCTGGTCGATGTAGAGCATATTCGCGGCCTCGTTGAAGCTATACGGATTCAGGACCGGGGTGTTCGCATCTCCCCCGACGGGAAAATGGCAGGGTCCGTTCTCCTGGAATAAGCCGATCATGCTGGAGCACCCAGGCCCGCCATTGAACCAAGTCGCTAGCGGGGCGGTTGAGGGGGCGTTCCGGGATTCAAAGAACCTTTTCATTCACCACCTAGTATTAGTATAGCGCTGCGGTCTTGGAGTAGCGGGAACAGGATGAGACGTGAAGGGGGCAACGAACCAAAACCACATGTTCATATCCTCGCCTACAGATAGGTAGCCGGAGTATTGGGTGACATTCGGGGTTGTTTCGCAGATATTGGAGTTCTTGGTGAATTCGATGCGTGCGCCTGTGGTGCCATGTTCGAAAACGGTATAATCGATTCCATCGCGGTTAGTAAAGGAGAGGCGGTTGGCAGCAGCAAATACAGAGTTCGCGACTGAGTATAGGATGAGTGAATGCCAGAGGATGAACATTCTGCTCGCTGTAAATGTTGGGGCACGGGAAATGGCAGGATTGGAATGTGATTGTATATTAATAGAGAGTTGAGTTACACATATCGCGTATTTTCTGTTGGGGGGCATATATAGTAGGTTACATTGCTGCAGGCCGTGTACGGTTGCTTGCAGTTAGACAGCTGTTTTGCTCATATGATGGACTGCAATAGTGATTGAAGCTGGAGGAAGATTGCAGGAGAATGGGTGTATGTATCATTTATTCAGGCGATACAATAGGCATTCGGTACTGTGAATGAAGGCTCTATTGTAAATTCCTATTGTACCACGGAAACCGCTTTGGACTACGAGTAGATCGACGATCCGGGCCCTAAGGCCGTCCGGCCATTCACCACGGCGCAGCTGGCGGGCGAGATAATGCTGTAAGCGAACATTATCATTTCTATTCAGTTATTACTGCAATTGAGGCCATGGAGAACAGTTGCCAACTGTCGGACATCTTGACTAAAAGACAATTTTCACTCTGATCTCAAAAGAGATCGTAGGTCGACGTTCCAAAGTCAACCCGGAGCTGCACCCCGTCCCAACGGTATACATTATGGCAAGCCGGAGAGTACTGGATGATCGATGGATTACTGCATGTCGGGAGATGCGCGCGCTTCTGATTGAAAGAGGTCTTGAGATGTTCTCCGTTGAGATTGCCCGATTTTCAGATTTTCAAACCGCTGGAAACATTTGTCGAATCGACACAGGAGATCGTGCTGTGTGGACTGCTGTACTGGGAGCGATTATGCATGTTGTTGATTATGATCATGTCAACATGGTCGGATGTTACAGGCGTGGAGCGGGCTAGGATGCTGTCGAAAATCCGCCAACGGTGGTGGTCTTGGTGGGATCCCACAGTACCCGCGATTGGAAGGAGACAAGGGAGTCGATTGTGCAGATTCTTGATCCATTCGGGCTTTCGATGGTTGCTGTTGAGATTGTCAAGGGCACCATTGAAAGAGCGGGAGCGGGACGGGGTTGTCCTATTGAGTTGAGCCGAGACATTATCAGGGGCCCGCCAAAATCGTGGGCTCCCTGGGGATTCCAGGGATCAAGCATTCATCATCAAGCTTCACGGGTTTCATCGAACTAAAATGTCCTGAAACCCGTCGTCGTGGCAGAAATACGGACTATCGTGCTACCACAGTGTGGTCCCGCCAGAGGCACATTCTTTGGATATATTTACTGATATTGTTGCTGTCACCGAATACCAAGAAATGTGGATGAAGAGAGAATACCGATGATGGATGAGACCGCGCGCCAGAAGCTGCTCCTGCAGCACCCTAGTGAAGAAAACATTGAGGACCAGAAGCAGCGGCTCAAAACGATATACAGGGTATAGCATGTAACTAAACAGTCCGCGAATAGTTAAAGCTCATGATGGAGGGCCAATCGGAGATATTACCTAAAGACGACCGAAAGGTCGTCCTGTCCCGGTTGAATGAAATCGAGAAACGCACGCTGCTATCTTATAGTGGAAACTTCGAAAAGTAGGGAAAGCACCGGCTCAGGTTAGTGATTGCTGGGTCTGGATTCCACAGATAACCAATAGAATGAGGCTCTCGGTGAACATGGATTGGGCACTCATCGTCCCCGACCACAGACTCGGAGAGAATAAGGTAAATTCCATGAGTCACTCCACCGCTTATCCCAACTACTAACAGTATAGACCTTGAAGGGACCTTATACCTGTGGCTACGAGTACTACTATAACTATGTATACGCATTTGTGCGCAGCCGCACCTCGGGCTACCCGCGAGGCAAGTTCAACAGCCTCTACGTCCTCGTGATCGTGGATACCATGGTGGACGGCAAACCTTCCGGGGTAATTACCAAAAAACAGGGCATCATTGTAGATACCGACTGGACCACCTTGAAACCAGGAGATGCGGGCGCTTTGGTGTATACCGCTATGGGTATTGTCATTGGGATGTTGTTTGCTAGTTCCGGGGTTACGGACGTTGGGTATGTTACGCATATTGATGACTTGCTTGTGGATATTAAGGGGATTACGGGGGCGTTGGCAGTTAGCGTGAGTGATGACTGACGAGTAGACTTCTTCAAATGGTTATGAATAACGCTATCGGTCTCAAATATTGTTACATCCCAATCGGGAAATCGGTCTTGTCTGTCAGACCCACAACTTTATTTCCGTACACCAATCAGAAGTACCAGAAAAGCCCTAATTGTGCAGTTTCAATGAACCGGCTTAACGTGTTGGCCTGTAAATTGTGACCAATAAACATGCCCAGCTTAAAAATAGAGGAATATACAGATAGATACAGGATATACGGTATTATTAATGATAGCTTAGTGACGTAAACAAAGACCTGGGTATTGTCTAAAACGGAAACTATACTAGGCAGCCGCAGTGCTGCAACAAGCCTGAGGCCGTGAGGCTCTGAGCTAGGAGGCTACCAATTCGAATAATCAAATCACTTAACGAAGAATAAGTCAGAGAAAAAAAAAGATAGAAAATCGAAGTAGACATCAAACAAAATAAAAAAAAAAAAAACCATGTCCATACCGCTTTGTTAAGCCGGGCTGGCAAGGAAGGGCACCCTCCCAGGTGCCATCCCGGTTTCGAACCCGGGATGGTTCTGAGGAAGGCTCCTGTTGAACCAACTCGACCAAAACGCTATAACAACTCGTGATGTATACCCGTTCGTAACTTAACGTCATATCAATTGTGTATGGTTCTATTACTCAGTTCTACTATATCATATTCGACAAAAGGACTAATATTGCAGACAAAGCTTTTTCTTTTCTGTTCTGTATATAATTGCGCATGGCGCATGGTTGGTGGTGATATGCGTGGATGGAGATATTCTCGGATCATACGAATACTGCATGTGTCGATTCTTAGGGCTTGTAGCTAGCTGTATAGCAGCAATAGAACGGACGGGTTATGGCGGTATTGGGTACTTGGGAGAAGCCCACTAGACCACTATGTTGCTCCTATCTGGTTGTCATATGCTCCATAGAAGCTATATAGTGTCAATAACAAAAGCCAAAAGAAAAGAAGACAGCAATGTAATAACCACGCAGCCAATGCTGAAACGGTCCGAAGTATGCTTCATACAAACTGCTGCCAGATATGCTTGGTAATCTTCGTTACTATCATTGTTTGTCTCAGGCGACACATCGGAAAACTCCTCAACATCTTGAATGTATCGTCGAAGATATCCGACTTCTCCATAGACTCCTTCGGGTGTAATAGACCCTGGTATAGGTCAAATCCCATACCCACCGTTAGGTGGGATATGTTCTTGCCATTATGCCAGTTGTACTCTCCTGTAACTTTGCGGTGACGGTTCCTAGATTTTTCCGTTCTGACGGGTGGACAAACCACTGCAAACTCCTGCCGGTCCTTGTGCTGCCGAAGACACATCATGAGCCCAAGATGAGCAGTCTTATTGAGAAGCAGATCTGCAGCAAGCTTAATGCCCTGAAAGGATTCCTTCTCGAGTTCCTTTTCCAGGTTATGTCGGATCTGTTTCCGGTTCCAAAAAAGAAGTAACACATTTTGTTACTTCTAGGTAGGAACACAGGGACCAGCAGATCACATCCAACATAACCAGCAGGTTGTAAAGCAGTGGCCTTGCGGTAATATGCCCTCCATAGGGTTTTCTCCATTTGCGAGTTTATCGGACGCACGAAATGGTGGAAGAGGACAGTTCCTGCATTCCATAGCTCTGTACAGTTATCTTCCGGTACCCTAGCAGCGGTTTCCACGATCAACGCACGTGGCAACATGGAGGTTACGAAATCCTTCAGTTTAACTTAGTGGATCTTGTTCTCCCAGAACCTTGTCAAAAAGAGAACAGCAAAATTAGGGTAGCCACCATTTGACCAATGTTTGATATATGTATAGCGCTGTGATGTAACGCTCTCACTGGATCTTGACAAAATTCCGGTTTTCTTGTCATCAAATTCGTGGACACAGCAGTCAATATGGACTCTGACGGTGAAATGGTTTGCAGACTTGTTGCATCATAGTGAACCCTGGCTATATATGGAAGATATTTGGTCACCGGGGTTTCTGCTAGGGAGAGAAGTGTGACATGGAAATCACTCCTATAAGGCAACAGGGCTAGTGTCTCGACCTTATCGAGACTTTCTTCCTGCTCAATTGGCTTGTTGAATATTTTCGCCCTGTTACGTGGTTCTGGACACACTTGGCGTAAACCCAACTATGAAATCTAGTCCAATCTCGCATAATTTCACGAGCTTCAATGAAGTAACTGCGTGTACTTCGTTTAATAAATTAGTGAAGTAGCCGATCAGAGGCGAGCCATTCTTTCAAAATGATCCGTCCCCCGTTGGTTCATTTGGGCGAGTCTTGCAAACTGCGCTCCATTTTTTTCAGTAGCACCACTGGTTTCGCAGTTTCTTGAATTCTCCATCGAGTTCGAATAGTATGCCTTTTCCAGAGTTGCCATTATTTGCGCCATCTTGTAGTGTTTACTTCATCGGTGGTGTCATGGTATTGGCCTTCTTCGCCTGCTAACGAGAGGGGAGGACTAAGTTCGTGTTTTGACAGGGGCTTCAGGTTCGATTATTGTCACAACAGGGTCGAAAGTGACTGTGGAGATACATATGGATGATTGAAATCAAAGACCATCAGCCCTAATATCTCCCTTCCGACAAACAAAGCGAAATCAAGGTCTTACAATACAGCCATCATCATGCTCTCAGCACGCTCTGCGCAGCTTCTGTCTGGCTCAGTACGGAACCTCTATATCTTGCCATGTTCGTTTTCATAACGGGGTTCTATGATTCGAGTATATAAATCATAGGTCCTATAGAAGGCCGTATCACGAATTACATATTGATAGAGATTGTCCAGGTTGTCAGATGTATTGATTGTAAGAATCGTCAAGCCCCCCATTTGGGCATAGTATTAAGGGAAACATCCTCTGCGCAGAGCAGGGTAAATTCCTCAACCGGGACCATACAAACTAACTTACCCAGAACAGACCCATGGTCCTCCACCAGTTACCCAAGTATCCTCCAAATCCTCCGCGGTTGCATGTGTGTATGCAATCCCAAAACACCCCTGAATTTTCCACCGTATTGTCCAGATATCCCCCAATTCCCCGGCAGGTGCATGTGTGTGCATGCCAACTATCCTCCAACTCCATCGGGCATACGGGATCAACGGGAACATCCTCCTTGTCCGGGATCAACAATAATTACACTCTGATCGTCCCTGAATACACAATAAACCTCCCTCCCTCCCTTTCTTCCTCGTTCCGAGGTGTCAAAGCTCCTCCGCATCAAGCCCATCGGTATCTCGTGAGAGTTGCAGGATTGGCATCCGTGCAAGGAAACGAGTCTTCAGCCGTGGCGCTCTCGATGATGGTCCGTACTCATGGTGGCAGCATGAAAGGTTTGTACTCGTAAAAGGCATCGATGATGATGTCTGCAATATACTCCCCACTCGAGCCTTCAGAGCCTTGATGGCCTTGAGACAGTGGACCAAAAGAGCTATCAGGAATCACGCATCATTATCGTCTTCCTCAGGACTGATATGAGGGAGCATACTCCAGTCGGGCCAATCTGGAACCTTGGCACGGATAGGCTTGACATTTGAAGCAGCTACCCCTGTCATCTGATCCGGGAACGACGAGCTGGTGGTTCCTGAGACCAATTTTTCAATGCATGCCTCCTGATTCTCATCCAACTCATCGGACTCCTCGCCAAACCGGAACACCTTCTTGGGGCTTGGTCCGATGCAAGTGCCAGACACAGCGTTATTTTCGACAGTGCCTTCTAACTATGTGTCTGCTTCGACGGGTCCGATGTCTGGTAATAGTCTGTCAGCGAGCTGCTGCATAGAAAGTGGGTTGTACTTAGCAGCTGCTCCGTATTCGGTCTTCAGGCAGGAGTCGAATTTGACCTTCTTCACGCAGGAAAGCCTGAGCCTTTATTTCTCATCCAAAAGTGTAATGAAAACACAAAGCGAAAATAACAGCAAGGTAAAAGCAAGATAAAAAGCAAGTTGTAAGAAAGATGGACGCAAGACGGAACAGAGAAGAAATGGGAGAGAGAGAAAGAGAAGGAGGGAAGAAATAAAGCAGGAGAGACGGACAGGCAGCCACAACCGGCAGACCCCTTCCAAACCCTACCTTCTACCTCCTTCTCTTCTTGAGTCAAGCTGCACCCGAAACCGAAAAAATTAATTAAGAAAAATAAAAATCAAAACCAATGGAAAGCAGTAGAGAATGACTAAGTTCAAAATCATCGAATCATGGGTGGTTGCCACGCAGGCATCTCTCTACCTCGCTGGTTGTTGCAACATAATTTAGCTCTCTCATTTATATGGATAAATATAAGCATAGATGTATCAATTTGCATCAAAGTATGTGTATAGCGTCTAACAATCACTTATACCCTACTCTTCAAGTTAACGATTATATTATCCTGCCGAACAAACCATAGACTCGTAACATTCCAAGTATCCTTCGGATCAGCCAACTCCATCTAGTCACAGTGAGCACGTCGAATAATCCATGATCCATACAAATAGTTGCTAACTTACCTGATACCTTGCAAAAAGCGTAGCCACGATCTTATCGGTCTCCATCTCACTGAAATTCCTCCCAATACAACTCCTCGGTCCAGCCCCAAACGTCAGAAAAGCACGCTGCATCCTCGCAACGCGTGCCTGATATTCATCGTCCGTTTCGTCCGACGACTTCAGCCACCTTTCAGGAATGAACCGGTCCGCATCAGACCCGAATGTATCCGTATCTCGGTTGATCACCCACGGGTTCATCCCGACTATGTTCCCCTCAGGCACGAAGCGACCGTCTGGTAGACACAGACCACCTGCTGGGACGACGCGTTCCATGAGCATTCCTACTCCGGGATGGATACGCTTGGCTTCCCGCATGGCGGCTCTGAAGTATGGGAGATGCTGAAGGTCTTTCCATTTCAGGGGGAAAGACAGATTCGCAGAGTCCAGCTCCTCGCGTAGCTTGCGATGCACGGACGGGTGCTTCAGAATGTAGTAAATGGCAGAGCACATGGCTGTTGCGGTGGTATCACTCCCTGCTAACACGTTGGATAGAAGGTAGATGGTTGCCATTGAGTTATCGACGATCTCTGGGGACTTCTTTTGCGCTTGGAGGACGCGGTCCATGAAGTCAACTGGTCTCGATGTTGCCTGTGACTCTTTGCTCCGTTCCAGGTACATGTCCTGGATGTATTTTACTGCCCAGCCGATACCAGAAGGCGAAACAGCTTCGACTATCTTGTTCTTGCCCAGAAAATCGTCGACTTTTGGTATTTGGCTAAACTATTGCGTTGTCAGCTTCTGCCTTGTCCGGTGAGTTGCAATAGCAGGACTTACGCAGGCGAAGTAGTCGATGCTATTCTTTGAGGTCTGGATAATCTTGGTAGGATCATAACCCTTCTCAAGCATTCCAAGAGTTCCCGAAAACGTCGCTTGGCCCATCGCATCCCAAGCAGCTGAAATGGTCAGCAACCTTCCATGATATATATAACACGGGACATGCCGTAAAGCAAATAGTCTGCCATATTACACGAGAGCCCCGTCTTCACGAATCTCTCGTCAAGCTTCTCGCACAGAAGACCGATAGTTGCTTCTATCTGAGGCTCCATATCAAGAACCTGCGTCATAGAATAAGCCTGGCGGATCGGCCGTACTGCCATCGAGTGCCATGTCTCGTCCGTGCTCGAGAAGACGTTTTGCACTCGCATTCCGTGAACACGGGCGTCGTTGACGGTATAGAAGTCACTCTAGTCAAGAACTATGCGTCAGCCAATGCACCTGCAAATATAAAGATATACTAACCTTTCTCCACGCCCTCTTCGTCGTATACACCTTACTGATGAGGTTCGGGTCCGACAGACTGATGACTTTCGGACCGATCCGCACAGCACTGCCATATTTCCTATGCAGCGCCAGCTGTGTCTTGTCAGGCCGGCCATTAAAGACATTCAGGAAACGCCACAGGTCTGTGAGACCAGCAAGGATTGGTCCCGGGAAGTTTCGAAGAGGAGAGTTGAGATAGGATAGGAGATATAGAGAAGTAGCTATCGACAGAACGCCCCAGACGATACTGATGGAAGTTTCTGCAACCACTGTCATTGTGAAAGATGCAGCTTGACAACGGATTGATAACAGATTATGTTTTGAATAATAGTCTGGATTAATGCTGATGCTTCCCGGGCACAGGTGGCTAGAAATACTAGAGACCTCGTGCTCTCCATCGCCCCCCAGCTCAATGATGTCCGCTGCATACCGCATCATTGCGATGTCAAGCAATTCGATTATCGCGCATATCCGTTCTATACAATTGCCAAAACCGACAAATGATTGGCTGCAGATGTGCCACCCCAGCAGCGGTCGCACGATGCAATAATACGCGTGCTATAGTTAAGCTAACCGATGCAGTCAGCATGGATAGTCACAATTAAGTCTAATGGTTTTCAACGGTCTCCACTTGCCACAAGTTAAATCGGAATCGTTAGCGGTTAAAACTCCGCAAACGATAGCCTCGTCTATCGGTCCACTTCATCACCTACATGCATGTCCGATCTCGTCACATCACGGAGAATGTCCGGGTGACTGTCTTCTTCCAAACCGGTAGCAGCTCCGTTTTTCGATGCACGGTTTCTTGCTTTCTCACATCGCGGAAACATGATATATCGATGAATCGAACCGATCTGGGTAAGGGTTGTGATCGGTGTGAAAGGAACGATACAAGATGCCGATAGTGGAGCGATCTCCTGGACTAAATGACCTCATTTCATCAAGCGATGTTCGTATAGTAGAGAATGTTACGGGAAAGCCGGGGTACTGTAGAATTGTTTATGGTGACGGTGATAGACGTCAAGTGTCAATAGAGTTGCTTTTATGTTTCAAAATAATGATATGATAGCTACAGGCCGGGTTCCGAATAACCTTCTCACATAAGGCACCCCTCCTTGATGCTCGAATGCAAATCGCTCATACCCACCTTGATTCGCCGAGCACGACGTCGCTCACGTTGCTGCTGCTGCTGCTGTTTATCCTTACTCGTAGCGCTAGAGCTATCAGCGCCTGGAGAGTCCGTCCTAGCACCGCTCATCACAGGGCTCATAACCCCGCTCGTCGCTTTTTCGGCCGTGCGCTCGAGGGCAAACACCTCAACCATCCACTCATACCACACCTTCCGGTCATCAGTTTGCCGATACATTGTCACAACGATTTCGCCATTTTCGGGTACTCCAAGAGGTGTCTAAAATAAGCGAAAACCGTTAGCCGATCCTTTATCACGGCCAATCATACCAGCAAACGAGATTGCTGTTGTGGATAAAAGAGGGGCAACAAGAAAAAGACTCGCCTTCAAAGGGAAGTAGATTGGGAACCAGCTAATCATATTAGCACTCTTGCTGTCCATGGTCACAGGATTCGTCGAGAGCTCAACGTCGCGATAAAGCACAGTCTCAAAGTATCCGGCGATACCATGACAAACCCCGCGATTCTGAGCGGGAAAGGTCAATCGGGTCCGACGGACATTATGTGCATTTGATACGGTGGATGACGAAGGTGCTTGAGGAGGAATGTTCCGATTCGGGTGCGAGAATGACCATGCGGTCTGCACGAATGGGGTCGCGAACTCCGGACCAGGAAGTGTGGATATCGAGGAGCGAACGTGATTGTGGATGCTACCGCTATTGTTCAAGACGCTGGTAGCCGGCGGATGGTTGGTGGATAAGAAATCGATCGCATGCAGCATGACAACGTATGGCGTTTCAGGGGCTGCCGGATTGGTGGCGGACCCGTTCATAACATCGGCATGAAGCTTGGGGGCGGAGATTGGTGTCAAATGCGCTGTGTAGGACTCCGGAATAGATATACCATGCACGGGATTGATTAGAGGAGTAATTCCATCCAAACACTCAGGGGATAGTTCATTGTCACCAAAGGAACCCAGAAGCTCAGAGATCACGATGTCGACATGAGTATTGGTATATTCCGGAATCGGTGGAGTAACTGGTGGCACAGTGGCTTGCTCTCCGGAAAGAAGCGATGAGCCTTCAAGGCCAAGTGACTGCCCAACTGGCGCAGGTGGCTCAGTATTGACTTTCTTCAATACTTGAGGTCCTTTCCAAGCTCGCATGTCTGACTGTACAAGGGTCACCTTTCCACCCCATGTAGTTTCGTTGTGACGCTGGAGGAGAACAAAGGCGTTGGGATTCTTCTCCACGGCCCACATGTCAATGGCAACACCCATTTCGGCACTGGCACGAAGAGCCCTAGTCACCAGAGGCCCTCTACCAGCACCAACAACTGCGACAACCACCCGACCATCAGGGTTGGATGTTGGCTTCTTTTGGTCTGCCCAGTCACTCAAGGCCTTTGCAATAGCGCGCTCATACCAGTCGTACTTGATAGGATCTTTTTCAAAGACTTCGTATGTAATGCTCTCCAGGTTGACCGTCAGCGGCTGCAATGGTGCCTGCAGGTAGTCCTGATATCCAGTGCCGAATCTTTCGATGGCGCTACGGGCAGGTTGTCTTTGCTGAAGGTTCCTCATGTAAGATAGTTGTGGAGTTGGATCATGATGTTTCTTGTTTGCGATAGACGCCTGTCCAAGACTAGGAAACTCGGACCCAGATAGATTGGACTGGTTAGTGTCATCGTTCACCTCGGTGCCAGGAATAGGACCGACATCGCAAAGCAAGATCCACGGGGCACTGCGAAGACGCATAAACCGCGATATCAAAGATTGATGTGCTTTAGACAACACCGGGTATCCTTTCTGATTTTTGATAAAACAATGGGTATCGAAAGTAAGAAGGTGCACCGGCTCAGAATGCCATCTGGACTGAACAGACATAGGCGGAAGATGTTTCGGGATGGAGAGAGCTATTGAAGGTTAGTTTAGCCATGTATCCGAGAGCGAGTGTTCGAAGAAAGGCGCAAAGCACATGGCATGAAAGTAGGGAAAACATCCATTCTTACCTACGAGTAGCCGTGCATGATATTTACAGGTTCTCCGGATTAAATCCCATGCTTCCCAAGTGCCGAAAGGATCCACCTTCGGCGTTGCATCTTCTTCCGGCTCAACGAACTCCCCGCGGGCAAGAGGGGCAAGATCACCCATTTGGTCCACCTCATTTTCCGGGCTATCGACACTTGTCAACCAGACGTGAAACTGGATATAAGGACCGAGATTCAGCGCGTCATGGATAGCCCTAGCGTAGTAAACCATTCCTTCGGAGTGCATGCTCCCATGGTGTAACTTTGGTCCTGGAACCAGCAGGTAACCAATTCCACAGAAAGCTGCATACGCAACCTCCAGCATCAGAACCTGGCGGGAGATGTCCGCAATCAACGGGTCCGGAGAGCACAGATCAATCCAAGCACTAGTAACTCCCACTACTTGGCTCATAGCGTCATTAGGGGTCAAATGGGTATCGACTGGAGCAAGCGGCGGGATGACCAAAGGTCTAGTATTCCGAGTTGTTCCCATAGTGCCATTGCTATCAGCCGCCGCAGGTTGCATGCCGGATAGATGAGACGAAAGCAGAGTCAGGACGCGGGAATGGAAATGGGACGTCGTGATAGGCGTGGTGAGCATATCATACTGTTCACATTCATGGTCAGAATGGGCTCAATTGACATCGCGATACAGAGCAACAGCGGGGAACAACCGTACATTACCCTCGTGGGCCTTGCGCACCACATCAGACGTGACAGCATATGAGCGATTGGATTCATGATGACCAATACAGAAGCTGGGGGCCGCATCATCCATGCTGAAAGAATCCATCTTGGCGAGAGTATCTTTTTCTGCCAGGAAAAGACCGTTGGCTGCCGTTTGTTGACAATCGAAGAATACCAGTTCTGCGAGCTGGCAAAAGCACTGGATTGACAGGAAATAGTGTCAAGATACCCTATCCCAAACGCTCCCTTGAGCAATCCCGGACCGGAAAAGAGGGTGAAAGGGAGGACGATTCGCTCCCTGGAGACTGGGTCTGCACCTTCTCCCTTCGCAATTCCCTTGCCTTTTTCGTGGGGAACCTGGCAGAATACCTCGGGCGGTGAGGTTTCTGCGATAGGATATCGTGGCGATGCGGGACACTTGCCTATCTTGGAGTGCCACTAGCCACCTTCAGCCACAGAGATCGTTCCGAACTTTTTTTCCTTTGATTTTTCTTCTTCCTCTTCGGCGCAAACGCAACTCGTTTAGAAAACGCTTGATTTCTCTTGCGTTCTGCTCGTGTCTTCTTTTATCACGCCACAATGGTCGATCGTCGTCCAGAAACTGAGGACGGTTCGCGAGCTAAGCGTCAAAAAATGGCGATGACCGAGGCGGATCCCAAAGATAATCCGTACCTGGCTCACATGTATGCCGATGAGAACTCGAACGGCAATGGGTGGGACGATAGTATGGCAGAGAAGAACCCAGCCTATGGCAAGTTGAAGAGACACCGCACAACGGCGAAGCTGGCGAAGGATGTTGAGGATGGCGAAGTCAACCCATTCAATGGACAGCCGTTCTCGAGCAAATATGTCTCGATCCTGGAGACTCGTCGCGATCTTCCAGTCCATGCTCAGAGGTAAGTTGTATTCTATACGGAAGAGGAAGCATTGCGCAAGGTAAAGGTAGAATGCTAACGTCTGATCCAGAGATGAGTTTCTCCAGCTCTACCAACAGTCCCAGATTCTAGTCTTCGTCGGTGAAACCGGTTCCGGAAAAACAACACAGATCCCCCAATTCGTCCTATTCGATGACCTTCCACAAACGCAGGGCAAACAGGTGGCTTGTACGCAGCCGCGACGTGTGGCGGCCATGTCCGTCGCTCAGCGTGTGGCTGCGGAGATGGATTGCAAGCTGGGAGATGAAGTTGGTTACAGTATCCGTTTCGAAGACATGACGAGTCCCAAAACAATTCTCAAGTACATGACAGACGGTATGCTTCTGAGAGAAGCAATGAACGACAACACGCTTTCGCGGTACAGCACGATCATTCTGGACGAAGCTCACGAAAGAACTATGGCCACCGATGTGTTGATGGGTCTGCTGAAGGAGGTTGTCGTGCGTCGTCCGGATCTGAAAATCATTATCATGTCTGCTACTCTGGATGCGCAAAAGTTCCAGAAATACTTCATGGACGCTCCTCTGCTTGCTGTTCCCGGACGAACCCACCCCGTCGAAATCTTCTACACCCCTGAGCCGGAGCAGGACTATGTTGAGGCCGCAGTCCGCACGGTTCTGCAAATCCACGCTAGCGAGGATGAAGGTGATATTCTATTGTTCTTGACGGGTGAGGAAGAGATTGAGGATTCCGTGCGCAAGATTGCCCTCGAGGCAGATGAGATGATGCGAGAAGCCGACGCTGGCCCATTGAAGTGCTACCCGCTGTACGGTAGTCTTCCTCCACACATGCAGCAACGTATTTTCGAGCCAGCGCCGGCTCCACGACGCCCAGGTGGCCGCCCCGGTAGAAAGGTCATTGTGTCGACCAACATTGCTGAAACCTCGCTTACCATTGACGGTATCGTATATGTCGTGGACCCCGGTTTCTCTAAGCAGAAGATCTACAACCCTCGTATCCGTGTCGAGTCTCTCCTCGTTTCCCCCATTTCGAAGGCCTCTGCGCAACAGAGAGCTGGTCGTGCTGGTCGTACACGCCCCGGAAAGTGCTTCCGTCTTTACACTGAGGCTGCTTTCAAGAAGGAACTGATTGACCAAACGTACCCCGAACTTCTCCGTTCCAACCTTTCGTCTACAGTCTTGGAATTGAAGAAGCTTGGTATCGACGACTTGGTTCACTTCGACTTGATGGACCCTCCTGCGCCAGAGACCCTGATGAGGGCCCTGGAAGAACTCAACTACCTGGCCTGTCTCGATGACGACGGCAACCTGACTCAATTGGGTCGTCTCGCATCAGAGTTCCCTCTTGACCCTGCCCTGGCTGTCATGTTGATCAGCTCACCAGAATTCTACTGCTCAAACGAGATCCTCTCTATCACAGCACTCCTGTCCGTCCCGCAGGTGTTCGTCAGACCCGCATCCCAACGCAAGCGCGCAGACGAAATGAAGAACCTCTTCGCCCATCCCGACGGCGACCACCTCACCCTCCTCAATGTCTACCACGCATTCAAGAGCCCCGAAGCACAGGAGAACGCCAAGCAATGGTGCCACGACCACTTCCTCTCCCTCCGATCCCTCCAGTCCGCAGACAACGTCCGCATGCAACTCCTCCGCATCATGGAGCGCTCAGAGCTGGACATGGTCTCGACACCGTTCGAAGACAAGCGCTACTACGAGAACATCCGTCGCGCACTGTGCGCAGGATTCTTCATGCAGGTCGCCAAGAAGGAAACACAGGGCAAGAACCAGTACATCACGGTTAAGGACAACCAGAATGTTCTCCTGCACCCGTCCACTGTGCTGGCAATTGAAGCGGAATGGGTTCTGTACAACGAATTCGTCCTGACGACCAAGAACTACATCCGGACGGTCACTACTGTCAAGCCGGAATGGCTATTGGTATGTTCTCCCTCACCCCACAAAATACTTTCGCTCAATGCTAACTATGTCTCCAGGACATTGCCCCCACATACTACGACATCTCCAGCTTCGCCAAGGGCGACGTCCGCTCGTCCCTCCTTCGCGCCGCCGAAAGACTCGCCCGGAAAGAGAAGATGCGCGCTGACCCCGGCAAGAGACGGTAATCGACTTGGAACATATAATACTGGACTCCTCTTTCTTGTTACATTGTTACCCAGGCTTTCAACGGCTCAGTTTAGAAAATATATGGCGGTTTCTTTACCTCAGGCGTCATTGGTTCTTTCATGAATTTATGTACTTAGACTTGACATGATGTTTGGGGTTCTTGTATCAGATTTCTGAACAAAATTGAGACGCATATACTACTTTATACTTACCATTCCCAGCTCGAATATGGCTAAACTTCCAAAGTAGTGTAGTACTCTCTTAACCTCGGATGTCTCGTAAGAATCAAACCGACATGGTATCCTTCTTGTCGGCTATATAATGCTTTTGTATTCTAATACTGTACATAACCGGCCGTGAACATAATATACAATTATACAGGTATCCAAATGCAAAAAAAAAAAGAAAAAAAGAAAAGAAAAGAAAAGAAAAGAAAAAGAAAAGAAAAGAAAAAGGAAAAGGAAAAGGAAAAGAAATGATCAAAAATGATGAACAAGAAGAAAGGGGAAAACATGGGCATAAACATCTCTCGAAAACCGATCGTTCATTTCAACAAGTATTTGCATGCTCTAGCAACCAGTTTCTCACTTCTTCCGGTGATGAGGCATAGAGTCCAAGCTCGCTCCTTGTTGTTTAGCAAGCTTGAACTCGAGTTTCGATGGGAGTGCTCCGGCCTTGACCTTCAAGTTCGCCGCTTGGTCCCTTACGTTTGTTGAATCAGCAAGGTCGGCTTGAATCGATTGGCCGGTCTTACCGGTACCAGCGACTTGGTTCTTAACTTCGTGCAATTCATTCAGCGCACTTTTTAGCGAGCGCAATGCTTCATTTAGCGCGCCTCGTTCGGAAGCAAGGCTCTCCTTCAACTCAGAGACTTCATGTTTCAGGGACTGGATCTCCTCGTCTTGCTTTGCAGAGGTTTTCTCGTGGACTTGGTAGGATTCTTTGGTCATCTTGCTGATCTTTCTAAGCTCGCGAAGTTCGTCTTTCATCTGGCTTATCACGTCGTTGTGGGCTGTCATGGTCTCAGTTTGAAATTTATTGGCCTCAATAGCGTCGTCGAGCCTTTGGTCTAGGCGGTTGATGTCACATCGAAGCATTGCAATCTCTTCCCCTTGTTGGATGAGGATTCCGGGTGCTGAAGGCTCAGTAACCTGACCCAAATCTGGGGATCCTCCACCCAGTCCAGATGTTGCTTGTGTTTTTGTGTCATTGGAAGCTACCCCGTCCTGAGCGGGGTTATTGTGCTGGGGGCGCCTTTCAGAAAGCACGGACGATAGAAGTGATTGTGAAAAGTGCCCTGACCATTTTCGCCGTAAACGAGCGGGACTCTGCTCTTCGGGGAACTCGCCAAGGTCACTGACAATATCTCCAGCGGTGCGTAAAAAAGAGAAGCATTTCTCCCCAATTGGTAGACCCTCGTTACTGGATTCCGACATCATCGAAGCACCTATCCATCTTTCAAACAGAGGGTCGATCTCGTCCTCGATGTCCTGCTGCCTCTCCCCTAACTTCGGGTCAAAGCCACTGTCAACGGCGGCTTTGATGAGAGCCTCAGAGACAGCAGACTTCTCGCAGGCATCGCACAAATGCACCATCAAGAATATCAATCGTTCTGCGTATTTCTCAATGTGAACGCTTGTCGATCCCATGTAGGCAATCGCTCGTTTTAACGTATTCACTCCATTCCACCAGTCTTGCCGAATACTGTAGAATTTTAGATAAGCGAATAGGGTATGGTAATCATCCATGTAGCCGGTCAAACGCGCAGCCTGGAGATACGCATCAGCTCTCTCAGGCTGGTCGAAACGGAGACATGCGGAGATCAGGGCGGCGTAAAGAACCGGGTTTGAACTATCCAGTGGCGGGATAGTCAAGTCTATCCCGTTAATCACCTTGTGTCTGAAATGGGGCATTTTGCCCAAGTTAACCGGGTATCCTCCTCCTATAAGCATTTGCAAGAAAAGGTCAAAGTTTAGGAGGTCCTTGGTTTTCCGGTAGAAATTCAAGATGGTGATAATCAACGGTGAGCTAAGCCTGAATCGATTCGGAAACAGTGTGCGGAGAACCATAAGCCCCAGGTCATTCTGTCGAGTATGCGTGAAAGCCAGAAGCATAATCTTGAAGGCTCGTGGCCGGTCAGGTTCGATGGATCGCGAGAGATTGCTCGCTACCCGGAGCAAGTATTCCTGGACAGATATCCGCCCTGAGAGGTATATGTTCGTGATCTGTTCCATCTCATTGTCGAGTTTCATCTTTTCCTGTCGCACCACGTAGTATGGATTCGCTCGAAAGGCGTGCATAATATCGTCGACATTCACGTTTTCATTCTCCCGCAAGAAATCTATCCTCTTTCTCAGGTTGTTCAGCTCTGTGAGAAGGCGTGTTGGCTTTATGCGAGGTACGTCGTTATCACCGGCATATTTCATCGGAAGACCTTCATAGTCATGGGCAAGAGTTGGGCGGAGCATAAGACGAATTGCAAGCTGCTTCAATGCTAAAACTCGAATGGCCTTTTCTTTCATCGAAGGGCCCGCAAGCCAAATCGGGGTCCGTAACTCGTCGGGTTCCTCATCGGCTCCATGTTGTCGTATCGCAGCATCGTCCTGGTTGTCAAATTCCGCAAGGCTCCTATTAATCAACTCACGCTCGTCCAGGCCATTGTCCAGATCTATGCTGAAGCGGGGAATTGTCGTGCTGTATGATCGAGATTGAATTGCCGTCCCACCAACCACGCGCCGCCCCCTCCGCAACTCGAGCGCCGATATAAGCCGTTGCTCCTCGCCCACCAGCACGTCCACCTCCTCCTTCACGGCCGCTATCTTCTTCTCCCACTCCACCCGACGTTTGTCCTTAACCTGCGCATCGGCGAGAGCGGCGGCAGCGAAGATGCTCGAGTAGAATGCGGTAAACGAATTGGCGAATCGAAGTCTTCGTTTGCTTGCCGCTGTTGCCCCTCGGGTGACACCAACCACAGCGGTGTTCGGTTGGGTGACTTGACGGCAGGTCGTCGCCGGAGCTGCGCGAGACCAGAGCCTTTGCATTATCTCGACATTTCTGGCCGGGACCGGGGGTTTCTTTACTCTGAATTAAAAAAAATAAGAGGCGGGCAAGTCCGGGAAATGATATCTAGAGACCAATTGCCTTCGAATAAAGAATAGCCGGTCAACAATCGGAGAAGACAGCCATGGAATAATGTGTGCGGGACGAGAGGAATTTCTGAGAGTGACCGAATGATCCGTTGCAAACATTTCAAACACTCCCCGAAAGGGACCAACTAAGCGTTATCTGCCAGGGGAACCATTTTGTCTCGAATTGTGTACAGCAATACTATTCTGTCTGATATTCAATAGGTTGGTATCCTGCACTGCATTGCTCTTCTCACTATTTGCAAAAACTGAACGCTGTTGGATAGTATGCGTGCTCAATCACTCGGCCTTGCTACTGTGCTGCTCGCCCTGGCCGGGCTTGCCAGTGCACATGGCTCCCATTCGAACGAGAGCCCGTCTTCAGACTGGGCGACTCGTCATATGCAGGGTGAGCATCGACTTCATTGGAGATCCTCCAGATTTCCTTATCTACAGAATCTTCGTGCTAACCCCTAAACAGAGGAGCATCACATTGATTCCTTCGACGCCGGTTCCTTCTTCACCCTCCACGACTACGATTCCTCTGGGATGTGGACAGCCGATGAAGTGCGCAAAACATACGGTCTCGACGACCAATCAAATGCTGGCGTGACTGAGGAACATAAGCAACAAGCTGTCAGGGAGGTATTCTCTCTCTTCGACCCTGGCAGGACAGGTATAATCACTCGTGATGACTGGATGCGTCTTATCTCGTCGGGAGTACGGCTACCGGATCTCGGATATGGACCTGGACACCACGGGGATATCGAATACGAATATGAAATTCATCACTTTGAGCAGTTCCACGGAGATGATGCGACGGAGGAAGAGCTCACACACCCGGAGGATATTGAACACTTCCGGCAACATGATCAGCTGGAGGATGCTGCTGACCGGTTGGAGCAGCTTGAGAGGATGCCAATCGTGCAGGCGAACATACCACAGAAGTTCCTTAAACAGTAGTCTTAGGATGCATGGCTTGCTTTTGTTCTCGTTGATGTAAATATGTGCCTATACGAACCTGAATTTCTCGAACCACCTTGTTTTGCCTCCTGTCGATTTATTGATGGCTTGTTCAACACAACTCACTGATTACGCGTTGAATACCCAGTACATGCTCAGTGATCAGAGTGTCCTTTGGTAGAAACGGTTGGCTCCGTGGTAATGGTCAACAGCCATAGTATGTAATCTCGGCTACACAGTCAAGCATTACCATGAGCATAATGGCCTGGGCTCCACTTCCCAATCATGAGATCGCATACAGCTCCGCATCCCTGGGTCTGATAACTATAGTTCAGTGCGCAATCGCAGGACCATTCTACCCGAAGGCTCTGAAGAGTCTGATATTCTCGAGAATGGTTGAGATGGACTTGCTTATTGTTTCGAGTACCAGCGCAGCCTAGATCTTCTCGGTGGTATCATTCGGCTACCTAGTCACCGGCCAGCTTCTTTCGACCGGCGAGTTCTTTGAAACAAGTACCCTGCTAGTCATGGTCGGTAGATATATCAACGCTCTGGCCCGTCAGAAAGCTGTTGAATCCATATCCGTCTGCTCACTACAGGCATCCACGGTTATACTGGTGAACAAAGCAGGGGAAGGACAAGAAATCGACGTCAGACTGCTTCAGTATGGTGACATTTTCAAGGTTGCACACAGATGCGAGAATCCCCACCGATGGAACAGTTATCTCTGGGGTTTCTGAAATTGATGAATCGATGGTCACTGAGGAACCAAGACCAGTATAGAAAGCCACCGGGTCTTCAGTCATTGCAGGATCTATCAACGGATCAGGAGCATTAACGATATGGCTGACCAGACTCCTGGAGGATAACACCGTCAGTGTTATTTCGGGGATGGCTGATGAAGCAAAGCTATCTAAGCCAAAGTTCCAGGATGCCGCGGATCATGCTGCGAGCTATTTCGTCCCGACTGTGGTTGGTATAACCATCATTACTTTTATAATATGGGTTGCAATTGGCGTCGGGTTTCAGAAACAATCCGGGCCAAACGCAACCGTTCAAGCCATTACATATGCAATCACCGTACTTGTTATGTCTTGCCCCTGCGCCATCAGTCTTGCGGTTTCTATGGCTATTGTGATTGCAAGTAGCGTTGCGGCTAGGTGTGGAGTTATCTTCAAGTCTGCGGATGGCATTGAGGTCGCCTACAAGACATCACATGTTGTGTTCGATAAGACAGGTACAGGAACTCAGGGAAAGCCCTTAGTCGCTCGAGCGAGAAGTGTATAAAACAGACGATCCAGAGACTGCTAAGTCGCTGCTCTTTGGTTTGGTTAGTGGCATTAAGCATCCAATCTCCGCTGCTATAGCCGCACATCTCAATGCATAGGGCGTGTCAGCCTCGGCAGTGGCTGATCAGAAGACATTGACGGGAAAAGGCGTCGAGGGCACTGCATCAGGCTTTACTCTTCGTGCAGGAAATTCTCACTGGCTAAACTTCTCCAGTCCGAGTGTACAGTCCGTTCTCGCTCAAGGATATACAGCTTTCTGTTTCACAATCAATGACTCGCTCAGGGCTGTTTTGCCCTCGAAGACGCGCCCCGTCCTGATGCTGCCGCAACCATCCAAGTTCTACATGAACGTGGCATTTCAGTCCATGTTGTCTCGGGCGATCACGATGGTGTTGTCCGCTCTGTAGCAACATCCTTGAATATCCCTGGTTCGAATACCCGCTCTCACTGCGACCCTGTTGGTAAGCAGGCATACGTTCAGAATCTCCTCTCTCAGACGAGCCCCAGCAACAATCCCAAGAAACCAATCGTCATGTTCTGCGGCGACGGGACTAACGACGCAGTCGCCTTAGCTCAAGCCACAATTAGCGTGCACATGAACGAGGGTACTGATGTCGCCAAGTCCGCTGCTGATGTTGTCCTCACGCGTCCCAGCCTGACTGGAGTTCTCATTGCCATAACTATCAGCAGGAAAGCATCTAACCGGATCAAGTTCAACTTTGCGTGGAGCTTCGTCTACAATTTGTTTGCTATCTTACTTGGTGCTGGTGTGTTTGTCAAGACACGGATTCCTCCTGAGTTTGCTGCTTTGGGCGAACTGATAAGTGTTTTGCCGGTGATTGCTGCTTCTGTGCTTTTGCATTTTTCCAGGAGCTAGGTTTACAGTGGCCAAATCGTACATGGGAAATAAGAGGCTTTGTTGTCTTCCACTGATTGTCAATGTAGGTGATAATTGATAACTAAATGGAGAGGGAAAAGAATCATGCTTTAGCAAACAGAAACCATAAAAAGATAATAACACAATTTTCTTTAGTTCAATCTACTTTTTTCGTACGGGTACAACTTGAGGTTTACAATAGTTGGAACAAATTTGCTTCAATCATGTTCAATACTGAGGACCAGGTTATTTTTAAGCGGATGCTCATTGACTAGCTGATAATACAATGTCAAAGACGCAATGCATAACACCCGGTGCATATGTCTTCACATGCTCAACATGCTGACAGTCAACGGTGTAGTCAGTAGGGCTCGATTCAGAGCGATTTTGAGACCGTAGTCGTCCAATCTCGGCAACAATACCGTCCTTCATCTTGTCGATTTCCCGAACATCGACGTTCTCGTGAACGTGGATCCAGCCTCCTCTCTCCATATCAATCATCCTGGTAGCATTATCCCAAGAATCACGAGACGAGGGAAGTAAACCCAAGTTTACATGCCTGATACTATTCCAACTCCCCCGCGGTCGCATCAAATTCCGAATCTCGTCCAATATACCAGCCGCAAACCGATTATCACCATGGAATATAACCACCCTTGTCTCGTCATCAAGACCATCAACAAGCTCCGTAATAGACCCATTCGCCAATCCCCCATCATCCAGCAATTTAACAACCCTGCACCCCCATCCATTCGCAACGCACCCCCGTCGTAGCCCCTCAATCGACCACCCATTAATCTCCCACCCCCAAACCTTCTTCACCCCCCTCTTCAAATACGAAAACACAAAATATCCAATCCCAGCGTACATATCAACAACACCAACATCCCCAACCTCCTCCCCAGCTAAAGACTCTTCATCCAACCCCTCAAACACACCCGCATGCCCCAAGACCCGCGCCTTCTCGGTGATATTCCCCCTGGAGAACATCGTATACAATGGCGCCCAGGTTTGCACGATACCCTGGTTCTGCACCGTGTGCACCCACAGCGCACTTTGCAGATCACTCTCAGACGGGTGTGCATTATCCGCATCACCATTTCCATCCGCAGACGCACAAGGCGCGGGCCCAAAATCCCCATACAACGGGACCAACCCCACCGGACTCCGAATCCTATTCTCCTGTCCCTTTGGATGAGTAGGTGCAATAGGCGCATTCATAGCAACATGCGTAACTCCCATATTCCGAAAATTGCGCACCACTGATTCAAACAGCGCAGCTCGTTGGGAGTCGTCCAGGGCTGCGTAGAGCGCGCCCCATGCTGGTGGGGTGGTGAGTGCATTTGGCGGGAGTAGTAGGAGGGGTTGATATACTGTGTAGCGTTTTGGGAGGGTATCCACGAGAGTTTCTAGGGAGAGGTTGTAGGCTGGGAGGTGGGATGCTGGGAGGTGTGTTGTTACGAAGTCGCGGATGCCTTTTTGGAGGGGGTGGGAGTATTTTTTGGGGCGGTTTTGGGAGGTTTTTGATCTGGCTTTCCCACGATTGTCATGATGTCTTTCTTGAGTTTGCATTGCTCGAGTGTCTTTTGCGATTTTTGTTAATATTCAAGTTCAGTGTTGATTGGATATTAATTCAATCAGGCGTTGCGGTTTTTCGCATCCCCGCCACGTGACTTCCAGGCAAATTTTTACATTCCTATCTGGGTTTTTTGGATGTTGGAGAGTTATGTCCAGTAATAAACTAGTTCTATTTGTATGACATGTACTTCGAAAAGCATAGAAGTTTGGTAATAGAATGTCAATGTTGGGTTACGCATCGCGCTCGCGCGGAAATATATTCATTCAGCTATGGACAACAAATCAGGGCTAATTGACTACCGCTTCACTCTCATCCAGTGAGGTATAAAGATTTGATGTCAAAGCCATGCAGTCTGAAGGAGTTAGGAAGAAAAACCTGATGCAGTTCAGATAAAGCGAAAAGCAACTCAGAAGTAGACAACGGCCATCGCCAAGAAGAAATTGACGCTTAGAAGAGAAAGATAAACATCGAAAGCAAATGGTATATGTAATATAAGAAAAGAAAAGAAACGAAGCGAAATGCGCTGCGCTGATCAGCTGATTTGACGCTAATAGTCCATCACAGAATATCCTAGCCTGTCATTTGAATCGAGTACTCTATGAGTATACAATCAGCAATGCAAACGGTCAAGAGACACCGGCAACTTACGAGTACTGTTTTGTCAGAGTCCCTTCACCTCCTTTCGATAAATCAATACTGAAGACGTAGAAGTTGCCATCGCTAGTTACGACCATTACCTGAGGCGTGTTGCTGCTCATAGCAACCACGCTCTTCAGAGGACCGAAACTGGCTGCGCCCCCAGGACCTTGGTTGGACTTTGGTAATTTGATCCAAGCAAAATCGCGTGCTGGTTCCCACATTTCACTAACACCTTTCGGGAGATATCCCCCGACCTTTGCTGCGACGGAGCTCCCCACACTTTGTGACGTCCGCCGTAACATTCCCATCAGTGTCCCATTGTGTTTCCTAGAAGCGAAGTCGGATGGTGAGTCATCGGATTCGGGTGATTGCGTGGGGCTTTGACTGATTGATGCCTTGTCGTAGCCTCCCGGCGAATAGGAAGAGCCTTCTGGGGCCTGGCTTTGAGGACTCAATTTGAAGATATGAATTGTTTCAGTAGACGATGAGACGCAGAGTAGGGTGGACGTGGTATTGAAGGACATGCTGTAGATTCTGGACGGCATGGAGCCTCGGCGGAATTGGTAGAGCTTGTGCCCATCGGGTACCGAAAAGACTCGAATAATCGTTCCCTTATCCGAAGCTGTCGCGAGTAATGTCCCGTCGCTATTGAGAGTGATGCATGCTAATGGAGATCGATGCGCTTCCACGACGTTGATTGCTTCGAGTTTGAGGGTATCGAAGATCAAAACTTCGCCACTTGTTGGCGAGACATGTGTGCTTCCGGGTGGCGCATGAGCTGGTGGTTGAAACGACGAAGGGGGCGCTTTCTGTGGCAGAGGGTATGCGAGGTAGCAGTTGTCCGAGGAGGGTGACAGGGCGCAAATAGCTGTTTGTAATAGGTTAGAACCTGGATTCTAGCATCAGCCATGGACTGCAGCTCTTACCGTTGGGGTTTGGTGAGGTTGCGATGGTATTCAGGAGCTTCATGGTCTGTATATCGTAGAGATAGATCTGATCTTCTAGCACGATCACCAGTCGTTTCCGATTCAGCTTGACCGCAAGGACGGTAGTCGGGAATGTCAATTCGCATATTGTAGATTGGCGCTATGAGACAAGGGAGAGTTAACATAATGCTTCATAATTGAGCGCAACTGACAATTCAATCGCTTTCCCAT
This sequence comes from Aspergillus intermedius, assembly GCA_039880815.1. Taxonomy (NCBI): domain Eukaryota; kingdom Fungi; phylum Ascomycota; class Eurotiomycetes; order Eurotiales; family Aspergillaceae; genus Aspergillus; species Aspergillus intermedius. The sequence goes on along the minus strand of JBDODA010000022.1, from coordinate 259,649 downwards.
ATTCTTAATCATAATAACAAAAAATCTATGTATGCCCACCTGGGGAATCCTACGAACCTTTGTATTAGTGATCTGAAGGCGACGGGGCGACAGAATTAAAGCCACCAGAGATGTCGAAAAGAGCATCTCAATGATGGCGATATTCCCCTCCTTCGTCTCATGGCTCTTAGCGAAGGGATCTGTCGTGAATATCCGAAATCCTTTGGATGTTGCTTCGAGAGGTCAAGGAATGTTCTATACTGCGTATGGATTGTCTGGTTTCTTACCAACAGCCAGGTAGCTGTAGTCCTGATTGAAAGTCACAAAGTTCATTTCCATCTTGATAAATGGGCGAGGGGTGACGGGAACCAAAAAAAGAAAATAAGAGAAAAAGGGGGATGAAAATCGACCTGCTAAGAGGATGCTCAGTCGCACTATTGCGCTATTCACTGTGTGTCTGAATAGCTTGCAAGCTATAAGCTCTCCGCGGTCCCGGACCGGGATGATAGATAGTGACGACTATGGTGACGGTCACGACGATAATAAAGGAGTCTCAACGAGATATTTCCCGTCGCGTTGTTCCTAATCAAAGAGTATCGTTGCGTCGCATATCCTGGTTAATCTGATTAAAAACAACGTGCAAAATCCTCCAGCATCAAAACATACAAACAGGTTGTTGAATCAGAGTATAGAGAGAGGGATGTCTGTCGTCGGAGGGTCCGGGGGATCGCTGAACCGCAGTTCTTCCGGCCGTCGTCTGGCGTCTATTAGCCGCGCCAAGCGAGACGCGACGCTTGGGCCACATCTTGATTCTCGGCGGAGTTTTTGCGCCCACAGTGACTTTACGGAGTATAGATTGCGACCCTTTTTATGTTTTGAACTGCCTGGGGGGCACTGATCATGGCGCCTAAGAAGAAAAATGCCGTGCCTGCTGTCAGCACTAAGGCTGAGAAGGAGGCTGACTTGGTGATGGGGGTATGTGCTTTTTCCTTCTAGAAGCAATAAGAAGAATGCAGGCTAACGGTTCACGGAATAACCTATTTAGACAAACAATAGCAGCATTGTGTCGAAACGAAGCGTCGAGACGTTCTATTACCCCAAGCCCCATTTCTTCCGGTACTTCGTCAAGAAGCCCCAAAGGCGGGCCCCGTTGATCAACCGTGGGTATTGGTTGCGCATGTACGCCATGGCCGAATCCGTGCGCCGCTTCATGCGAGAACCGTCAGATAAACCCAAATTCGTCCTGAATCTCGGGTGTGGATTGTGAGTCGTAGGCAAGATAGTTTCCAGGGGAGAAAAAGTATACTAAGAGCTGGGCTTTCGTAGTGATCCTCTCCCATTTATGATGCTCAGCGCCGAAAAGCCCCTGTGTAGAGATACGACGTTCGTGGATATCGACTATGAGAAGCTCATGGTCAACAAGAAGACGGCGATCCAGCGGACCAACGAGATCACGGACCACCTCGAAAATGTAGAGTTCTTTCCAGATGACAAGGCCGTGCAAATACGCAGCGACCACTATTTGGCGATAGGTTGTGATTTGAGGAACATAAAGAAGCTGAACGAGACCTTACGCAATGAGGTGCTTCCTGCTGAGTGTTCCGTTCTATATCTGGCCGAAGTTTCCCTCACATATATGGACGTCGAGTCTGCAAATGCGGTCGTCAACTGGGCTTCTAAGCTGAGCAGTGGTCAGGAGCTCTTTCCTTCTTAAATGTACTCCCGGAAACTGGCTAACAGCAGACTGAAGACGCCCAGTTTTGTATCTTGGAGCAGTTCTTCCCCGACGGACCAGAACATCCCTTTGCATCGACGATGATGAAGCACTTCAACAAACTCGGGGCGCCGTTGTACTCGATCCACGAATATCCCTCGTTACGCGAACAAGAACAGCGGTTCAAGAATGCCGGTTGGACGCAAGCGCAGGCCAGAAGTCTATGGGAACTATGGTCGGATGACAACTTCCTGAGTAGTTCAACAAGGGCATCACTGGACAGTGTCGAGGCATTTGATGAGTGGGAAGAGTTTGCGCTATTCGCATCACACTATTTCCTCCTACACGCTTCTACAAGGAAACAAACCTCAGACCATGAGCCTGAATATGAGGTTACCTGTCCATGTGTGTCTCCTGACTTCACGCTACTTTCTCATTGTCCACAAGGAAGTGACCAGCGGAGATATGGTGCCCTAGTTCCGGACACTGACCATTCCCTTGGCTATCATGGTGGACTAGGTCGCCAGACGCGACTTGCATCGACGAGTCTGTACGGGAAGTCCAAAGCGGTTACAAGATCCAGTCAGCCTTTCCCACCAAGTGATATGCCCGCCCGAATGTGCCATACAGTTACGCCTCTAGCCGGTGATGATTGTCTGTTGGCGGGTGGTAGAGCCTCACCAGCGGCTGCTTTCCAAGATTGCTGGCTGAAGAAGGGAGGCCAATGGCAACCAACTCATAGCCTTCCAGAGCCTCGCTTCAGACACTCTGGAGTTAAGGTGACTCTAGCGGATAATTCGGAGGGCGTGCTCATCTACGGAGGGAAAACTAGCGATTGTAAAGTGCTTGACTCGTGGATTTTATGGAGTGACAACGGGAACGGATGGCAAGCAGTCGAGACAACTGGCGACAAGCCTCCCGCTCGATTTGGAGCGTGCCTGGAATTCCTCGAGAGCCAGACAAACAAAGGAATCTACGAAGGTGGTCGCTCAGAAATAGGCGTTCTTTTCGGAGGAATTGGAAAAGAGAACAAGATCATCGAGGACATATGGACCTGGACCTTCCATCAAAAGAAAGACGGGAAATACACTCTTCATTTCAATGAGCTCACTGACGCCCTGCAAAACGAGCCTCTGCTCAAATACACAACCCGCTTCGGAGCCACGACCAACCGCGCCCCATGGGGACTCGTTGTCGCCGGAGGCATCATGCCTCGCCAGGTCGTCCCTGCGGACAAAGAGATTCTACTTTTGGACTTCAAAGAGCTTCTCGAATGCGTGGATTCAGAAGATGTTTGGAATGGTTATTTTATCTCGGAAATAGGGCTTGGAAATGGCTTCCAAGGACCGCGTCCGCTCTTGACTGGTCATGCCGCTCATGCTGTTGGTGCCGACCAGCTCGTCATTCTGGGCGGCGGCGCAGTGTGCTTCTCATTCGGAACATTCTGGACGGAGGGGACTTGGTTGTTGAAACGGACGGACCAAACTCTTGAGAATCAATGGGCGGTGGTTGCTGAGAACGTGCAACCGACGAAAACCCAGAAATCCCCAGAGGAACCAGTTCTGCCAAACGTCGATGGGCTACCGGTAGTACCCCGGGTTAAAGTTCAGGAACCTGCTCAGTTCCAGCAGATTCTGGCCGCTGGAAAACCGGTGGTCATTGAGGGGTCTGATATCGGGCCTTGTACGGATCTCTGGACAAAGGAATATCTCATCAATGCTGTTGGCAACGACCGCAAGATAGTTGTTCACGAAGCTCAATCAGAACACATGAGCTTCCAGTCAAAGAATTTTGTCTACACGACCAAGGAATTCGGAACCTTCCTGGATGAAGTGCATGCCGGGAGTCGACAATATCTCCGGTCCATTTCAGCAGATCAACCCTCTAAGCTTCCAGCCAACCTGGCTATCGATTTTCCCAATCTACATTGTGACTTCCAGCTACCAACAGCGTTGTCATTCGTGACGGAGAATGCGCATAGTTCGCCGTTGAGAATTTCGGGACCTGTTACTTTGTGGCTTCACTACGATGTAAGTATTCCGTTTTGAATGCATGGCGGATCGTGCTAAACGATAACTAGGTAATGGCAAACGTCCTCTGCCAGGTTCGTGGCGAAAGAAAACTTGTCCTTTTCCCACCAAGCGACGTCCAACACCTTCACGTCCCACCGGGTGCTTCCAGCTCAAATGTCGATATCTTCCAGAACCTCAATGGCTCGGTCGCTTGTCCTCCAGGCACCTCACCCCAGAAGGCCATCCTCACACCTGGCGATATCCTCTTCATCCCACCCCTTTGGCTACACACTGCCTCTCCGACGGGTGAAGTCAGCGTAGGGGTTAATGTGTTCTTCCGCAATCTTTCTACGGGTTATGCGGCCGGTCGGGATGTATACGGGAATCGGGATTTGCAGGCGTATGAGAAGGGGCGGGGTGAGGTTCAGAAGATCGCGAAGGGGTTTGACGGTATTCCACCCGATATGGCGAGGTTCTATTTGTTGCAGCTTGCGCAGGAGCTTAGGGAGCAGGCTGGTGTCTGAGTAGGTTCGGGCAGGTCGCTGTGATATAGGCGAGAACCGACCATGCCGTTTCTTGTTTGTTAGGAACAAAAGTTTTGCATTTATTTGTCACTGGTACTTGTGTTAGTAGGTATTTCTCGGAGAATTGCATTGCATCAGTTCAAATGAGAGCAAAGGATGCCAGTCTGGCGCTGCAATGTGAGTACGTGCGTCCTGCAAATGTGGGAAGATATCCGTTTGCGCGACCTTGCGCTGTATGTATGGGCGCGTGAGAGCAGTAGAAAAATAAAAGGCCATCGCCTCATCCTGCGATTTGTAAGGACAACACATCAAGGGCCGCTCCAGTTCCACCACTTGGCCCGGATAGCAATTCGACACGAACCACAACCATCAGCGCACATAGCCTTAATACCGTTGATGTCAGAGTCGCTGATCCCTGCCAATCCTCCGCCCACTGCTTGTAAGCTCTCACACGGATATATCTTGCCCTTCTAGGGTTAAAGATCGCAGAGGGGACCATGTGTCGAATCGCTGTCCGGATATATGCGCGACCAACTCGCGTAGGAACTCCAGTCGGTTTGATAGACCGGGATGGGATCCTCGATGTTTCCATTGGTCCTCGGCCACATAGATCATTCCCGGAGGACCGAGAAGTTTCCACCTGAGAGATATAAAGTATTTAATGTGTGGGATACACATGGATGGCATCGTCATAGACATGAAAGCGACCGTAGAATTGTCTATCGAAGCGTCATGAATGGAAGACAATAAAGCCAACCACCATGGTTCAGGGAAGTCGAACCGTGGTTACTTTCAACCACGGAAGCGGGGACGTCAAAAGTACAGAGCGATAGAATCGAATTGGTAGCCGCCTTGTCAGTTCCCGAGCATGTATCTGTACAAAGAGCAGGTAGCCGACTCAACGTGCAGGCCGGTTGGAGAAGCACGTGCCAGTCATTGGTCGATGCAATAGCCCGAGCATACTTCGAGTGGCGTCTAGGCCCATGGTTGGGTTTCCAGCGAGAGTCGTGATTTGGTTATGGAAGAGGGGAAGCTGAAATGGAGGGCACTGATCTTGTTGGTGAATGGTGATAGTACTGTCTGTAGTGGTGTATGGATGCCCGGATAGAACGAGGCGACCATGACAACCGATAGAAATTGACTTATTGGTTGTTGATAGAGCAAAGAAACTGAATTGGGATTAACAATAAAATAGTAGAATGATATTCACTGGGTAGTCTCGTCTCCCAATAACACCATCATTTATATACAGTTACCCCTCCCCATCTCGTGACTTTTTCTTTACTCGACAACTCGACTTCTTCAACCTTCAACATCATCTTCTCCATCGCTTTAGTCCTCCATATCCTTCCTCCAGGGCGACGATTTCACACGATTCCACTTTTATTTCTACCTAATCCTGGCCTCTGCGTTGGTTTCTCCATTGCAGTGGATCTCCTTATCTCCCGGTTTATCACATTCCACAGACCAAGGTTGATCCCTACGCCCGCATACTAGACGCCTGTCAGGAGATCCCCTCGTGTCGCTGCATTCGGACTCTCGATATTCTTGATATCGCCTGGTCTCAATCTTTCCCATTCTTCGCTTGTCGCCATCTTCTCGTCCCTCCGCATCGATACTCAGACCAGCCTCTTCAGGGTATTTGATACCCGTATCCGTCGCCTGGTATGGATACGTCCCCACATCTGACCTCATAGTCTAATGCTAATAAAAAAGTGGTTCTTCCCCCCTCTTTCTAGGTTCTTGAATCCTGATTGAATCTTGGATGGTCAATTGATGCCACCTGGATTCTCCGTCTTTCTGATATCCATCAATCTGCATATGCTATTGTCGGGCGACTCATTCTCATTATAGCACGAAAGCCAGCGTGTTTATATCGACGACTACGACGAGAAGCGCTACATCCTTATCGTCATGACCACGGTCGTGGTACAGCAGCAAGCGCTGCAATCCTCCTCCGACATCACCGCGTTTAACTTGAACAGAAACCCGACCCCTATACCCAACAAGCATCTACCAGTTTGCCCAACGGGCCCGTCTCCTGTCTCACATTCACCGTCCCTGGACGTACGAGAAAACACCAATGAGGAGCAGGTGTCGTCGTTGCTCTACCCTCCCGATGCGTACTTCCAGATGTCAAGATTTCCTCCGGTCTACACCATTGACATAGAGTCGCTGGCAGCCGCATTGGACCATTGGGCATCACAGCCGTTGCCAGACCCCAGTCAGGTTTTCCCTTGGTTGCATGGGCTTCACCCAAGGAATCGTCTACAGCTTGGATTCTTCACCAACCGCAAACGCTCCCTGCGACAAGCACCTAAATGCTGGCGAGGTATCACCATCGTCAAGGTTGGAGGCGATCTCGCGGTGTCCAGACTTAAAGGTGCAGTGGCTCCAACCGAGGTGCTGGCGCCGTCAGGCCTGGAGTTCCTGTTTCCAGATCCTCCAGAAGGCTTCTCAGTGCGCAACTTCCAGATTCAGACGGCAAAGCTGGCGGCGCTCTCGGATATAATTGTCTACGGAGACGACGAGGCCAACCAGAACGACGTCCTCGACATTGCTGCAAGAATCGCGACCGCACAACATGACTGGAAAATGAAGAATGACCCGAAGCGGCTGGTACCGGAGTTCAATACCTTCGTCCTCACAAGTTAGTTCACTATCGATTTCGCCCATCCCTCACGGAATCTAACCTTCCTACAGGTTCCTTCCGTGAAGTAGAAGAACGATACCCCAGCTTAGTGACTATTGACTCTCGAGGCGAGATTACGGGCCAGGTCATGGATTTTTGTGAGTACCCCAATGCAAGCATTCTGATAATTGATTATAACAACTTTCAGTCCTATGGGAAAGACTGGAAATGTGTTCCATGACCGAAGCATCAGAAATTTCGACAAATGTTTGGCAAGGGCCAACCCCGGAGTACCTGCTCAAGTCCAAGCCCTGGGAGACAGCGTGCGACGAAGGGTTTGATCTATTGATTGAAGCAAACGACCTAGCCAGTATCCCACCGCCTCACGTTCTAGACCATCTTGAGAGAAAGCTGAAGAACGGTCCCCAGCGATTAGAATTCCCCTCGTCCGGCTCGCTTATGCCACCATCCTCCGGCCCCGGTGAGCAGAGGGAGCTGGACAATTTCGTGAATACCATTCGCTGGATGCATTATCTGGCAAATTCGGATGGGTCGGCGGGCGAGTCAGACTCGGAAGGTGATATACCCATGGTCACCTCATCCAGAAAGCCCTACAAGATCCTAATCCACGGTCCCGACGGCTATACTGAGAGCTCGTTACTGGCACTTGCATATGTCATCTATGCAGAGGGGATCCCTGCAAAGGATGCTTGGTTGAAGCTTCACACTGATAAAAAGCGCAATTTCTTTGCTTATCCGATTGATGTCTCATACCTCACCGGTATCCAAGAGCGCTTGCTCAAGGAAAGTCCTGCCACGAAGATTCCTGACCTGTCCTCTCTTTCAAAACCGTCTTGGTTCGATAACTGTGACGGATCCTTCCCAAGCCGCATTTTACCGTACATGTATTTGGGCAGCTTGACACACGCCAACAACCCAGATATGCTTTGGAAACTTGGTATCCGGCGTGTACTGAGTATTGGCGAATCCTTGGCTTGGTCAGAAGGGGACTACGCAAGATTTGGATCGGAGAATCTCATGAGCATTACCGACGTCCGAGATAATGGTATTGATCCTTTGACGAAGGAATTTGACCGGTGTTTGGAGTTTATTCGTGAGTTCCCATCTGCTCATAAAGGGAAAGCCCGTTCTAACAGCAGCTCCCTAGGGAGAGGAAAACGTGATGGTGCGGCTACCTTGGTGCATTGCCGTGTTGGCGTTTCGAGATCAGCGACTATCTGTATTGCCGAAGTTATGGCATCTCTTAATATTTCTTTTCCACGAGCATAGTGAGTCTGCTTCCATTTTCTGAGCCTTGACCTGTTGCTAATATCTCACCAGCTGCTATGTTCGTGCTAGACGACTTAATGTTATTGTACAACCGCACTTGCGATTTGTGTATGACGTCTCTCCATGTTCTATTCAACTTGGACATTGCTGACGTCTGACTCAAGGTATGAACTGTTGAAATGGGAAGAATTACAGCTACAGAAACGGGGCGAGCCCGTGAAGCGAGAGCTCGAGTGGCAGACAGTGGCCCGTGAGATTGCCTTGATGAACATGCCTTATACCCGGTAGTACTCGCCCTGCTTGTACTACTACTATTGCATGATCTACAATCTCACTACTCCCTATTTGGATTCGCCCTACTCCTTGTCGAGCCATTGGTCCTTGGAGCTATGAACCCTCATTTGTACAAATCCATGCCCTCTTATTCGGCGTCATCTATGATTACGGCTACGCGTTACGATTATGATTATGGTCACAGTTTATTGCTACGGTTATGGTTATGGTTTACGAAACGGTCTTGCGTTATTCTTTCGAGTCTATCGACTTTTTATCAATAATTGGGAAACTGGTTAATTTTTTTTTTAATTTTTGTCGTGCTATTCTTGAATTCGCCTGGGTTAAGGTGTCTTTGTTTAAAATCCAGGCTCTGTGGATACTCTGGCGTCTCGTTTATATGGATGGCATTGTAAGACCTGGCATACCTGAATGCAAATAACGCCGGTCATACTTTTATTCCTAGCCCTATCTCAATTCACATTTGCTACATTAGTCCATTATTCTACCCGTCTACGCAAGAAGACTTGAACCATCTTGCTACCCTAGGATTATAATGATCATGATGCATCATTGTTTTGTTCGAATGTGGTAAAAACAAGTAGAAACACTGTTATGATTCTATCTTTACCCTGCATTCAGGGGCTAATGCTGTACTGCTGCACCATCAAGTCCTAAGTTTCGACCGGATAAAGTTGATCTGCAGATGTTTTCAGGAGGCAATGACTGTAGTCATCCCAATAAGCGAAAGATTCATTACGATAATACTATATGATACGGCTACCAGGAGAGCAGAAAATGTTCAAAGCAAACACTGTATATAATTCAGTGCTGATCTGCTTTCAGCTTATCCGTATATGTTGCCTTTTTTAAGGGTATCTCGCAGGATGATCAATTTTCGTGGTTATGATGTTTGAAGCTCAAGGTTGGTGTTGTGCTGCCTATGCGAATTTAGGCCACAACCTCGGTTCCCTTGCTTTTTTCTTCATTCTTCCTCCATACTCCGAAACTTGAATCAAGTACGTGTTCAAACGTTCTCGAAATGATAAAATGGCTGTAAGTATTCCCGCCCTCCCTTAGACGATCACGCCTCTTAGTGACATACAAAGTTGTTTAGCACTCATCATGGCGCTTACACCATTCACGGAATACCCCTTCGAGACTCTCAGCAACGCTCAAACACCCGATACAGCCCCTTTAGATCAGCAACCTCCACCACTCCCCTTAACAGGCGCGTCGTGGCAACCATACGTGCTCTTAATGCCGGGAAAACGATATGCTCTAACATTCGGCCCATCTGTAACCGGCGTTGTTGGATAGCTTCGTCTTCGCCAGCATCATTTTCGGTTTGTAATTCGCGTGCCTCCTCGCGGTCGTTATCTTTGGTACCTGTACGGGATGGGGGAAGTGGCAACTGTTCTGGGGTGTAGAAGGCTGCGAGTTCCCGTAGGAATGTCCGGAAGCATTCCTCTTCACTAGACCAGTCGACGTAGGGCCCAAGACGGAGGAGGAAGCGGGGTAATTTGCCCAGGGAGGGGAGATAGCCTTTGAGGAGGAGTGGGATAGATATGAGGTCACCTTCTTCGGAGATTTGGATGGAGAAGTATTCGTCTAGCATTTCGCGGCGCTCGATGAGGGTATTTGCAACGATTTCGGGGGCATTTGTAAATATTTCGTTCTCTTCTTCTGCTTCGCTTCGCCTTTGTTGTTGTCGCTGTACTTTGTGACTCTCTTTCTCTGCCTCAGCTGCGATGCGGAGGAGATCGACCAATTTTGGCGCTGGGTCGAGTTTGATAACACCGAAATTGCCAAAATCCGTCAGACCAATCTGGTAGAAGAACTCGCTGCATAACATCCCGTAGTCCACAAGGTAAAGTTTTACGCCGGACTGAATGGCGGCGATACGGCGTCGTTCGTCCACCAACCCGACGTACGTATGCGACGCAATCATCTCGGTGAGGTTATTGTGCATGTTCGCACGGACACCAGCACGGAGGTTTTTGACTGATGTAAGAGCGATGCGGATAGGTTCGCGGTCGGTGCTCTCGTATTGTAGTCCCTCGTCAAGGACAGTGGATGAGGTGCCTTCCGCATCGTCGATGCGAGAGGCAGTTCCGGGCACGGCTGGCGAGAGCATCGATGTGATTTTACGGACTTTGGAGTCCGTGCGTACGAGGTCGTGTTCGTAGGGTTTCTTTGTTGTTCCAGGTGTTTTGGGTGTTGCTGAGGGTCTGCACTCCTGGTCTTCGTCGTCACGGCTTAGGCTTTCGATTGTCGGTACCCCCATTCCTGGAAGAACGCTTTGTGTTAAGAACGTTCGACTTGAATCGACCTTCGTGAGTTTTGATCTGATTTCGTTGCATATGGCTTCGATGATCTCGTCTTCGTTCAGGAAGTTCACCTCGCGTTTTGTTGGGTGGACGTTTACATCCACTCGTTGCGGTTCAACTTCCAAGTCGATGTAGACAAAGGGGTGGCCGCCCTTAGGTAGAAAGGCTGAGTATGTCTGCTCGACGGCCCTCTTGACAACAGTAGATTCGACGGCCCGATGGTTGATGAAAAGCAGTATGACTGTTTTCTTAACATGGTAATTGGCGTTCGTGACGAGACCCGAAGAGCGAAACCCCAGCTTGTCATCTTCCACTCTGAATTGTACCAACTCATTAGCAACAGCACTTCCGTGAATTTGCCGGATCCGGTCCACTGTGTTTGCTGCTGCGGGTGTTGAGATGCTGACTCCTGGATCACCGTGTTTGCGGCATGAGAAGGCCACACCGGCGCAGTGCACGGCATACCGGCCTACGACATCGAGTATTTTGGCGTATTCTTCGCTTGCGGAACGAAATGCTCGTCTTCTTGTTGGGACGTTGTAGAATAGGTCTTCCACCTGCTTGGGGTTAGTACACTCATTTCATGTAAGCCGGTCAGATTCTTACGGTAATCTGCGTCCCGCCACGTCCAGCTGTAGGCTTAGGAGCAGCAGACTGCCCTGGTTTCGAAGGAACGAGCTTCCCGTCACCGTAGCGTGCTCTCCACGCACAGCTGGATCCGGCCGTCTTGGTCGTGACAGTAAGATGCGCGATATGACTGATACTGGCCAACGCTTCTCCCCGAAATCCGTATGTGCCAATGTTGGAAAGATCCTCGAATTCTTTTAACTTGGATGTGGTGAATCTTTCACATAAAATGGGGAGATCATCTCTCTACAGATTTGGTTAGTACGACTCCACTTTCAAGAGACAGTCTACTCACATCGATACCATGTCCGTTATCCGTGATCTGGAGAAGCTTTAGTCCACCATCCTTGACCAGTACTTCTAAAGAGGTCGAGCCTGCATCGACTGCGTTTTCGATCAACTCTTTCAGGGCATGCATCGGAGCCACGATGATCTCCCCCGCCGCGATCTTGTTCACAACATCAGGATCGAGGGCCTGTTTTTATTAGTTTGCTAATTTTTTGTAGTCTATAATCACAGGAGCTCACTCTGATTCTCTTTGGCTTCTGGGGAAGCTCAGTTTCAGCGTCCTGTGCTGGCCGCTTGGTGCCGTGAGGTTCACGGGCATCCACATCCATTTGATCCATTGTATTCCGGACGTGACGTTGTACTCGAATGTTAAGTATACTCACGCTGAAGACCTATCAAGCAAATCCAACTGGATGAAATTAAGGCTAGACGTCAAATAAACAAATATACAATCGAGGGTGGAGTGGACGAAAAAGGATGGCCAAGTCCGCCCATATAAGAAATCCCGCCCGCGCGGAATCTCCGCGCGAAACCAACCCCAGCAACTTCCACGCGATTATGGCCATTCAAACTCATTGGGGAGCCAAGGAGTCCTATAATCTAGTGGTTCATGATCTCCAACATAAACAATTCCCCTGATAAATCATCCCCAGACCTCTGAAACGATGGCAGAGCAAGTTTCCGGCATGGTCCGCCTCGGTGTCGACTGAGATCGCTTCCACGAGATGGGGGCAGCATAAGCAGACTTCCTATAAACAAGGTGATATAGGTATCCCAGGGGCAGTTTCTTTATATATCCGTTTTCTATTTCTCATTGCTGCTATCGGGGTGTAAGGTTTAGAGACCAACTCACGTATATTGTAGGGTACCAAGTTGGTGAGTCCAGCATGATAGCTAACCCTTCAAAATTCCTCTAATAGGACTGGAGCAATAATTTGGTCCTAACATGCACTTATGGTCACATAGAATCGACTCTTCTCTGTAGTTCTGTAGCTGTCTTTATGGCCGGCGTCAGGCATCTTACATAATCACCGGAGCTCCACCAAACGCCCAGCGGGCGACGAAAGCGAGACCAGCCAGGAAGAGCTCCTCTGCTCTACCATCAACCACCTTATACCTTGCTTGTCTGCGGCATCGCTTGCTGTGCAGGCTTTATTGATTCTCCCTACTCTCGCTTACGGTCATTACTGCCGACTTTGCTTTTCCCCTTTTTTTCCCGTGACGCATTCCCGAGAACCTATCCAAACACCCTCCGAACATGGCGAAAGAAGGCGAGCGATCAGCTCCCGTCGACAAGGGCAAGGGCAAGGCGGAAGATGTTAAGGATGTGCCTGCTGGAAAGAAGCCGCAGAAGGATGAGAAGCAGCAGGCTGATGGGAAGAAGAAAGATGATGAGCCCCAAGAAGGTAGGTCATCGTGGTCATCGTGGTCCCGCGGGAGAGACGTCAACACATCGGACACGATACTGACACGGTCGTCCAGAGGAGCTCAGTGAGGAGGACCAGCAGCTGAAGGGTGAGCTTGAAATGCTTGTGGAACGGTTAAAGGTATGCTCCTTCGTCTTTTCTTTTCTACGCGCAGTGTGCGGTTTGTTGGACGATGACGTTAACTAGGACTTTTCTTTCCCTATAGGAACCGGACACGTCGCTGTATAGTCCTGCCTTGGATGCAATTAAAAACTTCATTAAGACCTCGACCTCGTCGATGACAGCTGTCCCGAAGCCGCTCAAGTTCCTCAGACCCCATTACGATGACCTCACAGCGCTATACGAAAAGTGGTCGGCAGGTCCCGTTAAGGTTCGTTTGTGTTGGTGGAGAATAAAATAACCCGGTCGATAAAAGCTAAGATGGATAATTGCAGGACTCGCTGGCCGATATGCTTTCTGTCCTCGGTATGACCTACGGCGATGAAGAGAAGCTCGAGACTCTCAAGTACCGCCTACTCGCCAAATCGGAAGATCTCGCTTCTTGGGGTCACGAATACATCCGGCACTTGGCTCTCGAGATTGGACAGGAGCATCAGGACAGACTTAATAATGAGAAGGATACCACCGATCTTGTCGACCTGGCGCTGTCTCTCGTCCCGTACTTCCTGAGTCATAACGCCGAGGCTGACGCCGTGGATCTCATGAGCGAACTGGAGATTATCGACCAGATTCCGAAGTACCTGGACGAGAACACATATTCGAGAGTCTGCCTCTACATGGTTAGCATGGTCAACCTCCTCACGTTCCCCGAAGACCAGCAGTTCCTTCGTACGGCCCACGAGATCTACGTTCAGTTCAACGAGCTCACCAGGGCGATCGTCGTCGCAATTCGGTTGAACGACACCGAACTCATCAAGAGCGACATAAATGCAACCTCCGACAAGACTCTGAAGAAGCAGATGGCATTCCTTGCTGCCAGACAACAAATATGGCTCGACGTTTCGCCTGAGGAAGAGGAGGACCAGTCATTCATGGACTGCTTGAACAACATCTCGATTCATAAGCACTTCAAATCTCTCGGCAAGGAACTCAATATTCTCGACCCCGTGATGCCTGAGGATATCTACAAGACTCATCTGGAAACACGTGGAGCTGGGTTGACAAACGTCGACTCGGCGAGACACAACCTTGCCAGCGCTTTCGTCAATTCCTTCACCAACGCCGGTTATGGAAATGACAAAATGATGCTGGTCGATGCCGATAAGAGCTCTTGGGTGTGGAAAACCAAGGACGATGGTATGCTGTCGACTACAGCGTCGTTGGGTATGCTCCTGCAGGGCGATGTTGAAGAGGGTCTCGACAAGATCGACAAGTTCACCTATGCTTCGGAAGACCAAATTAAGGCGGGTGCGCTGCTTGCTATCGGTATCCTTAACTCCGGTGTTAGGCTGGATTCCGATCCTGCGTTGGCCCTCCTGAGTGACCCCGACAACCTCGAGGCCAAGAACGTTCCCATGAGGGTAGCCTCCATCATGGGTCTCGGTTTGGCTTACGCCGGATCCAACAAGGAGGAGCTTCTGGAGGTGCTGCTTCCCATTGTGGAAGACGTTTCGCTCGACATGCAACTGTCTGCGATGGCTGCTGTTTCGCTCGGTCTGATTTTCGTTGGTTCGTCAAACCACCAGGTCAGTGAGGCGATTGCCACAACACTGATGGATGAGGATCGGCAAAAGCACCTCAAGGACAAGTGGACCCGCTTTATGGCACTTGGCCTTGCGCTTCTGTACTTTGGCCGTCAGGAAGAGGTCGACGTGATTCTCGATATCCTCAAGGCTGTCGATCACCCCATGGCTAAGCCCACTTCTGTTCTTGCCTCCGTCTGCGCATGGGCTGGCACTGGTACAGTACTGAAGTTGCAAGAGCTTCTTCATATCTGCAATGAAATGATCGAAGAGAAAGAAGAGTCGAAGGGTGATGAGTTAGTTCAGTCGTACGCCGTCTTGGGTCTGTCGCTCATTGCCATGGGCGAGGACGTCGGCCAAGATATGATCCTCAGACAGTTTGGCCACTTGATGCACTACGGCGCGAGCAACATCCGGAAGGCTGTTCCTCTTGCCATGGGTTTGATTAGCCCCAGCAACCCCCAGATGAAGGTCTACGACACTTTGTCTCGGTACAGTCACGACAACGACAATGACGTTGCCATTAACGCGATTTTCGCAATGGGTCTCTGCGGTGCTGGTACGAAGAACGCCCGTTTGGCGCAGTTGCTCCGACAGTTGGCAAGCTACTACCACCGCGACCCCAACTCGCTATTCATGGTCCGCATTGCCCAAGGTCTTTTGCACATGGGCAAGGGTACCATGACCCTCAATCCCTTCCACACCGATCGCCAGGTCCTCTCCCGCGTGTCCGCCGCTGGCCTCCTTACGGTCCTCGTGTCGCTGATCGACGCCAAGCAATTCATCCTCGCCGAACACCACTACCTGCTCTACTTCCTTATCACCGCCATGTATCCTCGCTTCCTTGTTACTCTCGATGAGGACCTGCAGCCTGTTACCGTCAACGTGCGGGTAGGACAGGCAGTGGATGTTGTAGGCCAAGCTGGTCGGCCGAAGACCATCACTGGATGGCAAACACAGAGCACGCCTGTGCTCTTGGCCTACGGTGAGAGAGCAGAGCTTGAAGACGAACAGTACATCCCTCTGAGCAGCACTCTTGAGGGTTTGGTTATCTTGCGCAAGGTATGTCCTGTCTCCTATTTCTTCTCTGACTGTGACTAACGTGTGTTAATAGAACCCTGATTGGGAAAACCCCGAGTAAAGGTAGCGAGAGGGATGTCTTCGTATAATGGGTTTTAGACCGAGTTGTAGGGGTCTGTCGGAAAACGGTTGGATTTAATGTACCCAGAGCGATGGGAAATAGCATGCCCGATCTTCTATTCCTTTTGATGAATACAACCATCTTGGATGAATTTCTATAATACCGGCCCTTAGAGCTGCAATTCCGATTCAGTTGTGCATAACATCATACAAGTAACCCAAACCAATAACCAAACGCCATCAAGAATCGCTCCTAAAAACATAATCAATACAGGGAACAGAAACAAAAACGGAAATAAATCACCCGCAAAAAAAAAATGATCACCCCGTCTCCGACTTTGCCTTCAACTTCGACACCCCCGTTCCCTCCAACCACCCCTTCCTCATCCTCTTCTCCGCCTCTTTGGCCTCCTGTTTCCGCTCCTTGCGCTCTTTCTTCAATTGTCGTCGCAGCTCCGGGTTGTACTCTGGTGTTTTCATGTACTCGGATTTGGGACGCGCTGTCCAGCCTTGGCCGTCGTCGATGTAGCCCCACCAGTAGGGGTCGTCATGGGTTTTACTGGAGCCAAAGCACATGTTAAAGAGTTGATGGAGTAGTGTTGTGTATTTGGTGTGGTATGTTTAGTTCGTGGATGTGAGTAGCTTATGTTGAATTGGGATGTGGTATGGGTGTGCTAGATATGCATGTCAGTAGATAGCTCAGGTATTCACTCCCAACTGAACTCACAAACAATTCAATAACTTTTTTTCAAGAAATTTCCTTTTTGTAGATATTACAGGATTAAGGAAGCACATCTAACCCTCTTTTATATCTAACTTCAGAATAATTCATCACACCACATTTCCAAGATCGTCACCACGGACGAAAGAGGCTTAGCCACATCAGCCATACTGCGGGTTGCCAAGCCAAGCCAGCAATACGAATCTCGCAGGTCAGTTTTGTTTTCTCAACGTGGCGGTTCTTACTTGTACGTCGCGTCGCGTCTCACATGGTGGATGACCCATACGAGGAATGGTTGGCGGTGATTGCTGTGTGTCGATGTCATAGGGTCTACGCCTTGGATAAGGGTAAAGCCAGCCCTGCTATGATAAGTATAGAAGGACGAATCAATGTGTCCAAGTTTAAACATGGTTCTATTATATGTAATGAGACGGGAATGGATACAACGTTGCGGACATGGGACAATATGGGACAGAAGATGATGTTGTGGGAAGACCAAGTCCATTACAGCAATTCGCTTCTTCCCCTTCTTGCCTTCCTGTTGTGCTTCTCTATGACCACACCAACTTCATCGCAGTCTTTTTCCAGCGCTTCCAACGCTTTTTCGGTGCTCAGGTCATGTAGTGCCTCAATATCATGGTTAAACTCTTGAAGGTCGCGCAAGTATGCGCCTTCAGATGCATTTGTGGTTCTCTTTGGCGCGGGAGTTGAATTTGGGAGTTCGAATTAGAGAGCCAGAAGCCTTGCGCTTTCTTGTATCAAATGACATAGGGTCAGATATTCACTTCTTTCGAGTTGCTTCAGAGGAAAGCTTTTGTCACCAGAACCCACCACATCCGACCACGCGCTCGCGCTGAACGATTATCATGTCGCTCACGTTGGGAAGGGCCATGATCTTAGGACAAGCGTCTGACATGTTCCGCTTTCCCTCGCTTTTGTAAAGATGGCTATTCCTGTGAGAAGTGACAAGCTGAGGAGCTATCACCTTGTAGATGGCGTACTGGGAGATTTGTTGATATACCAGTCAGGTCAGAGCCGATGAGCTCATGCCAGGGCTCAGAGTTGACTCAAAGAGCCTTGCATCCTGTAGCCATATGGTAGACTTCGTATTGCCTGGTGCAAATTTCGATGGCTAATTGGCGAGATTTTCATCAATGTCATATCCCTCCTTGCGGTGTATCTCAACGCAGTCCCTGATGGTATCCGTGTTCATTCCACCACCTGTTTTGAACCCGCATTTTGTCGGTGCTGTCACTGCTCGTGAAAAAGGCCCTTGTTTCTCGATGACCGCTTCTCCGATGATTTCGAAGAGTCTTCCGGTGTAATCACCATATGTGACCAGGAAGTGCATAGGCTTCTGACTTTTATCTAGTGTGTTGCTCTTCGAGTGGTCGAGAGGCCCCACAATGGGACTGGAGGGGAGTATGCAGGAGGTTCGACTGATGGAAATTGAAATATTTCGTACCTGCCTGTCCCATGAGAGAAACCCATTGGCAGTAGCGTAGGAAAGTCACGCTTGCGATAGTCGCATGATGCTCGAGAATCCATACCACGGATGCTCATGTGGCTCACCCAAGTTTCTCTCACAGCGTATCTCTTCCAGAATTATGTTAATGTAGATATCGTTCTCAGCAGTGTAAATGAGATGAAATTTGCTAGTCGGTCTTTGAGGGTACCTAGGCGATGACATATCGATATCGCTGCCAGGGTAAGCCGTCGGGGAAGTCCTCGTTGACATGGTTGTCAATGAAATCTAGAAAAATGCAGGAGTCCGCAAGAATAGCATGCAATAGGATAACTCTTTTAAGTAGAGGAATACCGGTCTGGTGGAAAACGCATCAAGAAACGAATAGACTCGAAATGGAATGATTACTAGGCGTAGAATGGACGGTAAATGTTCATCGCCATAATCTTCTATTTACCGACTCTAACTATACGACATTTTTTACTGCTTTTAGAAAGAAAATTTGAGATTTTCTCAAACGAATCCAGATTAATCTTGCACACCAAACTTACAATCGCATTCGTAACCCTCGTTGTTGAATAACTTCAAGCGAGAAGTCCTCGCAGTCCTTGCACCAATACTTGAACCCAGCCCTCCTACGATCATCACACCAGTAGTACGGAATTATTCTGTCACAGAACTCAACTCTAGGTAGACAATACTTTTTCCACCATTGTAAGAAGCTTCAGCTCATAAAAGCGACATAAAACCAGTAGAACGGGGGCAGCAAGTGATCAGAACAAATATACACATACCACACGACAACCAAGAGTCCCTTTTCAACTAGGTCTGGTTGGTATAATGGAGGATAACAGTGTGCGAACTTCCTATAGGAGACTCGATGATCCCGGTTGCCATATGGTTCCGGGCCGTACTTTATCAAAGAGGTTGATGTCATGACCATAACCTTGAATCGGTTGAAAATCTTTGTTAACCCAAGATCATGTCTCCCTGCACGCTTAGGGTGAAATCGAAGTGTGTAGAGAAATCAGTTACTGTATGGCGAGTGACCGTCGGTCCCATCCTTGAACCATTCCGCCCACCGGGCCGCACGAAGCATACCGGATGTGTTGCCAGGAAGAAAATCGAGTTGTGTATCGAGGAAGAATTCAACTTCAGCCGCCATGCGGTCAGTGTTGTCGAACATGGGGGCGATAGTACGGTATCTAGGGTCATCCTTGTGGATCGAATCATTGGCTTCAAGCTGACCGTTTCTCATGATGAAATCACGGGCGTAGCTAATGAATTCACGGCTCAAAGCTCTGTTCATCCTCCGGTTAGCCGGAATCATCTCGAACTTCTCCATCTTTTCGAGCCTGAGAAATGGGACAAGGATGATCTCACGGTCCAGCCAACGTCGACTCGGGTATTTGAGAGTTTCATATGGATCTCCGTCATGACGCCAGTCGTCGTTGTACTGATGGTAGCAAATGCTGACCCGTTTGAAAGGAGTAGAACAAGAAACCTGATTTAGACTGGCCACCAGCTTCGTTGCCTTTCTGTAAATTAGGAGCAGCTGATCGGAATCTGCCGGATCAGGGGCGTAGAGGTGGATGACCACGTTGACCTTATCGAAGGGGATCCCTGCGAACTTGTGCTCCTTGTAAGATACCGGCAACTGCGATAGCCTCAACCTCCGGAGGCAAATGGATATCCCATCATGGAAGATAGGAGTGATGTGAACTTCGATAGCTGGAGGTAATATAATCGTGCACAGCGCGATTGACTCGAAGAATGCCGAGCTGTTCCTTTCTCAATGGGCGATGCAACTCCAAATAGAAGATGTACTTCCATATTGGAGGGCGCAATTTATATGGCAACTAACAAGGCGCCCAGTGATGATATTCCTGGAGACATAATGACAAGATTAGCAACGCCGAGCAATTGTTATTGAGTGAAAGATGAACTGTCATCAAGTGCAGGAGGACTAGGCAGTCATGCTGTTCAATACCTGCTACTCTGCCTGAACAGGCAGAGTAAAATTTCTAGAAAACTACTCCATACAGCCCAAAAAAGCTTCCATACCCAGAATTCCGTAGAAGTTATATCTACCAATGATGGATAGATGGACAGAGGCAGTTGCTTCGGACGTCTTGTATGATGACCGAATATCACCAGAAACGGAAAATAGGGTATAGGGCAAGCGGGCGATAAGTTTTCCGCATTATCTTCAACGGTCCTTACTGTACCTCCAAGTCAAAAAAGCAGCGTCCAGACAGCTCAAATCCGCTCATTTCTTGTTTATTCCTTACTGCTTGGAAAGCCCGATTTCATAGCGACCATGAAGCTCGATGCTAAAGCGATCCGGTACCTGAACTCAGAAGATTTCCGAGTTCTCTCTGCGGTACGGCGATGCTCCATCCCCACTTGTCATGCAGTCGCAGCCTGTCGTCTGACAGCTAACATAGAAATGATGGATAGGTGGAAATCGGGAGCAAAAACCATGAAGTCGTGCCGACGCCGTTGATTGCGCAGATCTCTGGTCTCCGTGGGAGTGGAGTTACTCGGTCGATTTCTGCTTTGGCAAAGACGAACTTGATCGCGAAGGTCAAGAATGCGAAGTGTATGTCTCCCGCTTCGTTTGGCGCGAAGCAGTAAATTTCATTCAGGGACATGCGCATGCTAACGCGTTTTGTTGGACTAGATGACGGCTACCGATTGACCTATGGAGGATACGATTATCTCGCTCTCAATGCGCACCAGAAACACAAATGCATCTACTCTGTCGGCAACCAGATCGGAGTCGGGAAGGAATCGGATATCGTCGTCGTTGCAGACAAAACTGGCAAGCAGAGCATTCTAAAAATTCACCGTCTGGGCCGTATCTCGTTCCGATCAGTCAAGAACAACCGCGACTACCTGCGACACCGAAGCTCTGGATCATGGATGTACATGTCGCGTCTGGCAGCAATGAAGGAATACGCGTTTATGAAAGCTCTTGGACAAAACGGATTTCCGGTGCCGGAACCCATTTCGCAGAACCGACACACAATCGTGATGAGTTTGATCGATGCTTTCCCTCTCCGTCAAATATCCGAGGTCCCGCAGCCGGACGTGCTATACTCAGAACTTATGGATATGATCGTGAGACTTGCGCGGTTCGGTCTCATACATGGCGACTTCAACGAGTTCAACCTTCTGATTAAGGAAATCGAGGACCCTGATGCTAAGGAAGGCGAAAGCCCTGAGATCATCCGGCTGGAGCCGATTCTCATTGATTTCCCGCAGATGGTCTCGGTAGACCATCCCAACGCTGAGATGTACTTCGATCGCGATATTGACTGCATCAAGCGTTTTTTCCAGCGAAAGTTCAAATTTGTGAGCGACGTGCCTGGTCCTTTCTTTAAAGACGCCAAGAAGCAGCTTATTAAGAATCCTTCCGAACGACTGGATATTCAAGTCGAGGCGTCTGGGTTCTCTAGGAAGATGGCGAAGGAGTTGGAGGCATACATGAAGGAAGTTGGAGCCAACGAGGACGACGAAGAGCCCCGGAGTGAGGATTCTGAGGACGACGATGAGGACGAAGAGGAGGAAGAATCACGGTCCGAGGAAGATGAAGAGCAAACGTCCGGGACACGGCCAGACGGGGTCGATTATAGTACTCGGAAACTAGGAGAACTACGTGTGTCATAAGCTAGGAGATTCTCATCTATAAGGAATCTGGGAGTAATGACTATCATGAGCAATGCATTTTCTTGTGTACTAGATGGATTGAATTCTTTTTGCGGTCTGTTTAGATCCTGTTAATGACAACCATAACTACATATTTCCAAATTGCACCTTAGAGAGAACTTCTGCAAGATATTCATTCCTATCTCAATTAAATAGTTTTATTCAATGTCTGTTGTAGAAACCGCCACAGTCCACTACGGCACGTGACGCGGCCAACTGCGCATTTTCCGCTCCAAAAAGTTTCGCCGAGTCTGATTGAATCTCCGGACGAGACTCGTTTCCCCGCGATTGTCAATCTAACGAATCCAGTCTTTATTTCTTTCTTCACATAGGAGGCGTATCCAGAATAAGCCACCATGGTGCGCGCCTTTTCCAAATTTCCCAAGAAGCCCGCGGGCTGGCTACCACCCTCAGCGCCGCTGGAGCAGCGGAAGCAAGTATTCCTGTACGATGCGCTCCGCAATACACCCATAACTCCTTCTATACCATGAATACGAATGGAATGCTAAGTTACTCCAGCCCCGATTTCACAATCGCCCTCATCCGCACCCCTTTCCTCCCACCTCGCTTCGCCTCGTTCCACGTCCCTCTGAGTTTCAACAAACTCGACATGCGCGACTACCTGCAGCGTTTGTACGGAGTCGACGTTCTTAGTGTCCGCAGTTACATCGAGCAGCAGAAGATCACCCGCCTTCGGCCGATGGGTCGATGGGGTTACGGGAAGTTGCGGAGGCCAGAGTCTAAGAAGAGGATGACGGTTGAGATGAAACAGCCGTTTGTGTGGCCTGATGCGCCGGTGGATATGTCTCCGTACGCTTTTACCATTATAAATCTGGTTGTTGGATTGGGTGAGCTAACAGATGGAATAGATGGGAGAAGGACCAGTTCTTCAGAGCCGCCAAGTACCAAGAAGATATCCAGAAAGCGAACCGTCCTGATGCCGGCATGGAACCGAACAAGTCTGAGCGCGAGGCTTTCGAGGAAGAGGCTAAGCAACTGCTGGAAGGAAAGAAGGCCTGGAGACCGACTTGGCAGGCGTTGGGTCTTAGCTATGACCGGTCAGCGCTTGGTAGAGGGAACAATGCTCCGACGGATTGAATTGGGGGTTTTATGAGTTGATATGGGTTCGTTACGTTATTATTTCTCTTGTTTGTGGGATAGAAAAGCGTTCGTGTTTCTCTGTCTGTATTTTGGGTCTTTACATGGTCTTTGAACCGTGAGTTTTGTATTATATTACTACTTCTAAATACATGCCCATAGGGCACGATTCTCATGGGTTCCGACTACACGAATACACAGAGTTCAAAGCTCGTCGTCTATTATGCGACGCGATTTGCCCTCCCTTTCTCGTTATCTCTCTTCCTCGCACTCATTGCGCTCCACACATCCAAATGGAGCTTCTTGTCGCCTTCGGGCGTACAGCGCAGCACCTTTGCAGCCGCGAATGTGGGATTAACGTCGAGACCTCCATTGACCAACAAGTCCAAATCCACCTCTTCACTTCAACTCAGTTTGGGATCTTACCTCCCACAGCGCATCCTTCAGTACCCCCAGAAACCCAGTATTCTCCCAGAATCACCTTCGTTGGAAACAACCGTTTCTGCCTCGACAGAACCACAAGTTGCCCTTGCACATACTCCCAAATTGCCTCCGCAGAAGGATATCCAGGCCCAGCAAGCTTATCCACCCCACCCTTCTCATCAAGCAGACACACCATCCATATACCACTCCTAATAGCTACAGCAACAAGACTAAATACATACTCGTCAAAAGATCTGTAATAGCTAACATGTTTCCGCCTTCGACTACAACGTCACCTCCGTCAGACAACCTTGACGACGCCTCTTTACCCATAGTTATACATAACATGAATCGATCATTCCTCAGTGAGTTCCTGGCAACGATTATTCTCTGGTTCTAATTGTTATGGACTTTGCACAGCTTGTAATCCCACCTTTAAAGGGGTGAACAGGGACCTACCGCTTCCCCGAAACATCAGCACTGATAAGAATGCCATACTTAACATTCTACACAACCATCATCTTATCGCACGAATCTCATGGCCTGAATTTGAAATAAAGTCAGTAAAATCAAGACTTAATGCGACCATCTTCAGCTTCAGGCTCAAATCCTCCATGGCCATAATCACTCGCCAAGCCGGACTAACCAATGTCGACAATGGCGTTGTCATTTATGAGAAGCCTGAACCCGGAATAACCTCTCAAGTTGAATGGATTTTAGCTAAGGGTAAAATGGTAGGAATGATAGTCTCGCTACAAGCAAAAGACACAGCTGACACTGATGGTAGGATTCACTCTAGAAGAACGTTACGTCGTTGAGGGATCTTGGTTTATGTGGCTAGATACAAATGTATACGGTAATCACCAGGCCACAAACAATGCTTTTGCCGTGATTCTTTGAGAAGATCGCTCTGGAGGCTTCTGCAAATAAGGCCAAGCAGCTGAAACTTAATCCTGACAAATCGAAGGAAGATTAATACCATGCATGTCCTTCATACAATCTGTTGCCCTTTGGCATTCACGGAGATATTTATGGTTATGACGCATTATTGAGGTTTATTTTGGGCGGGAAACGAAGTTCACAGGACCAGAATCTTTCAGCTGATCTCGTCTATTTTACTCGAATTTAATCAGCTTAGGGCTAGGAATCTTAAGTCTTCCATGAGAAATTGCACTTGTAGGCACTCTAAAATCGAATACTGACCTATTCGTCTCCGCCCCCGGGTCATTCTACTACACTGGACTTGGTCTATATCATCATCTCGGACATTTCGAGTTTAGAAACTAGAGTGTCTAAGCCGCAAATTACACAGGAACTGACCGGCAACTGAACAATAGAATTCAGTATATAAGCTCTTCATTCGACGGGATTGGATCAAAAGAACGGCGTGGTGACCGGGGCCGGTTTCCAAAATAAAGAATCACATTTGGCAGACTTCGGTGTTTGACACTAAGCTTGAACCTGCTGGCAGTAGATCGCTTGTCGCACTTGAGATGGTATTGTACGTGGAGCGTGGAGCCCCAAGTTCTTCTACGGTTTACAATATAGGACGGCAAATCAATCACTCTAGGACATTGGGTATTACTGCCCAGATGGTCCTTGCTCTCCTCCGGATTAGAGTATGTGGCGAGACTAGTAAAACAGGTTAAAATAAATGGAATTAGTTATAATGAAGTTGAAATCAATGAAGAACAGGAAGGATCTGTCAAATAAAACTCGCGGTCATCATTATCTGCTCGCGGAGCCCAAGAAACAGCGATTTACTATTGCACGACAAACGAGCTGGAATGACTTTTGTACAAGGTACTGGAGTCCAAGATCTCCCCGGTAGACGAGCGGATAAAATCGACCTGCAGATGAGTCCGGTTCAACACGCGCAGGGTGCTATAACTGTAGTCATCCGCATAGGCAAACTCAGTATACGAAGGCTTATCTCCAATGGAGCTAAGATCTTCGATATTACCCGCGCCACCGGCAACAATATACATAGGGGCCTCAGGGTCCGTCATATTCTTGGGGTCTGCGGTGCCATTAACGACGGGGAGGAAACGTTGGGAATTATGAACGTGACCAAAGACACCGAGGTCGACGCCATAACGGTAGAAGAGGCCCTCGAAGGCTTCCTGACACGGTTTGCAGGTACTCGAACCCGTGGTGTACCATGGGCGATGTCCAGCGACGATCACCCACGGCGTGACGCTTCGGTCTACACTGGCGAGATCGGCCTCGAGGAAGTCCAGCTGCTGACCGCGCCGGCCGAATGGACCGCCGTCCAGCCCGGCAGATCCATCCTGCCCATCTGGCGCATCGGGGAAGTCGGTCTCTGTGTCGATCATCACAATATGGGCCATGCCATACTTGAAAGAATACCAAAATGGTGGGTTGGATAAACTGTTCGCCTTGCTGGCGAGCTGCTGCGCCGTGTGATTCGCTGAGTTGGAAAGAAAAGCCTTGGGCATTGTATCACGAAAGCGATGCATGAAGTCGGTAAAGTTGTGTTGTCCTTCCGGACACGTCCCCGTGGTGTAAGGGATCTCTTCACAGCTGGCTTCGTGGTTGCCAGGACTCGCCATGTACGCCTTTCGGGCAGAAATGGGGGCAAGTTGATTGTAGAATTGCTCCAGGATGGCCTGGTAGGCGTCTTCACCATGCAGCAAATTCTTTGGCCGCAAGTACCAGTCGTCAGCGTATGCAAAGTCGCCCGGATGAATGACTAAATCATAGTTGTCGACGGTTTCTGCTAGACGTCCGATGGTGGTGTGATTCAAGTCTGGCCCAATAGAAGGAATATCGTCCTTCTTCGCTTTGGAAGCGTCGACGGTAAAGCCATCTGCTCCGTAGACTCCCAGGTCGATAACCACACTAAGGTTGAATGGAGTCTCATCTCCCGGAGTGCGTGGACTGAGGAATCGTTCCACGCTGGAGTTGGTCGAGACAATCTTGTAGAAATAGTTGGTTGCTGGCATCAAATTGTTCAAGATAACGGTGTGCGAATATGTCCGGGAAGTGTCATAGGTCGATGACTTGGAAGAGCAGGCTTGCGACTTGAGAGAATCCGGCGAGGAACCATATTGCACGCAACTCCGATTCTGCGCGGCGTATGTATTCCACCCAACCGAGACCGCTAAGGTGGAAGAGTTAGCCGACACCAGCACCGAAAAACAAGCCTATAAGCAGCAATTGGGAGTCATACTCACCATTGGGACCGTAGATGGCCAGACGCTGCTGATAAGGGGTGGTCAGGTCTTTTGGCAGCGGAGGATAGTCAACACTGGCCTGCGCGCCGCTGATCAACGCAGGAACAAGGAACGAGAGGAAAGCACCGGCGGTCACCATGATTGTCGCTGTTTCTTTTTCAAATTGACCAGCCTGGTGCCTTGTTCCTGGCTATATACTGCCCCGAGTCCTCAACCATACTCCGTACCTTGTATGCTCCATAGTATGCTCCGGGCCAATCATGTCAACCGATTCCACCACGCCATAGGGGTTGGAGATGCCGTTTTACCCCTTAAGGTAAGGCTTGGAGGATCACTCACATACCGAGGTCCGTGAATTCGGAGAATTGAAGCTTATCAATTGCTTGTCGGAATCTCGCTACGACTTCGCTTCGAGAGACTGAATCGCGAAGCGAGGTCGTCGCACGTGCCCGTTTCCCGATATGACTAGTCTCCGCGACTAATGCATTGAATGCACATGCAACTACATGGTCATGCACGAGATGGACTCGCTGGCAGGCATTGGAATTTTCTACTACTCTATGCTTCCATCTACAGCTTCTGATTCTAAGAATTATGGTCATTTTTAGACTGGAAGTCAATGTCGCCATGGGAGCTTTTAGCGCTTTGCAACTCTTCACCTTGTCACTTGTGCTTTCCAATTCTCTTGAAGAGCAGGCTAAGTTCTAGTCCCATATCATATGTTTATCCATGGCACAATGCAATTACCGGATAATTATCTATATACAGACAAGAACATCTCAACAACCACACAGATAACCCCTCAACCCGGCTCCGTCTTCTCAGCAACACATTTCCGCGCCCCATCGCGTGTCTTCCCCCTCCTCCCCTCCGGCCACGCTAACTTCCTAATACTAATATGCGCCACATGAGCCACAGCAAACACCTGCCTAAAGCCAGGTACACCCCCCGGAAAAACCAACCAGACCCCCGCATCCTGCCTCTCATCCGGCCGGAATTTATCATGATATGCCTTCTTCCCGGCTAACGGTAGCCGGCGAAATGTATAATGATGAACATGTCTAATGACTTTCTCTATCCCGGAGGGAATACCCATCATGTCACCTAGTGACTGGAGTGGTTCGTAGCCGAAGCTTAGTGAGGAGATGTTCATTTGGTTTAGCAGCGTCATTGAGGTGTAGGTTAGGAGTTCGCTAACTCCCTTAGGTGCCCAGGGTGCCGCGACGCAGGGGTCTAGATGGTACGCGCGGGAATCGCGTATGCGACGGAGGGCTGCGAAGCCCATTGCTGCGCCGTTGGCGCCGCACGCGTAGATGAAGATCATGAGGTCGGGGAGGCAGAAGAGGTCGTATATTGTTATGAAGGCTTGGGATTTGCCACGGGAGGTTTCGCTGCGCATGTGGCGCCAGGAATCGTATATTTCCATTAACTCGCGTTGGAGTATTGGGTCAGTTCGAACGGAGGGTATGTATACACCCAGTGAGATTCCTCCTTTTTGGGGGTCTAGGAGGTGCTTGTTTTGTGTTATTATCCTCTTCCCGTGTCGTTCCATGAGG
Source organism: Aspergillus intermedius (assembly GCA_039880815.1). NCBI lineage: Eukaryota > Fungi > Ascomycota > Eurotiomycetes > Eurotiales > Aspergillaceae > Aspergillus > Aspergillus intermedius. The sequence continues at coordinate 231,560 of JBDODA010000022.1, read as the reverse complement.
ATGTCGTTATCTATGGGATTCAAGACTCGTTCAACACCAAACTGCATCGCCGTCCACCCGCGCTGTCGGGTGTATTTCATGAATATGTCGCTCGCGCCCATGATGACTATTCCCCAGCGCCGTCGCTTCCTGTATATCTTGAACTCGTGCAGGATATCTCCAAAGTTCGCCGGTTCGCATAACGGGTCCCCAGTGAGTATAGCAACCCGGTTCTGAAGTTTGTACGACAACACTCCTGCCCGGGAACCATTGACGAAAAATCTATAACTAGGGTCCAGTAATCCCATATGCGAGACATGCCCGTATTGTGCAGCGAGTCGGATTATTAGTTTTCGTATATCGTCGTTTTGGAATGCGTCTGATACGGTGATATCCATGTTGCCGCTTGTTTGTGGTCGCTGAGTTCGCTCACGGGATAGATCAGGCTGGTTTGAATAATCGGAATTGTATTCGTGCTGGGAGCGTGAGGATCGATTGGACGGAGGGTTACTGCTGGATCCGGTTGAATTCACAAGTGTGGTTGGTCTGCTTCCTCCATCGCTCCGGCTGCAGCGGGCTTGTTCTTCTTGCGATGGCTCAGCGTTCGCGCTCTGATAGGGTTCATTTTTGGGGAGTGATGGAGGGGCAGATGAATAGGGGCGATAGCATTGTTGTTCAGACGAAAGATGAAACGGTGAAGAATGACTGATATAATCACTGCACCACTGTCGATTCAGCAATTCCGCCACCGAGTCGAATAGCAACTGCTGCTTCTCGTTTTTCCTTTTCGCGGATGGCTTGTTCGCATTTTGTCGCCTTGACCGCTGCTGCGTCTGACCTCCATCCCGCCATAACAACGATGGCGACCCTGATTGAGTCGACATAATGAGAGATTTATCCTAGATACGATCTCCGGTCGCGTCGCTCACTCGCTGGCGGCCAACAAACCTAATAGCCGTATGTGTAGGTAAGACGCTGAATCTTGGAACCTGGCTTTTTGGATGTGTGCCGCAATCAAAATCGGCATGCCGTCACTGGGGCTGCAATCTTGCTCCGAGGGGTTTGCTTGGGCAATCACATTTCGCAGTGGATGTAGATCAGTCTGCACATCATCTTCCTAGAAGAGTATTAGCTCAGCGGACGGGAGAGAAAAGAGGGGATGGAAAGGGAAACCTACAGTTGCTAGCTCTTCGCTTGTCGGTGTCATTTTTTGTTCTTGTACTGGTAGTGGTGGTATCAACGTCAGCCCAGAGGTCGTAGCTAGGGCAGGCGGAATGATATAACCACTCGGACCGCCGGAAATGGAGGCGCCGTTTTCGGAAGCATCATGTAGAATTAATAGTCAGAGTTCGATTCAAGTACTATATATACTATTGAAATAGATATTCAGATATTCAAATGCAGTAGAGACGCTAGACATAAAAGCATGCAAATCACGCCATGAAATAATGAAGGGACCCGAGAGTATCAGTAGGGATGACCAGATATTAACACAAATCGAGGATTAGAAATAAGTGCGAGATAGGAGATGGTCATTGTTGCATTTTACTGAAATAAATCAATTCCGCGATTCGGATTTTAGACAATTCCGTCAAAGACTGTTGACGCCGTCGGGAAACCATGTTAGGAGATACTGGTGCCCACTTCTCCCACATATTAGCCACCATTGTAGATGACAACACTACTTGGCTGTATTGAACAGACTCATCACAATGATCCTTTTTGTTTGGCTGAGAAAGTCTTCAGATGACAAAGGAACGACAGAGAAATGGTACAATCGCCTTTGGTATTCGAGAGGTCCTTGCGAGGTTGGCAGAGTCTCCATTATCGAATCAACAGCCCATGCTATAAAAAGTTATAATGCTTGATTGAATGTCTGATGCAGCCTCGAAGAAGGCAGATAATTTGGCATGGCTTTAATGTACGCTTGAAAGCTGCGGCTATCCCCAACTTGCCCAGGTCGCACGTTGGCACATCCTTCGGAGTCTTCCTGAGGATAATCAGCACTCGCATTTGAGATGGGTCCAACGAATGATTGAAGCTGATGTCAAACAGCGCTGGATTGCACAAAGACAGTCATTTGTCCAAGAAGAAATCCATGCCTTGCAGAAGTCTGTTGACTTACTGTGTCAAAATAATGATGAATTATCATCACAGCTCAAATCCTACACCCCATGGTCGAGCACATTGCACCAATGCTTGCAGCTGTTGCATTCCGGACCAAGGGTCTTGGTGACAATGAGAGAATGAATGACCTGAGTGATCCTATATTTGGCCTTGGATCGCTTAAGACGGGATACTTTGCTCAACTCTAGGGAGTACATTTAGGGACTGCGCGCTTTTGGCTATCTGGAATTGCCTGGTAATTAGATGATGAACTCCTGCTGGTTGCCTGCAGTGTTCCACGCCTATTTTGCTACAAAATCCGACCCGTATATGGCTTCTGACTAGCTCTTATTCCGATTTCCGGTCGTTGTAGGAGTCGTGTCGGATTTCAGAAATTGATTGGTTGGGGGTAATTGAACACCTTGTTTCTGTTGCTTGAAGAGACCTCGGAATTTATAGTATTCTGGTTTTACTTAAGTTATTCTATATGACCGGCGTATATTCGAAATAGCGGCAGGAAGACGAGATTCAACCGATTATATTCAATATGGACTACTGATTTTGTATTCAAACATACAAGAACAGTATATATCACTGCTGCAAATAAAACAACATGTAAATCACGCTATGCAATAGTGAATGGACCCGACATCTGTCGTTAGAATCAACGAATGGACTGGGTATCAACACAAAATCAAGGATTAGGGATGAACACAAGATCGGAAATGATCCAAATCCAAGAAAGATCAAGAAAGGAACGGTGAGGAAGGGGCCGAAATCACAAACGGCTTTCCACGAAGTCCACATGCTGCTGTCCCCAGTGGGAATCGGGCCAGACCTGTCGGATAGCCTCCCAGATATGCTTGACATAAACAATCTGAATACCATCGATGACCTCCTGAGGCACATCCTTGACATCCTTCCGGTTGTGGTGGGGAAGAAGGACAGTCTTGACGCCAGCCCGCAACGCACCGATAAGTTTCTCCTTAATGCCACCAACAGGCATGACTCTGCCACGTAGAGAAACCTCGCCCGTCATGGCAAGCTGTGGAGGCACAGCTTTGCCGGCAAAGAGGGAAATCAGACCGATCGTATGTGCGAGACCAGCCGAAGGTCCATCCTTGGGGATAGCACCGGAGGGACAGTGGATGTGGATGCTGCGGCTCTTCATGATATCTTCGTTGGGGTCGTGGGTCAATCCAAGTTCGAAGGAGTGTGCCTTAACCCAGGTGAGAGCCACCTCCACACTCTCCTTGAGAACATCACCGAGCTTCCCTGTCAATTGGACACGTCCATTACCTGGCATGTCCGCAACCTCAATGAACAGGATGCTGCCCTGGCCGCCAGTGGAGTACGCGACAAGACCAGTAACCACACCGGGACGACCGTGTTTCTCAGCGATCTCCTCTTCAAATCGCTCAACACCAAGAATCTCCTCCAAATCATCAACCGTGACAACTGGGTTATAGGTCTCTGGCTTGCCGGCGTCTCCGGCGTCCGCAAACTGAACGGCCTTGTAACGGCAGATAGAGCCAAGTTCACGCTCAAGGTTGCGAACTCCCGACTCGCGGGTATAGGACGTGATAGTCTTGTCAAGTACGTCATCAGAGAGTTCAACCTGTCCATCTGACAAGCCATTCGCCCGGATCTGCTTGGGCAAGAGGTGTCGTCTGGCAATATGTCTCTTCTCAACGGTGGTGTATCCAGACAACGCGATGGTCTCCATACGGTCAAGCAGCGGTGGGGGGATAGTATCAAGAGAATTGGCCGTTGCGATAAACAAGACCTTGCTCAGGTCAATTGGGATGCTGATATAATGATCGCTGAATGTATGGTTTTGCTCAGGATCCAGGACTTCGAGCATCGCCGCAGATGGGTCGCCTTGGAAATTGGCACCCCCAACCTTGTCAATCTCATCCAACAAGAATACGGGGTTGTTCACGCCGGCCTTCTTGAGGCCGTTTACGATTAGGCCTGGCATCGCTGCAACATAGGTCCTCCGGTGGCCGCGGATCTCAGCCTCATCTCGGACACCGCCCAACGAAATCCGATGGAATTTCCGGTTCAGTGAAGCCGCTACAGACCTTGCCAAGCTGGTCTTGCCAGTTCCTGGTGGACCAACAAGCAACAAAATTGGAGACTTGTCCGTCATTCGCCTAGACTGCAGAAGTTCGAGTTTGGACTCAATCGAGATCCTGTCAGCCTCAGACAGGAGCGGGACATCCTTTTCAATGTCCTCGTCTGAGCTGTCGAGGTCCTTGGTCAACGTAGAAATTTGTTGTTCGACATCCTGATTGGTCGTCTGTTTCAATCTGAGCACAGCCAAATACTCAAGCAGCCTCTTCTTGATCTTCTCCAGTCCGTAGTGATCATCATCTAACTGCTTTCTCGCTTTCGTCAAAGTGTCAGGGCCAAGCTGGTCTTCGGTGAACTTTGACCACGGGATCTCAGCAAGATTTTCCAAATAGGACCGGCAAACGCCGTATTCTGCATTAGCAGGGTTCATTTTACGTAGACGTTTAATTTCTTTGTCCGCAACCCTCTTGGCCTCTGCACTAAGCTGTGCCTCATCAAGCTTCTGCTGCAGCTCATCGACCTCGTTCAGTTCCTTGTCATCGTCATCATTGTTGTTGCGTCTGCTGAGAGGCCCCGGGGGCGATAGACCGGCGAGGCCAGCCATTGCCCGCCTGGCCAGGATCTCGCGATCACGCGGGTCAATCTGGCCGATGTCGAACTGAGGGCTTGGGGGCAATGATGATGAAGTAATATGAGTGGTCTTGACATTGTTCCTGATGTTCTGGACTTGTCTGTCGAGAATATCGACCACTCTTTCCAGCCTGGTCCGCAGGTCCAATGAAGCCAAAATCCGGAGTTTCTCCTCAGTGCTTGAATCAGAGATATCCGCCAGGAAATCGGCAAGTCTGGATGCGTGTGGCAAGTCGGACTTGGAAATAAGGAACTCGAATTTGCGCGCGACAAGTGGCGATAGACGTGGAGAATGCGAAGGTATTAGTGACGAAAACCGTAGAAGGGTGAGAAGCTCCCGCGAGAGTCGTTTTAACTGTTGGAACGATTCAACAGTCTCGGAATCACTGATTCCGGGGTCTGTAGAACAGTGGATTGATTTAGTTACTATTCATGTCAAGACTTTGGGATGTCTTACCTTTTTCCTCGTGCAGGATGACTTCTGCCTCGAAGAATGGTCTCTCTTTCAGCCACCGCTGAATGCTGAACCGCTGAACACCCTGAACAAGCAGAGATGGTTCTCCGTAAACACGACGCTGAAGCCCAACCACCTTTCCAACGGTGCCATAATGGAAGAGATCTTCCTTCCTCGCCTGGCCAGCGTCAACAGCCTCGTATTCCTCCTTCTGATCCTCATCCAAAGTCCCATCGTCAATGACGTTTTGAGCATCCTTGCTCAGATACGGGGAACCGAGCGGAACGCATCCGAATGAGATGCTAGTCTCATGTCGCTGCCCCGTAGACGCTTGGTCCAGCAGCGACGACAGCAGGTTGGAGAGGTCGGGACGATTGGGGACCGGAAGCCGCGCGGTGACCCCAGGAAGCAGGACAGTGCCCTTGGGAAGCGGGACTATGGCAAGCTTAACCGCTCCAGTTTTGTTGTTCTTAGAGGATCCCATCTTCGACTGCCCTCGTGAGATCCAGATGTGCGATATCGGACCTCAGCAGTAATGTTGAAAGTGAATGGTATCAAGTCAGTGTTGAGCAGAATGGCAAAAATGACAGCAGTAGGAGAACGCGGGGAAGTGTATGGAGCAGCAACGGCGGAATTAATGATGTTATGAGGAGATGGGAGCGATAATTATAAGGCGGGCGCGAAAGGTTCCAGAACCCCGTGGATGAAAGCGATGGCTCTGGGGGAGAAAGCGATAGATAAGGGCCCGGTGCCGAGGTTAGACTGGGAGCAGTGCCGATCCACTGCGCGTGCGTGGGAGTCAGCGTCTATACACAGTGGTGGTGACAGAATTGAATGGTGCAGATACAACACAGAGGAAAAGAGATTGTAACAAGAGGACAGAGTCAGATTTCACAAATCATCTGGAGTCGCGGTGGTTGTTGGTCCTACTAAGCTCTTGCACTGCTGGCGAGATATGACGATTGCTGTTCTCGGACATCCCGTGATTCGGATTTACATTTCGTGACAATACATACTTTACATTAGTACGGTAATCCTGGTATGGCATACGTATCGGCGGCCCGTTGGTCGAAAGTGAATGTTTTACGTTTGGATTCTTTGACGGCGACAAGCACCTTGGTACCTGCAAGAGCGCAAATTCCAACTTTCCATTCTTCAAGTCTGCAGCAGTTCTGAACATACCCTGTCACATTTTTCATTGCCTATTTTTCGGTACTATTGCCTGCGCATCAATCGCCATGACGTCTGCCCCGCCTCCCACTTCCTCCGATGCCTCCGCATCGAAGAGGACGTTTATTATCGGAACTCGCCAATCGAAGCTAGCCCTCCTACAGACCAACCTGGTGCTTGCGGCACTGAAAGAAGCAAATCCCGATTGCTCGTTTGATATCCATTCGCGGGAAACGGCGGGTGACAAGAATACAAACATTGCCTTCCGAGAGTTTACGACCAAAAACCTTTGGACTGAGGAGTTGGAGGAGCTTCTGATTGCTGGGCATGTGGATTTCATTGTGCATTCTTTGAAGGGTATGTTTTTCGTGCTACGCTGCTGGTATCTTAGTTTGGTGAGACACTCATTTCTGTTATTGTTTAGATGTCCCAACCCTCATTCCGTCGTCATGTACCCTGGGCCCGATGATGAAGCGTGAAGACAGCAGAGATGTCCTGGTGATAAAGCAGGGACTGCCCCAAATTGGGCTCGCCGACCTGCCCGCTGGAGCCGTCGTGGGAACTTCGTCCGTCCGCCGGAGCGCGCAACTAGCACGAAAATACCCTCATCTGAAGGTCATGGATGTGCGCGGAAACATTGGTACTCGACTAGCCAAACTGGATGCAGAGGATAGTCCGTTTAGTTGCATAATATTGGCTGCGGCCGGTCTGCACCGGTTGGGTCTTGAGGACCGTATCTCTCAGTACCTGGACTCGAAGAATGGATCTATGCTACATGCGGTTGGACAGGGTGCTCTTGGGATTGAGATTCGCAAGGACGATAAGCAGATTCATGATATGCTGAGCAATATCGGTGACAAGGATACTACGCTGGCAGCGTTGGCGGAGCGAAGCTTGCTGAGAACCTTAGAGGGAGGCTGCAGTGCTCCGCTTGGAGCTGAGACAGAATGGGTTCAAGCCGCTGATGGCTCTTCTAAGTTAAGAATGCGATCAATTGTCGTCAGTGTGGACGGCAGTCGGAGCGCTGAAGTAGAAGTCGACGGAGTCGTTGACTCTACCGAAGCTGCTGAAGAGTTTGGCGTTACAGTCGCCAAGGCACTGGTCGAGAAAGGTGCAGGTTCCATTCTGAAGGAAATCCAGCAGAATAAAGTGACGTCGTGAGGAATGATGGGTCTCATGAGAAAAGTGAACTGATACCATGGAGAGGCTGGCCTTCTCCTTTGTAATGGACATAGAGTCATGTGAAAAATACATAGAATGATATGCAAAGATCTCCATTCTTTACTTTGGAAATTGATATGGTATCATTAGTCGTGATAACAATCTATATCGAGAAAATAGAAAAGCAAAATCAACCCCGGTTGAGGGTATTCCCAGAGCCTCTTGGGTTCGCTTCTTTGAATTCATCCCAAGCTCGTGCTTTCATCGTCTCTGCGTCAGCTATGTCAAGATCGTCCTCGTCGATCTCTGGCTGGATGCCCGACTGTTCACCTCCTTGAACAACATTGCCTTGCCTTTTTTCTTCGTCAAGATACTCGTCGATTGTCATAGTGGGGAGATTATGGCTAGGCCTGAATACGCCTTGTTGGAGCTGCGTCCGACGGTCGAGCAGAGTAAACGGCTGCATTGGCCTTCCGTCCCTGTTCAATATCGGCCCGCCTCTACCGCCTCGTAGTAATTGGGACAAAGGAGCATCAAGACGTTCGGAATATCCCAACTGTTCCGTGTTGTTCCGTCTTCTGTTATCTTCTTGTTGACGTGGGTCGGAAGGAGGTGCTGCGTTGCGCATAGCCGAAAGCATTGAGAATTCTTGTGCGAGCAGATCAAGCGCTTGGAAGGTCTGGTGGGTGTAGAGATCTAGTTCCGCCAAGTACAGTCGTCGAATGTCTTCGTCGTCGAGCTGGCTGTGGTTCTGCGAGAGGTACTTCACGAGCGTCAGTGTAACCCTTGGATCAAGAGACCCCATAAAGTATCACAAACCTCGAGCTTCTGCTTCAGTTCTTTTTCTTCCCTAAACCTTGATACTTTCACTTCTCTGCGGGTGGCGGCATCGTTCACCGGTGTCAACGAGAAGGACGTAGGATTCGAATTATATCGCTCGTAGAGTTTTCGGTTGCCATCATTGAGCAGTCCATAATCATCCATGCGCGAAAGGTATCCTTCATATTTTTCTAAAGAGCGCCGGAGGAGAGCTTCACGATCCGAGTTGTACGATCGTTGGAGTAGGTCCGCGAGGAGATATTCGACAGTCAGGTACCTTGAAAAAGAGAAATCAAGATTAACAAACATCCTAACCAGGGAGGATGAGAAAAAGCAACACTCACTGTAAATCCCCGGTAGACACTTCTTCGATCGGCTCATTCGAACTAAACAAGGAGAGCAATCTGACGAGTCGCTGGCATTCCTCGAACTTGGCGATGACGGCGGTCACATCTCTGCGATAAAGCTCGGAGGTGGTGTCGGGACGCGCTTCTAGTGCGGTTTTGTCTGCTTTTGCTGCTACAAACAGAGATCGCAAATTCTGAGGTTGATCGGAATCCATTGTGAATATGTTAATTGATTGAGATGAACAGAGGTTTTTCCTGGTGGAATGAATGGTCGGTGGAAGCTCCCCGCTAGATCTGGATTTATTTTATGGAGCCCCGCGATAGTCGGCGTTGATAGCGATTCGTTTGTTGCTTTGTTTGTTACCAGGAGCCCTGCAGTAGTAAACGGCTTATAATGGAAGTCGCATTCACTGTACTTGACTACTGACACCCTCTATTTCTTTTTCTTCTCGTTTATTCCAGTATGAAAAACTACCAACTACCTAACGTACGTCTCAACAGTCCCGTTGATCTTGCCCTGAAAGACCATCTACTAGTCACTACTTCGATCTAGGATGGCAACCCCAGGAAATCCTGGGGGAGAGAGCTCCATTAATGGGCAGAAACCCCTTATCACCCTGTCAGGGAGCCCAGTCGACAATCCTGGAACGGAAGACGCCGCTGAGCAGGAATATATATCTTCTGGTGAATCAGACGACAGAGAACAGCAGCCAGCGGAGGACCCAAACGACGTGGCAAAACGACGTCGAGCGCAGAACGCTCAGTTCGAGGCTCTGTAAGTTCCCATTCAAGAGCTCTGTTCGACTATTGGCCCTAATTGAAATAGGCTTTCTAAACGTGCTGGTACAGACCCGGTGACAAAGAAAACTGTACGCGCAGATATCCCCGATGCTGAGCTTTCTACGGCACACTTGGTTGCACGAAAAGACTTAGGTCATGGGGCGTTGGATCCTCGGGAATACCAGCTGGAGCTCTTTGAGAGGGCTAAGACACAAAACACGATTGCGGTTCTCGATACGGGTTAGTGTTGTTGACTTTGATGACTTTGCTGTCTAATAAAATACTATTATAGGGTCTGGAAAGACGTTGATTGCCGTGCTGCTGCTGAAGCACGTCATCGAGAAAGAACTGAACGATCGTGCTGAGGGAAAACCACCTCGCATTTCATTCTTTCTGGTATGGAGGAAAATGAACCATCGTATGGGGAATATGAATAGCTAAAGTCAAGCAGGTCGACAGCGTCACACTCGTATACCAGCAGGGTGCTGTGCTGCGCAACAACATCGACCAAAATATCGGTCAGTTCTTCGGTGCCATGGGAGCAGACTTGTGGAGTAAGCAGACCTGGGACGAGCACTTCAACGCGAATATGGTAATTGTATGCACGGCAGAGATTCTAAACCAATGTCTCCTCAACTCGTATGTGAGAATGGATCAGATCAATTTGTTGATCTTCGATGAGGCACATCACACCAAGAAGAATCACGCTTATGCGAGGTTAGTGTTAAAGAGTTCAAAGGAAGAAAACATGACTCACTTAATACGCTAGGATTATTCGTGATTCTTATCTCAAAGAAGCTCCGTCCAAGCGCCCCAGAGTATTTGGAATGACCGCATCACCGATTGACGCTCGAGGTGATATTGTAGATGCAGCCGCGTACGTCCCGATATGGTCGAGAAGTATAACATTATACTTATTGAAGGTAGCAAGCTAGAGACACTGCTGGACAGCCAAATTGCAACAACCTCGAACCTGACCCTATTACGACAATTCATCAAACGGCCAACAGAGAGGACGTGGGAATACGACAGACTTGAAGCACCATTCGGGACCAGATTATATAAAACTATGAAAGATTGCTTTGGTGACATCGCATCTTTGGAGCCTGCCTTCAGATTTGCTTGGAACGCCAGCTCCGAGCTGGGTAAATGGTGTTCAGATCGGGCATGGGCTCATGCTCTAGCAGAAGACGTGCTTCCAAAGCTCGAAGGCCAAGTCAGCAAAGTAATCAATGAAGAGCACTCTAGGAGGGGTTCTGAAAGTGCATATAAGGAGATTGAACGGATCAAGGATGCCAGCGACACAGTCAGGAACCATACCTTCGACAGCCCCGATGCTCCTGGCTCACTCAGCTCTAAAGTGCAGCTCTTGCATAGAGAACTTCGCAGGCAGTTTGAATACCCCACTGACACCAAATGCATTGTCTTTACCGACATGCGGTACACGGCCAGGGTATTATTCGAGCTATTCACCGAATTGAACATTCCATATATGCGTCCCGGTGTGCTGGTTGGGGTTCGATCAGGTGATCTCGCCGGAATGAACATAACCTTCCGTCAACAGTTCATTGCGCTGGTTAAATTCCGAAAAGGAGAAATAAATTGCTTGGTAAAGATAGGCTCAAGGCGTGAATTGTGCTGTGTGCTAACTGTCTTTAGTTTGCCACTTCGGTAGCAGAAGAGGGACTCGATATTCCTGACTGTAATTTGGTTGTGAGGTTTGATCTATATCGTACCCTCATCCAGTATGTACAGAGCCGAGGTCGTGCACGGCATTCTGATTCAACTGTACGTACCCGAAGCAAAAGCCATGAGAGACCTATTATTGATGTTCTGTTTAGTATGCTACCATGATCGAAAAGGATAACGTTGAACATCGGAAACGACTTGTGGAAGTTCGAGATGCCGAGGTACGTTGGTGTCAAATCTGATAGTATATGAATAGTGCTCATTCGCCATTAGCAAACAATGCAAAGTTTTTGTGAAGCCCTACCGGAAGATCGACTACTCAACGGCGGCGAGCATGACTTGGAGACGATTCTCCAACATGATGAAGGCAAAAGGACATACAAGATTGCATCAACAGGAGCAATGCTGACGTACCATTCGGCAATGACTATTCTTGCGCGCTATGCCAGCTCCTTGGTAAGGAATATGCTTTGTCTGATTGTTACCGAGCACTAATGGAGGACGTGCAGCAATACGAGAAAGAGTCATTGACCCAGGTTATGTACGTTACCCTTCCCGTGAATAACACTTATGCTTGTGAAGTTATCCTGCCCGAGAAGTCGCCCATTCGAGGAATAACTGGAAGCCCGGCGATGAAAAAGTCGAGTGCAAAGCAGTGTGCAGCATTTGACGCTTGTCTTCTGCTGCGAAAGCACAAGTTGCTTGATGATCATTTCAATTCAATCTACCATAGACGGCTACCTGCTATGCGGAATGCAAAACTGGCTATCAAGTCGAAGCATACAAATGAATACGATATGATATCGAAGCCGTCTTTTTGGGATATTCAGGGGGGGGCCTTGCCAACCAAACTCTATGCGGTTCTCATCTCGTTCAAACCCTCAGAGCCTCTCTCAAGAGAGCATGGCGATATAATCCAGTTTACGCGCGAAAAACTCCCAGAATTTCCGTCATTCTCCATTTTCCTTGACGAGGATGTGGAAACCAACATCAGCTCAACGACTGTGCTCGACGTCTTGGAGGTCTCCAATGAAGAGCTGAATTGCCTGACTGATTTCACGCTTCGCGTCTTTCGCGATGTTTTTCACAAGGTCTATACCAAAGAGCCAGAGAAAATTCCATATTGGCTTGCCCCAGCAGTCCGATCAACTGAACTGGACAAGTCTACTCCACTTCGAGGGTTGATTGATTGGGAAACGCTATGCTTCGTTCAGCAAAACGAGGAGATCCAATTCTCCACTGACATTGACCCGAATTCATTTGTCAACCGACTCGTTTACGATCCCTGGGATGGTAGATTCCGACTCTTTACGGGCGAAGTTGACGATACCCTGCGCCCTTCAGACCCCCCACCGGACTGGGTACATCGTCGGAGACACATGGACAATATCATGAGCTACTGTGTTAGTCTCTCTAAGAACTCACGTGCCAAGTTCTTCACAAAAGCCAACTGGGACCAACCGGTCTTTCACGCTGAATTGGTTCGCCTTCGGAGAAATCTGCTGGACAAAATGGTTAACCAGGAAAGAGAAGTCGAGACCAGAAGCGTCGTCTGCCTGGAGGCTCTGAGAATATCAGCTGTTTGTTTTCCCTTCCCTTGCTATAATCAATATTTCTGCTGACATTACCCAAGATTCCGACCTCACTTGTTACTTCATTCCTCGCCTTCCCTGCAATCATTAGCAGATTGGATTCGCATCTGATTACTCTCGACGCATGTAAAACTTTGGACTTGATCGTCCATCCTGAGTTTGCCCTGGAAGCATTCACGAAAGATTCTGACAACACCGAAGAACACAAGGGCCAGCAGATCCATTTTCAGCGTGGCATGGGAAAGAATTACGAGCGCCTTGAATTCCTGGGCGATTGTTTCCTCAAGATGGCGACATCCATTGCCTTGTTCACGCAGAATCCTGACGACGACGAGTACGATTATCACGTTAACCGGATGTGTCTCATTTGCAATAAGAATCTGTTCAATGTTGCCATCAAGAAGAAGCTTTACATGTACATTCGGAGCCGTGGATTCTCTAGACACACATGGTACCCGGTAGGTCTTACGCTCCAAAAGGGTAAAGATCACAGCAAGAAAGTTACTTCGGAAAGCAAACACGCACTGGGAGAGAAGACAATTGCCGATGTGTGCGAAGCATTGATCGGTGCATCCCTGCTCTCGGGTGGCCCCGACCACCGGTTCGACATGGCTGTGAAAGCAGTCAGCGTACTAGTTGACAGTGAGAACCACACGGCAACAAACTGGAAAGACTACTTCAGTCACTACTCTCTTCCTCAGTATCAGACAATGAAAGCAGACGGGTTTGAAACCAATCTCGCCAAGAAAGTTGAAAAGAAATTGGGTTATCAATTTCGTTACCCCCGGTTGTTGCGATCTGCATTTACTCACCCTTCGTATCCATCAGCGTGGGCTAAGGTACCGTGTTACCAGCGACTTGAGTTCTTGGGCGATTCGTTGTTGGATATGGTATGTGTTGAAGATCTGTACGCGAGGTTTCCTGATAGGGATCCCCAGTGGCTCACAGAGCACAAGGTAGGTTGGCAAGTAAAATGTTACTGATATGTGGCTAACGACCACTTCTAGATGGCAATGGTATCCAACAAGTTCCTTGGCGCTCTATCAGTAAGACTTCAACTTCACACACATCTCCGGCACTTCAGCAACCCGCTGCAGTCTCAAATCACACATTATGCCGAAGAGATTCAGACTGCAGAGGCTGAGAGTGAAGGTGCAGTGGATTATTGGGTTGGTACTAAAGATCCGCCGAAGGTAGGTCTTATATACTTCTTAATTGAGCATTACGTTTGACTGACAGGATGTATAGTGCCTGTCTGACATGGTCGAATCTTACCTTGGAGCGGTGTTTGTCGATTCAAACTTCAACTTCGAAGTGATTGAAACATTTTTCAACAAATATGTCAAGCCGTTCTTCCACGACATGTCTATCTACGATACGTTCGCCAACAAGCACCCAACTGTAAGACCCGTCATATCCGGATATATATTGCGGTAGCAGTATCTTGAATCTTTGATCCAGACTAACCCATTTACAGACGTACCTGCACAACAGACTCACCAACGAGTATGGATGTACGAACTATTGCCTCAAAGCGGGTGAATTTCCGGGAGTCGATGGAGCCCCAGCCAGTGTACTCGCCGCTGTGATAGTACATGACGCCGTTATTGGTGAAGGAATGGCATCTTCTGGCCGCTACGCCAAAGTCAAAGCTAGCGAGAAAGCCTTGGCTTTGCTCGAGGAGATCTCACCCGCTGAGTTCCGCGAGAAGTACCATTGCGACTGTCGAGAGGTCAAGGATGCCCAGGATAACATGCCAGATGTTGGCACTGCGATTTAGTCATTCTGGGTGGAGAATTGAGCTATAATAATTTTAGTAGTTCCATTCTTAGTTAGGAAATGAATCTGACTGTCTCGTTTCATTTCCATTTCCGCATAATCGTAGTCTGGGTCAGGAACAGCGTGGACCAGTGGTTACAGCGGAGATAAGCCAGGGAACGTCAGATGCTGCCGCCGTTTGGCGCTAACCAATTAAGGACTAGGGTAGAACTCCCCTGACCGCGTCCCACTGTGCCGGGAGAACCAAAGGATAGGCTCACCTTCTGGACAGGTCGACCGCTTGATTCTCCGGACGGACTCCTTTCGTCTTTTTTCTCTTTGATACCCCGTCTAGTCACGATACCCAATCGTCCTTTTCCCCTGTTAATATTACTGCTTGCATTTACGCCTTTTTTGACACGAGTCTGACGGCGCGTTGGTTATCAACATTCCTTTTCGTCCGGCCGCCGCGGGCTTTCCGATCCTTCTCCTAACGTCTAACGCTCGATGATCATCGCTTCCCGAACCCCATAAGAGAATTTCAACGATGGAGGTCGCCTCGACAGAGGTGTCCAATGGTGTGCCCGCGCCGCCCCAGGCGTTGTTCGTTGATCCTGGTGCTGTGATTCAGTATCTGGCGGAGGTGCTGCAAGTGACTTTGGGCGCTCTGAAAACCGAGCTGGAAAGCACTGGCAGCTTGCTATCGCCGGCCAAGTACAATGACACGGTACAGCGATGTATGCGATTCGCTTCGGAGGCGCAGGTCGCTCTGTATGTGCAGAAGGATATTGTGGCGTCTGAAGATACTCCAGATGGGACGGAGGATGGTCAAGGTATGTGCGGTGTGGACGGTGGGGTGACTTGCTTGAGGGAACAGATAGTTGACTGATACGCTTGCTCAAATCTAGCATCGTCCGCCCAGTATGTGTACAATCTTTCCGCCGAAATCTCCTCTGCCTCTACGACTGTCTCGTCAGTTGCGTTCATTAAACGTCCTGCCCCGATTGATCCTACGATTCCTATCGCGACGCAGATCCAGGTGATGAACCTTCCTGGTCTCGCGTCGCTCAATAATGCCCAGGCCCAACAGGGCTCCTCCATGTCGCCGTACGAAATCCTACACTTGCTGGTACACCACGGATTGAGTCCCTACTTCGAAGCCTATACCCGGAATCAAGATGCGGTGGCGGGATCCAAGCCCCGAACAGACACGGAGGCTAAGACTGGAGTTCCTGGAACAAAGAAGAAGTTTGCGGAGTTGGAACTTGGGCTTCTTCATTTGCAGCAGAATGTGGAGATCCCGACTTTGAACTTGCCCCTCCATGAGGTTGTCCAGGCTGCTTTGGATGAGGCCGCTGCGCGTGGGCTTCCTAAAGCCACCACTGACCTGATTGACTCCACGACACTTGACAATAGCGGGTTCATCAACAGCATCCAGAACACCGTTAACGCTTGGATTCGATCTATTCAGACAATTACGAAGATGTCCCGTGACGCTGATAGTGGGTCGGCGGCACAAGAGATCAATTTCTGGTTATCGATGGAGACTGCGTTGGAGGGCATCGAGAATCAGCTTCGTCGTGATGGTGTCCAGCTTACTATGGATATTCTTCGCCATGCCAAACGTTACCAAGCGACTCTGAGTTTCTCTGCGGATACCGGCTTGCGCGAGGCCATGGACTTGGTTCAGAAATACAACCAGTTGATGCGAGACTTCCCGTTGGATGAACTGCTATCTGCCACCACATTGCAGAAGGTGCAGGAGTCGCTGAATCTTATCTTCGGCCATCTGAACAAGAAGTTGAAGATCTGTCCGTACCCGATTAAACGAGCGCTTGCCCTTGTTGAGGCCATCTCCGGCGATCTTGACGCACAGATCCATAGCCTGCTTCATGGCCGAACGATCCTGCACTTGGATTACCGCGAGTTCCGCTCTTTGATGAAGACTGCTGGTGCCATTTGGCGTACCTGGGATGAGAACCTGAAGGAGTTCACCAGTGTGGCTCGTGAATCTACCCGTCGTCGCAACGAGAAGTTCATCCCAATCAAGATTACACCGCGCCACGAGAAGACTCAAGAACGGTTGAAGTACATCAACACTTTCCGCGTCAACCACGAGCAACTGCAGAGGACTATTGTCAACGTATTAGGTCCCAAGAGCTCGTCATCTGGCGATGCTGCTACAGCTGGCTTTGACGAAGCCGTTATCGTCGAAGAGATTGGTGATGTGGACGCCGTGGAGGAGGTTGCGCAGGCTTATGCTGCTCTTAAGAATGTTGACGTGCTTGATGTCTCTCCCGAGGGCACTCAACTTTGGATTCAAGAGGAAATCGCATACAACGAGCGTACCTCCCGTGTTGAGAACTCCATCATCGCTCGTCTTCGTGACCGCCTGGCCACAGCAAAGAACGCCAATGAGATGTTCCGGGTGTTCTCCAAGTTCAACGCCCTGCTTGTCCGCCCCAAAATTCGGGGTGCTATTGGTGAATATCAAACCCAGCTTATTGAGAACGTGAAACAGGACATTTCGGCCTTGCACGAGCGCTTTAAGCAACAATATGGTTACTCAGAAGCGCATGCGATGTCTCAACTCCGCGATCTCCCACCTGTTTCTGGTGCGATTATCTGGGCTCGCCAAATCGAACGCCAGCTCGAAGGATACATGCGAAAGGTCGAGGATGTCCTAGGCGAGGACTGGCATCTGCATTCAGAAGGTCAGAAGCTCCAGGCGGAAAGCAGCTTGTTCCGGAAAAAGCTCGACACTCGACAGGTGTTCGACTCTTGGATGCACGATGTCCAAAGAAGACATATCTCGATCTCTGGTTATTTGTTCAACATCGTCAAGAACCGCGCAGCCGGAAACAGCCTGGAGTTGGCCGTCAATTTCGACGCTCAGGTCATTGCTCTATTTAAGGAAGTTCGCAACCTTACCTGGCTCAACTTCCATGTCCCTCATGCGGTGAGCAACATCTCCAAGGTAGCCAAGCGTGTGTATCCATATGCCATCAGCTTGATGGAGAGCGTTCGGACGCTGCTGCAGACTAGCCGCTCAATTGCATCAATGGCTGAAGTCGCAATACTCCTCAATGGATATATCAATGACACCCAAGGCATGATTCAGAAGGGTGTCCGTCTGAGGTGGGAGTCGCTTGTCCATTCTTACGAACTCCACCTCAAGGAATCGGCACTGGCAAACGGTGCCATTGACTCTACTCTTGCCAACCGTGGTGAGAGCAAGCATATTCAATTCGTCCGGGAGTTCGCAGGCTCCGCCTCCGTGCTTCAATCCAAAACCGCTGTTTTGGCTTCCATCAACGAGAGCATCCAAAAAGCGATCCATGAGCTCAAGACCTGCCCATATGAGGCGCCTGCATTTAAGCAACGCCTGGACACTATTCAGATGGCTGTCGACAAACTGAACCTGGAAAACTACGTCAATCTCGGATACTGGGTTGCGAACCTCAACCAGAAGATCGAGGCCATCCTGTGCGAGCGTCTTACTCGTGCCATTCGTGAATGGATTACTGCATTTCAGGAAGCAAAGGATGAGCAGCAGAATACGCAGACTTCCATTGGTACCCAGTACCCCGCAACAGGCGACGTCGAGGCGACAATCTACAATATCGAATTCCCCGAGTTGACGCATGAGATCTCCATGCGGAATCAGGTGCTGCATCTGGACCCACCGTTGCAATATGCACGGGCGAGTTGGTTCTCGCAATTCGATAACTGGTTGGGCGTCATTTGTAACCTGGAGAGGATCAAGTCTTCCCGGTATCAAATCTCGATCGAGGTCGAAAAGGCTCATGTTTCGGAAACTTGCTTCGCCAACTTGCCGCAGTACTGTACCGATGGCCTTAACCAAGTTTACAGTGCCGTGGAGACCCGTGTAAAGGAGGTATCCGAGTATGTCGACAAATGGTTGCAGTTCCAATCGCTCTGGGATCTGCGGTCTGAGCACGTCTACGATATCCTTGGTGATGACCTTTCCCAGTGGCTGCAGTTGTTGCAGGAGATTCGCAAGAGCCGTGCTACCTTCGATACCTCTGAGGTCAGCCGTTCGTTCGGAAATATAAAGATCGACTACGAGCAAGTCCAGACCAGGGTCAACGCCAAATATGACCAGTGGCAGCACGAGATTCTTCTAAAGTTCGGCTCCAAGCTTGGTGGTCGCATGCGGGAAGTCCACTCGGACATTGCTTCTGCCCGTCGCGACTTGGAAGGACAAACGCTGGAAGCATCATCTACAGCGCACGCTGTGTCTTTCATCACCATTGTTCAGCAATGCAAGCGCAAGGCTAAGGTCTGGGAGCCGGAAGTTGACCTCTTCCGTCAAGGTCAGGCCACGCTCGCTCGTCAACGTTACCAATTTCCTAGCGACTGGCTTCATGTGGAGAACGTTGATGGCGAATGGGCAGCCCTGAACGAACTGCTCGCGCGGAAGAGCAAGATCGTCCAGGACCAGACTGAGGGATTGCGCGCGAAGATCGCCGCTGAAGACAAGGTGATCAGTGACAAGATCGCGGAAGTGATCGCCCAGTGGAATGAAGAAAAACCGATTTCGGGCACTATTCCTCCGGACGAAGCTTCTCGCACTCTTAGCATGTTCCAGACCCGTCTCGAGTCGCTCCAGTCCGAGTTCGAAATGGTTTCGAAGGCGAAGGAGGCTCTTGACTTGCCTGCCAGCTCCCAGTCCTCTTCCGCATTGCCGCAAATCCTGGAAGAGGTTCAGGACTTCATGTCGGTCTGGGCGGCATTGTCCACTATCTGGAAGAGTTTGAATGATCTACGCGAGACGCTGTGGACAAGTATTCAGCCCCGCAAGCTTCGTCAAGCCATTGATGGTTTGATCAAGATGACCAAGGAGATGCCAAGTCGTATGCGTCAGTATGCAGCCTTTGAGCACGTTCAGAACGTTCTTCGGCAACTACTTAAGGTTAACCCTCTCCTTTCGGACATGAAGTCCGAGGCCGTCCGGGAAAGACACTGGCAAAAGATCTACAAGGCCCTGAAGCCTGGTAAGAGGTTCTCGCTTGTCTCCCTTACTCTTGGAGATGTTTGGGATCTGAACCTGGTAGCTACCGAGGTTGTCATTCGCGATATAATCGCCCAAGCCCAAGGTGAAATGGCATTGGAAGAATTCTTGAGATCCGTCCGCGAGACATGGCAAAACTACTCCCTTGACCTTGTCAACTACCAAAACAAGTGCCGTCTTATCCGTGGCTTCGATGACCTGTTTGCCAAGTGCAGTGAGAACCTGAACTCCCTGCAAGCCATGAGACATTCGCCGTACTTCAAGGAATTCGAGGAGGAGGCTTCGTCTTGGGAGGACAAACTGAACCGCGTTCACGTCCTGTTCGATGTCTGGATTGACGTTCAGAGACAATGGGTCTATCTCGAGGGTGTTTTCACGGGTAACGCTGATATCAAGCACCTTCTCCCACTTGAGTCCAGTCGGTTCCAAAACATTAACTCCGAATTCTTCAACGTGATGAAGAAGGTGTACAAGTCTCCTTATGTTCTTGATGTCCTCGCTATCAACGGAGTGCAAAAGTCTTTGGAACGATTAGCTGAGTTACTGAACAAGATTCAAAAGGCACTGGGTGAATACCTGGAGCGTGAACGTGTTTCCTTCCCCCGTTTCTACTTCGTCGGTGATGAAGACCTGTTGGAGATCATCGGTAACAGCAACGACATCTTTCGTGTGGCCAAGCATTTCAAGAAGATGTTCGCTGGTCTGTCTGGATTGCTTATGGACGATGACAACAACATTGTCGGCTTCACCTCCAAGGAAGGCGAGGAAGTTCGCTTGAAGAGGGAAGTCAACCTCGTCAAAACGCCCCGGATCAACGATTGGCTTAGTGCCCTTGAGAACAACATGAAATTGACGTTGGCTGAACTCGTTGCGGAGGCTGTTGAGCAGTTCGACACTATCTACAACGCCCCCGAGGTCGACCGTACTGCCTTCAACGACTTCCTTGCTAATTACCCAGCTCAGATCGTCGTTCTTGCCAGCCAGGTTATTTGGACAGGAGTGGTGCAGAAGGAACTCGAGAACGGTGGCGCTAACCTTCAAGCCTTGTTTGATTCTCAAGTCCGGGTGCTTGAACTGCTTGCAACTACCGTGCTGGGAGACCTGGACACGATCACGCGGAAGAAGTGCGAGCATATGATTACGGAATTCGTCCATCAACGAGATGTCATCTCAAAACTTATACAGTCCAACGCCACCTCGCCGATGCACTACCTCTGGTTGCTCCAGATGCGCTTCGTTTACCACGCCGAAGGTGATTTCCTCCAGCGTTTGCATGTGCATATGGCAAACGCCAAACTCGCTTACGGTTTCGAATACCTGGGTGTTCCTGAGCGTCTCGTCCGCACCCCTCTTACTGACCGCTGTTTCCTTACGCTTACTCAGGCGTTGTGTCAAAGACTGGGCGGTTCACCTTACGGTCCGGCTGGTACGGGTAAGACTGAATCCGTTAAGGCTCTCGGTCTCCAACTTGGTCGTTTCACTCTTGTCTTCTGCTGTGACGATACCTTTGATTTCCAGGCCATGGGCCGCATTTTCCTGGGTATTTGCCAAGTTGGTGCATGGGGTTGCTTTGACGAGTTCAATCGTCTCGAGGAACGTATCTTATCCGCTGTCTCTCAGCAAATTCAAAACATTCAGATTGGACTGAAGAACGGAGACATCGACAAATCCGAAATCGAGCTCGTTGGCAGACGGCTGTCCGTCAACCAAAACACTGGAATCTTCATCACTATGAACCCTGGATATGCAGGGCGTTCCAACCTTCCCGATAACCTGAAGAAGTTGTTTCGCAGTGTTGCCATGTCGAAGCCCGACAAGGAACTCATTGCAGAAGTAATGCTCTTCTCGCAGGGTTTCAAGCAGGCCAAACCTCTTTCAAAGCAGACGGTCCCCTTCTTCGACCATTGCTCTACCCGTTTGTCCAACCAGGCGCATTACGATTTCGGTCTGCGTGCTTTGAAGAGTGTTTTGGTTAGCTCTGGTGGCCTAAAGCGTACCCGCATTGCCAATTCCGAGGGTGAGCTCGGCCCAGATGAGATCGTCGAGCCTCAAATCATGGTCCAAAGTTTGCGTGAGACCATTGCGCCCAAGCTGGTCCGTGAGGATGTTGAAACGATGTTGGATATTCAAAAGGAAGACTTCAAGGGCGTCGAATATGTGCCAGCCAACTTTGAGAAGCTTACCGCGACCATCAGGGAGATCGCCCAGGAGCAGCACTTTGTGGATAGCGAGATGTGGATCACAAAGGCGCTGCAACTTTACCAGATCCAGAGTATCCACCATGGTGTTATGATGGTCGGAAAGTCGGGTTCTGGTAAATCGTCTGCGTGGAAGATCCTCCTCCAGGCATTGCAGCGCATTGAAGGCACCGAGGGCGTTTCTCACATCATTGACTCCAAGGTTATGTCTAAGGAGGCGCTGTATGGTAACCTTGATCCTACGACCAGAGAATGGACGGACGGTCTATTCACAGGAATTCTCCGTAAGATCGTGGATAACCTCCGTGGTGAAGATTCGAAGCGACACTGGATCGTGTTCGATGGTGATGTTGACCCTGAATGGGTTGAAAACTTGAACAGTGTTCTTGATGACAACAAGCTGTTGACTCTTCCCAACGGTGAACGTCTTAACCTGCCTCCTAATGTCCGCATCATGTTTGAAGTCGAGACACTCAAGTACGCTACCCTTGCCACTGTCAGTCGTTGCGGTATGGTTTGGTTCAACGAGGATACCGTCACCCCTACAATGATGATTTCGAACTATGTCGAGTCGCTTCGTACGAAGACTTTCGAGGACCTCGATGAGGACAGCGCTCCTGCTGGACAAGCTGCGGTCAGGACTCAGGACGCGCAGGAAATGATTTCCAGCTTCCTTAAGCACATGCTGCAGACCGATGAGCTTGTTCTCAAGAGCTTACAGGAGGCCAAGAAGTACAACCACATCATGGAGTTTACCGATATCCGGGCTCTCAATACACTGTTCAGTCTATTGAACAAGGCCTGCCGGAACGTCCTCGAGTACAATGTCCAGCATGTCGATTTCCCGTTGGATCCGGAGCAGATTGAGTCCTACATCTCTAAGAAGCTCCTCCTCTCGCTTGTCTGGTCCTTCACGGGTGACTGCCCGTTGGTTGACCGTCAGGACTTTGGTAAATTCGTATCTGCGCTCTCGAC
The DNA here is from genome assembly GCA_039880815.1 of Aspergillus intermedius. Classification (NCBI taxonomy): domain Eukaryota; kingdom Fungi; phylum Ascomycota; class Eurotiomycetes; order Eurotiales; family Aspergillaceae; genus Aspergillus; species Aspergillus intermedius. The sequence goes on along the minus strand of JBDODA010000022.1, from coordinate 208,791 downwards.
GATTGACCTGCCACCTGATGGTGAATCGTCGCTCATTGACTTCAATGTGACCTTGCCGAAGTGCGAATGGACCAGCTGGCAGTCGCAGGTGCCCTCAATCGATGTCAACACTCACTCCATCACCCAAACAGACGTCGTTATCCCCACGGTGGATACTGTCCGTCATGAAGATGTTCTCTACTCGTGGCTCGCAGAACACAAGCCGTTGCTGCTTTGCGGTCCTCCCGGCTCGGGTAAGACCATGACTCTTTTCGCTGCTCTCAGAAAGCTTCAGAACATGGAGGTTGTCGGCCTTAACTTCTCCAGCGCAACCACACCCGACCTTCTGATCAAGACCTTCGAGCAATATTGTGAGTACAAAAAGACGTTGAATGGTGTTGTTATGTCTCCGAACCAGATTGGTCGCTGGTTGGTCATCTTCTGCGATGAAATCAACTTGCCTGCCCCCGACCGATACGGCACTCAGCGCGCTATTTCCTTCCTGAGACAGCTTGTTGAGCAGAATGGTTTCTGGAGGACTTCAGACAAGACCTGGGTAACTCTCGATCGCATTCAATTCGTTGGTGCTTGTAATCCTCCTTCTGATGCTGGACGTACCGCGATGGGCGAGAGATTCTTGCGCCACGCTCCATTGATCATGGTGGATTACCCCGGTGAAATCTCGCTTAACCAGATCTACGGCACTTTCAACTCCGCTATTCTCAAGATTCTTCCCTTGCTCCGTGGTTACTCTGAGGCTCTTACAAAGGCCATGGTTCAATTCTATCTGGAGTCCCAGACAAGATTTACGCCAAAGATCCAACCGCACTACGTGTACTCGCCTCGTGAGCTTACCCGATGGGTCCGCGGTGTTTATGAAGCAATCAAACCTCTGGAGACTTTATCTCTCGAAGGCCTGGTTCGAATCTGGGCACACGAAGCTCTGCGTCTCTTCCAGGATCGTCTCGTCGCGGAGGACGAGAGAAACTGGACCGCCGATGCTGTTCGCCGTATAGCATTAGAACACTTCCCCACAATTGACGAGGAAGCGGCTCTCAAGGGTCCTATCCTGTTCTCTAACTGGCTTTCCAAGAATTATGCACCAGTTGAGCAAGAGGAACTGCGCGAATTTGTCAAGGCACGTCTCAAGACTTTCTGTGAGGAAGAAGTTGATGTTCCTCTCGTGCTGTTCAACGATGTTCTTGAGCACGCTCTGCGCATTGACCGGGTGTTCCGACAGCCCCAGGGTCACTTGATTCTGATTGGTGTTAGTGGAAGTGGTAAGACTACGCTGTCTCGCTTCGTTGCTTGGATGAACGGTTTGAAGGTGTTCCAGATTAAGGTCCATGGCAAGTACTCTTCGGAAGATTTCGACGATGATCTGCGAAATGTCCTCCGTCGCGCCGGATGTAAAGGTGAAAAGATCTGCTTCGTCATGGACGAAGGAAACGTCCTCGACTCTGGTTTCTTGGAACGCATGAACACTCTCCTCGCCAACGCAGAAGTTCCCGGTTTGTTCGAAGGCGATGAATTCTCTTCCTTGATGACCGCCTGTAAGGAAGGTGCCCAGCGCCAGGGTCTGCTGCTCGACTCCCAGGAGGAACTGTACAGATGGTTCACCCAGCAAATTATCAAGAACCTCCACGTCGTGTTCACGATGAATCCTCCCGAGGAAGGACTATCCTCGAAGGCTGCCACCAGTCCTGCGTTATTTAACCGTTGCGTTCTCAACTGGATGGGCGATTGGTCCGATCAGGCTCTCTTCCAGGTCGGCTCTGAACTCACGCAGGTTGTCGATCTGGACAAGCCCAACTTCGTCGCACCGGACAGTATCCCTGTTGCTTACCGTGAACTTGGCTTGCCTGCATCCCATAGAGACGCGGTTGTCAACTCGATGGTCTACATCCACTATTCGCTGCAGAAGTTCAACAAGCGCTTGCAAAAGCAGCAAGGCAGGACCACGTTCCTCACGCCCCGTCACTATCTGGATTTCGTTGCCCAATATGTTAAGCTTTTCAACGAAAAACGTGAGGACCTCGAAGAACAGCAGAGGCACTTAAACGTTGGTCTGGAGAAGCTGCGGGATACTGTCGACAAAGTTACCGATCTCCGCGCCAGTCTTGCTGAGAAGAAGTCGCAACTTGAGAAGAAGGATACGGAGGCCAACGAGAAGCTGAAGCATATGGTTGCGGATCAGAAGGAGGCAGAACAGCGACAAGCCGCGTCCCTGGAGGTTCAAAAAGCCCTCGAGGTGCAGGAGAAGGAAGTGGCCGAGCGAAAGGAGGTGGTCTTGCATGACCTAGCCAGGGCCGAGCCTGCTGTGTTGGAGGCCCAGAAGAGTGTCAGCAACATCAAGCGTCAACATTTGACTGAAGTTCGTTCGATGGGTAGCCCACCAGCTAGTGTTCGACTTGCCCTGGAAGCTGTGTGCACCCTGCTTGGTCATAAGGTTGACAGTTGGAAGACCATTCAGGGTATCGCGAGAAGGGATGATTTCATCGCCAGCATTGTCAACTACGACAACGAGCGACAAATGACGCGCGGACACAGGACCAAGATGCAGAACGAGTATCTATCCAAAGAGGACTTTACTCTTGAAAGAGTCACCCGTGCAAGCAAGGCTTGTGGTCCCTTGGTACAATGGGTCGAAGCGCAGGTCAACTACTCTGCAATTCTGGACCGTGTTGGTCCGCTGCGTGACGAGGTTGGTCACCTTGAAGAAAAGGCTTTGCAAACCAAAGCAGAGGCCCAGGCTATCGAGAACACCATCCAGGACCTCGAGCGCAGCATTGGCACATACAAGGACGAGTACGCTGCGCTTATTAGCGAAACTCAGAAGATCAAGGCCGAGATGTCCAGTGTGCAGTTCAAGGTCGACAGAAGTGTGCGTTTGCTCGAGAGCTTGTCGTCTGAGCGTGTCCGTTGGGAGGAGGGAAGCAGGTCGTTTGAAACGCAGATCAGCACCCTTGTGGGCGACACTCTCATGGCTGCGGCTTTCTTGGCTTACGCTGGTTTCTACGATCAGCAATTCCGTAAGGCGATGATCGATGACTGGGCTCAACAACTGTCACAGTCCGGAGTCAGCTTCAAGCCGCATAACCCAATTACGGAGTACCTGTCCAATGCTGACGAGCGTCTGACCTGGCAAGACCACTCACTTCCAGTCGACGACCTGTGCACGGAGAACGCCATTGTCCTGAAGCGTTTCAACAGATACCCTCTCATTATCGACCCTTCAGGCCGTGTCACCGAATTCTTGCAGAAGGAGAGCACCCAACGCAAGCTTACTGTTACCAGTTTCCTGGACGACTCCTTTGTCAAGCAATTGGAAAGTGCTCTGCGTTTCGGTAACCCGATCCTCATTCAAGACGCTGAGCACCTGGACCCGATCCTTAACCACGTCCTCAACAAGGAATACCAAAAGACCGGTGGTCGTGTCTTAATCCAACTTGGCAAGCAAGAGATCGATTTCTCGCCTTCGTTCAGACTGTTCCTCTCGACCAGAGACCCGTCTGCATCATTCCCACCAGACGTGTGCAGTAGAACCACCTTTGTCAACTTCACCGTCACGCAAAGCAGCTTGCAGACGCAGTCACTTAACGAAGTACTCAAGTTTGAGCGACCCGATGTGGACGAGCGACGCACGAACCTTGTGAAGATGCAGGGGGAATTTAAGGTCCATCTCCGCCAGCTGGAGAAACGCCTCTTGCAGGCCCTGAACGAATCTCGCGGCAACATCCTCGACGACGACAATGTCATCGAAACCCTTGAGACACTCAAGAAGGAGGCAGGCGAGATTTCCAGGAAGATGGTCGAAACCGAAGGTGTCATGACGGAAGTGGAGAATGTCACGCTTAACTACAGCATCATTGCCCGATCTTGCAGTGCTGTGTTCGCGGTGCTGGAGCAGCTTCACCACATAAACCATTTCTACCAGTTCTCGCTCCAGTACTTTGTTGACATCTTCAACGCCGTCTTGTACCAGAACAAGCAGCTTGCGCAAGAAAAGGAACACACAGCTCGTGTGCAAATCATCCTGCGGAGCCTTTTCGTGACAACCTACCAGCGTACTTCGCTGGGACTGGCTCATAAGGACCGTATCACGCTTGCTATGCTTCTTGCACAGGCTGCGCCATACCCCATGGATAAGGGTATCATTGACACCATACTGGACGAATCAGTCGAGGCCGCAGACTTGTCCTCAACCCCGGAGAACCGCGACAAGGTGGTGGAGAAGATCGCCAACATGTCCCTCTTCAAGGCAAACTTTCCATCCGTATCTGCAGAGCAATGGGACCGTTTCCTCAGCGAGGAGCTTGCAGAGAATGCCGTGCCTGTCATCTGGGAGGAGAACACTCCCCAACTCGATCAGCTGCTTCGGTCCTTGCTTCTTGTCAGGCTGTGCAGAATGGACCGGTTCGTTCCCAGTGCGGAACAATTCATCGGGGCTGTCTTCGGTCGTGAACTTTTCGAGGGGAGCAGTGACTTGAAGGATGTCGTGGACCAAGTCACAGCAAGGACGCCAATCTCCCTCAGCTCCAGTCCTGGATTTGATGCTAGTTACAAGGTCGATGCCCTGGTCGAGCGCACAGGAGCCAGATGCGCGAACATTGCAATGGGTTCCAACGAAGGTCTCGAAAGTGCCGACAAGGCCATTAGCAACGCGGCTGCCGCCGGAAACTGGGTTCTGGTCAAAAACGTGCACCTGGCGCCATCATGGCTGCAGAGTCTCGAGAAGAGACTCGATACCCTCAAGCCGCACAAAAACTTTAGACTCTTCCTTTCGATGGAATCCAGTCCCAAGATTCCTGTCAACCTCATTCGCGCTTCTCGTGTGCTCATGTACGAGCAGCCGGCCGGTATCCGTGCCAATATGAAAGACTCTTTGTCTACATTGTCTTTGCGGGCTAGCAAGCCTCCTGTTGAAAAGGCACGTGTCTACCTCTTGCTGTGCTTCTTGCACGCGGTTCTTCAGGAACGTCTTCGCTACGCGCCTAGCCTGGGTTGGAAGGGTTTCTGGGAGTTTAACGACAGTGATGTAAGTTTTTACCCAACAAAACTCAAAGTTCATTGATGCTAACGACTCAATAGTACGAATGCTCCGCATTCATCATTGACTACTGGATCGAAACTATTACCCAAGGCCGCTCCAACGTCGCACCCCAGAAACTCCCCTGGGACATGATCCGCACTCTCGTTACAGAAACCTACGGAGGTAAAATTGACGATCAAGGCGACTTCCAGCAACTCGAGAGCCTGGTAAATAACTTCCTCACGCCAGCCGCCTTCGAAGAAGACTACAACATCGTCTCTGGCGTGCAGGAGCAGGGCGATTGCCTTATTCTGCCTGGTGAAACTGGTATTCGTGACTTCATGGAATGGGTCAACCAGCTTCCTGAGAGAGAGCCGCCTACGTACCTTGGTTTGCCGGCGAATGCGGAGAAACTATTACTTGTGGGGCATGGTAGGACGATGATTGATGATTTGGCGAGGGTTACGACTTTGTTGGATGAGGGGGAGCAGTTGATGATTGATGCTTAGTTGTTTATTACTTTGATGCAAAGTTTGTTCAGTTCCATGTATATCATATGAGTCGCTTGTAAACAACCATATCTTCGTGTGATCAATCAGCGCCAGCATCGTAGTTGTAATTGACGAGCTTGACAAACGTTTCCAGTGATAATGACGATAGCGGCCATGTCTTTTTTACGTGCAATCACATTGCGCTCTGGGTACACAAGCATAATGTTACGGACGATTGTCTTAGTGGGTGAGGCGGGTGTTCCGTTAGTCTTTTTTTCTTTTGTTTATTTTCTAGTTTCATGGGGAACCCAAACGTCGTATTGTCAAGTGATCAAAGGCAGCTACACAAGCGTCATCCATCGTCGAATCTCGAAACAACTGATCCATTGGCAGCATCAATCCTCACCATGTGGTTCAGTTACCGCCATAGAAATCCTTGACCTAATAAAAGGAAAACCAGAGGCCCGGAACAAGCGGATCTCCTACTCCAGAAATTCTCGCGAGCTAGCAGGGCCTCTACTGTCAGTGCCAATCCGATGAAAACAAGAGACATGATAGCTGCTATATATAACCGTATCTGAGATTTGCATCAGATCATATGATGTGTGATCCGAAATGGCTTGAGTGTAAGCTTGAAGACGCCAACTATTCTGAGCTTGCTCAGCTTGTGCGTTGGCACACGCATGTGGACTTAAACTGGGATAATATTTACAAAATCCGAAAATGGCCCCAACAAGTGGTTGAATATGGCATTAAAGCATGCTGGATATGCCAGACATACACATCAAGAGGAAGTGTGCGCGCTGAAGAAAACTGAACTTCACCAGGCGGGAATACAGCTTGAGGCGTACTATGAGGAACTGAAGCAATTGGAAAAGGAGTCTTGGGGGACAAGTCATGCTAATTTTTAACTAATTCAAATGGATCCCTGTCAGTGTCATTATAGTTTGAGCGGTCTTGCATCCCATCTACAATCTGGTGGCTTCTCTTACATAAAATAGCGCATATATGTGGCTGAGGGACATTCAAATTTATACTTGGTGGTTAAATACGCCGCTACAGAGTATGAACAAGACAGAAGCCATTGCTTATCAAAATGCCCTAGCAAAACAGGTGTAGAAATAATGAGACAAGCAGACGTTCGTCATCCTTTTAAGCTCTGGTATCCGCACAAATTCAGCAGTTCACGGATACAGTCCCTATGTATATGTCAGATACACTCTCTCCGAATACGGCGTTTGCTTCGTCGTTGCAAGATCAAATGGAAGGTCAATTAGGTCGTTCATTTCGCCATCAGTACCATTAAGTCCGCGAGTACGAATGCAGCAGCCACATGCACCGGTGCAGTGTCCTCTACAACTTTCTTTATTGCAGCATCCGCAGTCATGTCCACAGCAGCCACCACTCCTGGTGCATTCCTCTTTCAGCCATTCTCCGAGATACCACTTCAGGTTACTCCTGTGGTATTTAAAAGCTCTTGTGAGAATCCCAGCATCCACATCTTCATGCAATCTCCAGATCCGGTAGCTCGACCTCGTCTTTGACATATGCCTGCCTTTGAGCAATATTTCTAGCGACAGTGAACTTCTAATCCCCGGAGTAATAACAGCCTTATTCTTGAAGGACTGCTGACTCGATAAGAGAAATCCTTCTACCTCCCAAAAACTGTCGGTATTGCGAAAGTGCTTGATCCAAGTTTTTTGCCGCTCCGGTGTCAGGCGATGGCTTCTTCGGATTTGATGAAATTAACATAAATTCATGATGAGACTATGTAGATCGATATTTGGTTTCGTTATTTGAGGGAGCGATGTTTCATCTCGATGCAATGACGTCTCTATTAGGCGAGGTAGTGACACGGGGCAGCACGTGCCCACTTTGTCCCATCACCCTATCATCCATCAATTGGGAGACTCACTTTGATGGTACAGTGCTGTATACATCAAATTGCTTCATGTTTCACTGTTTCATTGCTCCCCGATGTGTATATTCTCGGTAGGCTTATTTCATTTATCCCTACCTTCGTAGTACATAGTAAGGGAATGTCTCTTTTAAGTTCAAGAATGCGGTATACACAATATCATGAATTGTTTCTTGGTTTGCTTATATTCTGACTTATCACTGCTGAAAAGGGGTTTATGGGTCTATCGCCACCTCAGGATCGGAGACATTCCACAGCGGGGCGGGCCGGTCCGTCATGCAGACCAGGCCCCACATATAGCAACAAGTCCACGGACTCGATTAGGGCATCAGGTTAGATGCAAACGACTTTTGTTACTGTCCTAGGAATGGTTTCCGGCTTTATTGCACGAATGTGAGCTGCCAAACATGCTTATGGTCCGAATTAAGATCGCATTCTTTGGGCCATACATATATACATTACGAGCCTCCGTTTGAAGTTTTCTTTCTACTAAAACGGATCACCTGGAGGGGCCAAAGTGTACAGTAAGTATAGATATATATTAACCTATATATTGGTTTTCTTACGCTGTATCAAGCTCAGTACATATCTAGTCACTATCTTGTGCTACTCAATCGGTTAAGTTTCTAGGGTTATCCGACATTCCAACTTCAAAGTGCAGATTTCTTTAGCCAGGACAAAAGTTCCATGCAGCCTGCACTAATCATGTGATATCTCTACGACGTACAGAGTGTAGAGTCACTGCACTATGTGGCCTACGCCTTGTCCGATAAGGCAGGATAGCTGAACGCTACGACCACGAAGGCGCAGTCAGCTAAGCCCGGGAATAACACAGGATCATGAAAGATAAACAAAAAAACAACCATTGGGACCCGCTACAATGGCCCAAGAGATTGCTCCGGGATGCTGGAGTGGCTCAAGCCCCTCATCTATCGTTGGCTGCTGATCCTGGAGAGGATATTGTGTTACTCGCGGACGAACGGTTATCGGATGGCTGAGGATCCTTGATTTTTTGTTTCCGAAGCGTTAAAATGCGGATCAATTCTGTTCGTTCGGGCGAGATCGGGTTGTTCTCGGGTGTTTTGTACTACATTGTGGCGCTTAGCTTGGTGTTGTACGAGCCCACCCTACGGTACGAGCTGGACTATGTTTGTCAGCCGCATACCTTACACAAGTGGCAGTAAACTCTAATGATGTGACATCAAGGAGGCGATTTGTATTTGAGAATTCAAATAATCTAGTCTTATCTCCTCTAGAATTGAGACATGCCCAGCAGAAGCAGATAACCATGGATGGTTAAAGGGGGGGAACAAAGAAAAGAAAACGAACGGTACGCCTATATTAGGGCAGACAGCACCCATGAATAAGCCCTAGATAGTGATCCGTCAACATTCGTAAATCAATACAAGTATACTCATTCCGAATAACATTAGACATTCACAAGTGGGATCAGTTGGCAATAACAAACAATATTTACCGTCTCTATCCTTCAAAAGTTAGCACCTGATATCACACTCCTGATACGAACGGGGTAGACTCAAATCCAGAAGAAGGCAGTCAAGCAGGTTCACAGTCTACAACAGGGGTACACCTTGCAAGAAACGTTCATGACCCGGGTTTCGCAGGCCATGTGGTGGTTCAAACTGGTATGCCAACGGCGCATATACATATTTCTTGGTGTTCCTCGAGGTAATTGCTACTGGGCTTCTGGGAACTTGGGTGGCGATGAACTGTCATGTGTTGACACTGGAAAGATCAGAAGGGATTGGCACCATGCCGAATCAAGAGCCGCTCAATTTTCTTCGAATCATGCCTTGGGATACTATAGCCAATGCTTTCCATTCTTTATGTGCGAGCGAAGCCCCAAGAGAGATTTCTCAAGAGGGGATGCTCTGGTAATATTTGGAATAGATATGAGAATAAGGAAAAAGGAGGGTGTGATAAGGAAATGTATTCTTCGCCTACAAGGAGATATAATCGAATAATAAAATAACAAAAAATAACATTAATATTGGCCATAACAAGAAACTCACGGAAAGCAGAGATTTGAATGAGGACTACTGATGGTTTTTTATCTTTCTCAAATTGGACAGCAGAACGGATCTGTTTCATATCCTGGTAGCTTCACTATTTGATTGAGCATCAACGAAATCAACGTGCCTATCCTTCTCAACACCCATGCTGCTCCTACCAAGCATCGAAGCCACACTTTTTCAGCGACAATCATACTAGGCAGACTCTCTTGCTACGCTTCATCTTGTGATTTTGAAAACTTAGAGGAATGATTTCCTTCTAGATTGTCATAAGCGCTAGGGTTGTTTGTTGGTAGCACAGTGCCCCGGACATTTGTATTGATTAAGGCATGGCCCTCAGTTCTTCTATATTACCCTGTCAGTTTCAATTGTTCCTTCTAGTGGAAGTGGTATCAACTATCTTAATTGGAAAACAACCTGGATCCCTTACCGAATCTCCCTTCACGCTAGTCCCATCTCGGTTTTCCCTTTGACCTGGAACATTAAGAAAGACTGCATAGTTCCCAGCCTGACTACCCTCGCGCCAAATAACCATGATATCTTTACAGACGAGAAAAAGGACCGTCTATCTCTGTCAGTCAACCTAGACAAAGACACCTTCCTCAGCATCTTACACGACCACCTCCTCCTAACGCAAGCTGTATGGCCCGGCTATACACCAATAGAATATCTCCACCCAGCACCAAATACCGCGGTGCTTATTTCTCGCCAAGATATAACCACGCTGACCACATGGTGTAGCGATTCTTCACGTACTAGAACATGCTACTGGAGATGTTTACTGGAGATTTGAATCGCTGTAAGTTGCCGGGAAAAGGGTTGATGGTACGCTGCTCCAAGGCGCATTCGATTTTTGTTTGGGATAATAATTAATCTTTTCCACTCTGTAGCCGCAATTTCAAACCCCATTTCGTCAAGATGGGATGCTCTGATAATATCTGAATACACACGAAAATGGTTTAGGAACAAGACATATTTTTGACCTGCAAGAAGAGTCAATAGGATAACACCGTTATTGACTAATAGAAAAAAAAAATGAAACATGAACTTAACACTTGGGGACCCAACCCACGTACGGACATCTATACCAAGAAGCCATTGAACGTCAGCCACTGCGCTCACAACCACGTCACGAATGGACACATGAGGATTAAAGCAAAAATAAGTAATTGGTCAAATGCTGTCTGTTTAATTTGTTGATAAAAGAGACTCAGGGCTGTTTATAATAAATAAACCCACAGCGGATGTCTCCTACCTTCCCGTCATAGGATACTGTCCCTACGAAGGTCTCGAGCCAGTACAATGTGACGGAGAGCATTTCATGATCAGCTCCCTAGGTCTAAATGCAAAGTGTGCTATGGGCATCCGTCAATTCGAATATCTCTTAGTGATGATTTCGCAGAATTCGTCTTGAGTCCCTTTTATCATTTAGATAGCACCCCGCAAGGAATGAGACAATCATGCGTCCATCTGATTAGAGGGAACTCTCTAATTCAACGACGCGGTGCGCGGGCGAGAGAACTCGGTTGATCAGATTGACAAACGCGCTGAATGAGGAGTTAGCGTAGAAACTATTGACTTGCTCAAGATAAACCTAATTGTACCCACAGTAATACTTTTGGAAAACTGTAGGGCGTGAGGGCTGGTATGATTCCATTCAGAGCATTTTCGTTGTACAGTAAATTACTGTCCGACACCTTACCATAGTCATTTAACTTCCAAGAGCTTCGTTTCTTAGGCTGGGTAAGAGAAAAACACATGTATGCTGTATCCATACGAACAAAGCAGGCTAAGGATCAATCAAGCCCCACGCATGACATCAGTCTTCTAGCTTTCTCGGAGTTACCAGTCACATGTGTAGAACACTATCCACCAGCGATTTCATCAAATAATTCCGTCAAGCATATTGTATGGAACTGATGATTGCCATATAACTTAGTGAACAACCAGTTCTTTCGCGGGCCCCGTAAGGTAAATGATTCTCCGAGGAAGTACTCTGTCATTACTGTCAGCTTCGGAACATTCTTCTGTACAGCATTATGGCCCTTATACTCACTTGCTTGACCATCTGGAGCTGGCGTGTCTGTGATTATGTATTCTATCACACGACTGTTCCCAGGTCCTGCTTCCTCCAAGACAGATATACCGTTAACAGTGTTGGTTAATTTGACATTGAGTACAACTAGCTCAAGATTGTCTCTTGAGTTTTAGAGTAAAAGTTGATATGTTTGGGCTCAAGTTGGCAGCGGTTATATAGAAGAAAGGCCGCGTGGTTTGCGCTAGGAGCTGATGCTGGCTATTGAGGACTCTAAGGATATCTTTGTTCAGGTTTCGGGGAAGGTCCTAGTTGTTCGCCCCTTTGAAGATGGGGTTAAAACCTACAGGATATCACGAGACATCAAAACCAGAAAGCTTTCTTTAGGTTAGTTTCTTACTGAAGAAGATAGATTCATGTTATTGTTTTCTAAGAAAAAGGCAGAGAGAAGAGACAAAGTCGTCATCGCGTAGCTGTCAAGGATATCGATTAGATAAGCTAAAAAGCAAGGTGTTTCTTGCGAGCCACGTGCTGGCCTGGCAGTATAACTCAAATACAGGAACTAGACTATACGGGGTGGGAGAAAGGGAAGCAATGGCGGGTGGACGGTATATATCAGAGGAATTATACTTGTAGAGTGCATTATTAGGATTTCGGATCGCGTTGGTAGGTGAGTAGACATCGTCAATCTCAAAAAAAAAAAAAAAAAAAAAGCAAAAGTCATTCATGTAAAAACGCCATCATCGAATGCCCCAAAATAACGTCCCAAATCTTCTCATGAAATGAAAGTAGCCTCGGAGAACATAGTTCCCTGTTCAGCAGTTTCCTCATCGCCAACCTTGACCTTCAGGGTCAGCTTCTCTTGCGGTGCGTACTATATCCCCATTAGCTATGTACTGTCCGGACACTGGCGCAGACAATCAAACATACCTGGAAGATGTAAGGCTTCGTGCCAGCAACACTGCCTGCAATCGTTTTGATGAACCCTGGGACCTCCGCCATGACATCGATACGGTCCATCCGGTTGCCAAGAGAACCATCCAATTCCGCATGGAATTCCTTCTCGCCTGTCGTCTTGCCGTCCCAGTTCCATTTGATGGACTTGGGCTCAGGCCATTCACTTTCCTCATCCTTTGCAGTTTCGGTGTGGGTGGCCGTGTTGTTGATGCCAGCGTAGACAATCTCGTTATCCTTCACAATACCGCCGACATTAACGACGGTCGAGCCATACGAGGGAGGTGTGGTGAATTCCATCATGACTGCGGAGAAGGATGGGGTTTGGAAGTTGACAAAGTTCCAGCGGGCCGCTATTTTGGTCAGATTGTGATAACACGAGGTCAGGAGTTTTTTTGTGGAGGCTTACCAGCATGATGCGGCTTCATGCCCTGAATCGCATGAATGAACATGCCCCGACCCCCGAGGTCAACAGTGTCTTCCTTGGTCTTGATGGTGCCTTGGACTGTGCAACGGGGCCAGAAAGCGTGGTGCATCGAGCCCCAAGGGTTCTCGGCATCCGTGCCAAAGTATGTCGTTCCATCCTTACCGATGACGAAACCAGGAGCGGCCCGGGAAAAGGTCAAGTCCACCACGCTGTCCTCGTTCACGGTTGACCGAATAGTGTAGGCAGTACCTTCTTCATTGAGAGATACCGTCAAATTGTCGGCGCCAAATGAGAGCATCTTCTCATCGAACATGAAGTTGGACAAGGGATCGGAGTGCCAGTTGTGGGGACCGTCGCCTTTGAGGTTGAAGATCTTCGAGTTGAACTGGGCGGTGGTATGGATGCCCCTATTGAAAACAATGAAGTCAGCGACAAGGACTACTATTAAGCAAGATACAAGGCATGCTCACACGATATTGCTGTAAATGACCTGAACCATCGCCAGTGTGCCATTATCGCCCATCGCATAGAATGTCTGGGTCTCGACATTGGTGTACTGCAGGGCGCGCCACCGCAAATCCTCCTTAGTGAGTTCGGTATAACGAGCAGCTTCGGTCTGCTTAGCGACGGATTGGATGGCTTCAGGGCCGTAGATCGGTTCCTGCGTGCCAGCAACACTGGCCAGACTGTAGGGCAACGACGGGATCAGCACATCTGATTTTATCTTAGCAGAGCGGGGAAGAGAGGGGGTGAACATACGTCGACTTGAGCCAGTTCATAATGGAGAGAGGTATTTCTTTTCTTCGGATAAAATGGGATATAGAGAAACCGGAGGTTGAAAGTTCAAGTGAAAGAAAAGGAAAAGGGACTCGTTGTTGGGCCGATCGAAAGGACGAAGAAGGGAAAACAATAGCGCGGGGCCTAAAGGAGTCTAGTCCAGTTCTTTGGGGACAAAAGAGCAGATCAGGATAGGAGATCCCCAACCGATTGCGGAAACCTGTTGTCGATGAATGAACAGTGCTCACCACAGACCAAGCGGTTTGAAAGCTATTGACAGCGACCAGAATACCAGAGATGATCAAATACCGGATGAACAGTTAATTGCCAACGTTGGATGACGTCCAACAAGCGACTGCCCGGCGGTTGTCTCGCTTCTCGCTTGTAGCGGCCACGGTACACGCTAAGCCCGTTCAGGGCTAGGCGGTATTACCTAATTATGGCAGCAACTCCGCCAGAAAATTGAGAGAAAGAGGAATGTCCGGGGAAGCAAGTTAAACAAGCAACTATCTCTATTCCGCGTCTAATAAATTCACCTCGAGTCATCTCTCACCATGGCGAGGAAGGCATTGGCACAAGATCAGATTGTGAAGCTCATTGTGGGCGCTGGCCAAGCCAGCCCCAGTCCTCCCGTTGGTCCAGCTCTGGGTAGCAAGGGTGTCAAGAGCATGGACTTTTGCAAGGCAAGTAATGGAACTGAGATCAGGACGAATACATGTGATCTATTGCTGACCAGAGTCGCTACGTACAGGAATTCAATGCCCGCACAGCACACATCCAAACCGGCACCCCAGTCCCCGCGCGTGTGACCGTCCGTCCCGATCGTTCGTTCACCTTTGACCTCCGTACTCCCGCTACTTCCTGGCTCCTCTTGCAGGCTGCAAACGTCGAACCGCGCAAGAATAGACTTCGTGGCGCCATTAGCCCCGGGCACGAGACCATCGGTCAAGTTTCGTTGAAGCACGTTTACGAAATTGCGCAGATCAAACAATCTGAACTGCGGTTATCGGGATTGTCTCTGGAAGGGATTTGTAAGAGCGTGATTTCGCAGGCCAAGTCGATGGGTATCAAGGTCAATCCATAGACGCAGGAATATACTGGACATAATGTACACCGAGGCAGCTGATCTGGATGATATTGGCCCTTGGGTTATGACGCTGGCGTTTGTTCGGGATGGAAAATTTACTACTGTATTATAGATTTGCATACGATATGATTGAGCGTGTCTTGTTCGGGTCACAATTATACCGATTTTCTGTATTGAATGGCTGTCCTGGTACAGCACACGTTTGATGTACCCCGGAGTACAAACAGAATCTGACACAAGACGTACTTGTACTCCGTTCATTGGACTTTTGGTGTCTGGGATTCGTTCCGTACATATTCTCGGAAAATTGGAATGTCGACTGGCAGGTTTCCGCGTGGCCGTGCGATTGATGTATGATGATTCCGGCGTCTTCATAAGCATGATCCTTGGCAACTATGAAGCTGATCTGGATCCACGTAATCCATTCAAGGCTCTGCTATGTGAGTAGAATTGTTGTACTTCGTACTCAGCTCAGAATATTGTTAGAGTACAGCGATATATAACCATGTAGAGCGAAACTAATCCGCAAGCCTCCTGGCGATCTCGACGATTTGAGCTACTATCCGAGCATAGTGATTAGACCTAATAGGGTGGGCTCATCTCGGAGATCTCTCGCCTACGTGATAGTGCCGGAAAATGACATTCTTGTGTCTATTTCATTCTTGGCAATGATCTGAGTTGACCCCAATTGAATTGGTGACCCTCGACAGAAGCTGCAGCAGGCCGAGGGACATGCCAATGACACCGTTGTTCCCGAAGTAATTGAATTGGTAGTACGGAGGTAGTATTCTGTACGCTTCCTCCAACCGTGAGAAATCGTCATAGAGATGCTTCTTTCAGCACGGAGCACGGGCTAGCCGTATGGAGTAGAAACAGGGGTGGATATCGACAGGATCCCGCGGTAGATCATCAGGGAGGATTGACGTCTCAACTGTTGCAGTGGCGGTGATACTCAGATTGTGCATGTAGAGTAATAGTAACGCAAAGAGAGGAGCGCTGCCAACCTTCAGTGAATATCAATTGTCTTCAAATTACTTTAAGAGTGCTTCATACATAGAGGGACATTCATGTGATCTGAACGATCTAGCCACTAACCCAAATGGGAAACTTCCCCAAGTTGGGGGCAGTTCGTGATATGACGGTGCATAGACCCACTTTTCTCTTTTCGGCGGTGCAGTTATCATACATAGTAGAGTGCTCCGTACACACTAGTGTTAGTTTCATATGTAGACAGGCATACAAATTACTGACAGCGCAGATACAGAGAGTAATAATTCTCGATAATTATGCATGCCCAGATGACCAATTCAGCCATGTCATAGTTATAAGTTAAATCACGAATTACTGATTAATCATCATCACTCGAATCCAGAACTCTGATTCCAGCATGACTGTTCGCGGTGGGTTGCCGGCACGACGGCTCCGGTAATACAGATATACTGTATATAATAGCTGTGTTCTGTAATATCTCTGGGCATAAGCAAATGTCGTTGATAAATATGAGATTATAGGGTAATATTTATCATAAATATTATTACCGCATTATGTACATTTCTCTTGGGCATAGTGCATAGTTCTCTTGTACCGTTCATTATCACGGAGCCACTCGCCGACCCCGATCAATACCACATGCGTTACCAAGCATTACCGTCGTCCCATACTCTCCGCCCGATCCCGAACACTGCCAAGGTAATAGACAAGAGTCAGAATGTTCGCTTCGCCTCCTCTTGTGCGCTATAGTATGTTGGTCTGCTGAGAAAAAGAGCATAATGAGAATCGTCTTATTCTAGTTTAATTTTTCACTGTGTCAAATTGACCCTGTTTTGCCCCAAAGTTAACGCCAAGTCCGAAATACATGATGTTGTAAAGACGTAAACGCTATTCTTGGCGGTCCCCCACTATGACTGTTGTATCTTACCGTTATGTATTGTCACGGGCACTCCGCTCTTGCTCTCTTTCGCTCATTCTTTTCCTGTTCTCTTTTCCTTTTCATATATCATCTCTCTCTTTTCCACCATCCTCTTTTGCCTCACTCTCCCCTCTTTCTATATTGTTGTAATTCAATCCTTCAGGATCGATCTCCCCTCCGCTTTCCCCTCTCTTCCTCTCCTTCCCCCGTCTAATACACCATTACCGTCGGTCCCGGTCTCGTCTGTCCGTTGTCGCTCCCCCAGACTCGCCGCTACTGCTTTGCGTTGGTGACCCCGGTTTGCAGGGAAGAAAAGGAACGGTTTCTTTGCCGCTGGATCCGTCTCGACTGGAACACCAAATTCCTGATTCAATTCGCGCTTGCGTCTTTCGCGGCTCTCAAAACACTCGTCTCGCCTGCAGCAATTAATTAAACAACAGAAAGCTGTTACAAATAAATCACTATCAACGGCTTATCATCTGTGAGAGGGGGCATGTGTCCCACAACGTTCACAGCTGGTTTCGACGATTATGACGTCTGAATCGACGACTGACTTTGCCCGTTCATCGAATATTATGGGTTCAGGTGTGCATTGCTGTTTTACCCTGCCTTCTGTGCCCTCTCTCAGAGTCGTCGTCTAATCTAGGCTTCTAATTCAATAGAATCCCAAGCGAACCGGAACCCGGCCAACATGCAGGACGCTCAAATTCCGGAGGCGTCCGACGCCGACTCATCCAAGTTAAAATCACAACCCGGTCAAGTTCGTTTTTCGTCTGTCACGGAGGAGATTGAGCCATCTGTAAAGTCCGTATCGGCTCAGACTCCCGCCCTTGAAGCGAAACCGTCTTCGATCCCGAACCAGAGTTCCGACGAAGAAATACGCTCATTGGCTGCTACCTTTCAACGTTCTCAGC
The DNA here is from genome assembly GCA_039880815.1 of Aspergillus intermedius. Classification (NCBI taxonomy): domain Eukaryota; kingdom Fungi; phylum Ascomycota; class Eurotiomycetes; order Eurotiales; family Aspergillaceae; genus Aspergillus; species Aspergillus intermedius. The sequence continues at coordinate 191,235 of JBDODA010000022.1, read as the reverse complement.
TGCAGGAGTCGAGACTTCGGAACTTCTCCTATGAGCCGGTCTCTTTGCCGTCTTCGAGGGTATGTATGCAGTTTGCCGCTTGATGCACGTATGAGTTGTACAGTCGAGAAAATGCTGTCGTGGACGCTTTCCGTTTCCTCTACATTCCTCTTAGTCGCATTCCTCAGGATGATCTCACTTGCTTTTGACACATGGCTTTGGTGACGTGGAAAGATGGCTGACTTCTTAAACTCCCTTGCAGGTTGCTTCCCGAGAATCCAGCGATCGCAGTGCTCAAGAAACTAATGGTTCCACTCCCCACTCTCCACGCGCCTCCCCACACGCATCAGCCATGCAATCACCTCCTCTCACTCCAGCCGCTACCCATTCGCACGACACGAAGACGAGCGATAGTGCTGTCAGCGTCAATGGAACCGACCAGGGGAGATTGGCTCAGTCAACCCCAATGACTCCAGAGACCTCGCCTCCCGGTTCAACAGCGGAGAAGAAATCGGCTCCACAAAGCGCGCCAACTTCGCGTCCCCCATCAACTGACCGTTTGTCCCATAGACAAAGCGATATTTCACGCGAGTCTACAAAACGCCCATCCGATACAAACAAGCATCATCTGCACTTCTTTGGCACCGGCGCAGATGTGAAGCACCAGGAAGACAGCCGTCCATCCACTGCACAAAAGATTGATACCGAAAGTTATACTCCCCCCGGTGCCATCACCCCAGTTGGTGAACCGAACGACCCATACGCTCGCAGCAAGCGGCCCCCGCCACCCAAGAACCTTGCGCAACTTGATCCTCGATTTATTTTCGGAAGTCGTGATCTGAAACGCCGAGCACAGACTCTTCGACCCGGGCCCCCACGTTCTTCCAGCGCGGGAGATCTCAAGTCGAGCGACAAGCGAGGTCACCTATTTGGAGGCCACAAGAAGGACCTGGGACGGCAGGACTCAGATGGCAAGTCTCATGGCCATATGGCGGAGCTTAAGCGATTCTTCAAAATTGGTCACCATCGACATAAGCGCAATGACTCCCCCTCGTCGCCTTCCAAGAAGTCAAGCCGCTCATCTGGCAAGAATACCCCATTTCAAATGGCACCTGAAAATGTTCCGTTCGCCGATGACCATGGTTTGAATTCAAAGTACGGGAAGCTTGGAAAGGTGCTAGGGTCTGGGGCCGGTGGTTCCGTTCGTCTCTTGAAACGGAATACCGATGGTGTTACGTTTGCAGTGAAGCAATTCCGGGACCGCCATAGTTGGGAGACTTTGAAAGAATATTCCAAGAAGGTGACGGCGGAGTTCTGTATTGGGTCGACGCTACACCATGGCAACATCATTGAAACTCTCGATATAATTCAAGAAGGCAGTCATTGGTATGAGGTCATGGAGTATGCTCCGTTTGATCTGTTTGCCATCGTTATGACCGGCAAGATGGCCAAAGAGGAGATCGCTTGTTCGTTTAAGCAGATCCTCAGCGGTGTGGCCTACCTACACGGCATGGGTCTAGCCCATCGGGATTTGAAGTTGGACAATGTGGTTGTTAACGAGCACGGCATCATGAAGCTTATCGATTTTGGCAGTGCAGTCGTGTTCCGTTATCCATTTGAAAACGACATTGTCCCCGCTTCAGGTAAGCAGTGATCAGTCATCTATGAATCTCTCCTGTTCAACGAAGCTTACAGTATTTCACAGGAATTGTGGGCTCAGACCCGTACCTGGCCCCCGAGGTCTACGATGAGAAGAAGTATGATCCACGTCCCACGGACATCTGGTCATTAGCGATTATTTTCTGCTGTATGACTTTAAGACGATTTCCCTGGAAGCAGCCGCGAGTCAGTGACAACTCGTACCGACTCTTTGTTTCACCCCCGACGCCAGGAACCCCCGTCCCTGATGCCGAACCGAGACGCCATCGTCCAACCAGGTCTAACACTGATATTCCTTCTGTCACCGACGACGAGCACAAACAATCGCAGACGAATAAGAGCGGATCGTCTGGGACATCGGATAACAATCAACGTTCGGATCAACGAGATTTGCAATCCGAACAAAACGAAAATCAACCCCCCGAGAGTCCGCAAGACAAGACTCCAAGTAACGGCACCAGTAATGGCAACAATAAGCCTACGCGCACCACGAGCAAAGAGGCACCCCCGCTTCCGCCCAATTCACAGTCGAATGCTCAACGTCAAGAAGTCATCAAGGGCCCCTGGAGGTTATTACGTATTCTTCCACGTGAAAGCCGGTATATCATTGGCCGCATGCTCAAGGTTGCCGTGAGCCAACGCGCCACTCTGGATGAAGTCCTAAGCGATGACTGGATTCGGAACATCCAGGTTTGTGAGCAAGACGAGAGAACGGGTGAGATCGTCAAAGCAAGCAACCACACCCATATCTTGGAACCACCCTCCAGTGCCCCTCCCATTGCAAGCAAAGCCAGCAAGGCTGTGAAGGGCAAGTAACATATCTCATCATCACCTGTATCTACATATTGTGCGAGCCCAATTGTCGAGAAAATACCCACTTCCCCTCACTTTTCGTTTACGCTATCTTTTGCTATTCTGTGGCTCATGGTCTAACCTCTTTTAATCGTCTATTGTTTTTTTTTTTTTTTTTCGACCCAGCGTGGGTTGATTGATCTACCTGTTTTGGCTTATTGGGCGGTGTTCTCTGTTTCTGTTTCCTCTTTCCTTCCTAATTTGCTTCTGTACAGTCTCATACACTACCGGTGTCCATATCTGTCTTCATACTTGACCTCGACTGTTCTGCTTTGGCTTTTAATCAGGTTCTGCAGCTGGCAAGGCTGGTTGCTGGAATTCCCTCGATCGTGTTTTTGTACCTGTTTCCCGGCGTTGCGGTTATTGTCTGGATAGAGGCTGGGCTGTTAGAATTTCGCTTGTCTCCTTTTTCCTCGTTTCTGGTCCATTTTCCCCGGGCTTCTGTCGTGTTTATAGGATCCGCCTGGGGAGGTGGGCTCTTTCTATTTTCATTGTCCATTCTTTCGTGCTCTTACTTGCATACGGAGAGATACAGGGCCTGGTAGATATTATAAATAAATTGGAATTACATATAATGCTATCTTGGAAGCTTTCTTTGTAGCTGAATGTCAGTACAGTACTATATAAATTGACGGTTAAGGCCAATGCGGAGATTGCGGAGTTTAGACGAACCGATTGTCGGAGGCTGTCAAAAGAAATTAATCATTGATTAACTTGACCGCGGCCGAAAGTCGACAGGAACTCCAGTTGCGGCATGCGCGGATTTGGATCTCGCTCAATTGATAAAGAGAGCCTGGTCTTCCTGTCACTTCAAGCTTCCTAACAAGCTTACGATTATCTGTGTGACTGGGAGAGCTCGAAAGTTCAGCCAGTTATTGACTCGGATAGCATCCCACCATGGCTCAACAGCACGAAACGGAGCCATTGGTCTCCCTCTGGACCAGGTCCTTGCTTGTATGCCATTACTCTTACTCTATACACCTCCATATGGAATTGGTTAGCTGAGATTTTGCACTCCAGTCCGGTGCCGTCGCCGGTCTCACGGTCGACTGCTCCCTCTACCCCCTCGACACAATCAAGACCCGACTCCAGAAAGCCCGAAGCCATGCCCCCAGCACAACCGTGCAATCGCCCCAACTCTCGCTCCGCCAGACCATCCGCGGCATCTACGCCGGCCTTCCCTCCGTCCTCTTCGGTTCCGCGCCATCAGCCGCTTCGTTCTTCATCGTCTACGACGGCGTGAAGCGCTCGTTGTTACCACCCCCAAATAGCTCTGAGAAGGCATCGCGGACACATATCACCCTTACGCACTCTGTTGCGTCGTCGATGGGTGAGATTGCCGCCTGTGCGGTGCGGGTTCCTACGGAGGTTATCAAGCAGCGCGCGCAGGCGGGGTTGTTTGGGGGGTCGAGTCTGCTTGCGCTTAAGGATATCCTGGCGCTGAGAAAGACGCATGGGTACGGACAGGTGGTTCGGGAATTGTACCGCGGTGCGGGGATTACTATTGCGCGGGAGATTCCGTTCACAGTCCTGCAGTTTACGCTGTGGGAGGGGATGAAGGAGAGATATGCTAAGCGGATGGCTGCGTCTGGGGCTGTTCCTACTGGGACGGAGGGACAGGTGCCTGCGTCGACGAGTGCGATGTTTGGTAGTGTTGCTGGGGCTATTGCAGCGGGGTTGACGACGCCGTTGGATGTGATTAAGACGCGGGTTATGCTTGCGAGGAGGGCGGATGGTCCTGGTGGTGAGGCTGCGAAGGTGAGGATTAAGGATGTTGTGCAGGAGATCTCGAAGGAAGGAGTTGGGGCTTTTTGGAGGGGAATTGGGCCTCGGGTGGCGTGGATTGGGATTGGGGGGGCTATATTCTTGGGTAGTTATCAGTTTACGTGGAATACGTTGGAAGGGAAGGATCGGGGGAAGGGTGAATAGACATATACATTATTCTATGTTCTCTATACATTTTATCTCCTGGTTTGTACACTAGTCAGTTTTGCGGAGCATCCAGTTCAGTTCCTGGACTTGGTCTGGGGTGAGCAGCTCGTCCATCTTTTCGAGGCGGAGGAAGTCGTGGTCTGCGAATTCGAATCCGGGAACGACGGTCTACTAACATCAGAAAAAAGAAAAGAAAAGAAAAGAACACCACATTCATGGTAGAAAGGGAACCAACCTCACTGATCAACAATCCATTGGAGCTCCCCCCATCATCTGGCAACAAAAACGTCCCCTTATACTTTCCCCCCTCAACAACCCACTGCAACCTCTCCCCCTTCTCAATATCCTGCCCAACCACAAACGTCTCAACAGCCGCCTTCCCCCCATTCCTCCTCACACTCTCCTCATCCGCATGCAAGATGACATACATCCCTCTCCCGCGGTGAAGCGTATGCACCGTGCGACTGGCGTTCCGATGGAAAGCGCCCAGCGGGGAGCGCGGGGTGAGGAGGTAGTAGATGGAGGTGCTTGCGGAGCGCGTGGTGTCATTTTCGGATCTGGGTGGGTGAGGGTTTGGGACGCGCAGCGGGTCGCGGTCTGTTTCGACGAAGTAGCCGCCTTCGATGTGTGCTTGGAGGTTTAGGGTCTTTATGGTCGATTGGATGGTGGGGTTTTCGGAGGATGCGCCGGGGGTGTTTGGCGGATAGGTTGGTTTTATTTGAGCGAGTGGGGTGGCCATTGTTGCTCGTCTCTAGGGGATTGGATTCTGGCAATAATTGGGAGTGAATGAGGCGTGAGATAAGAGGATGTTGAGGTTGTACAGACCGGTCTATGGGTCACGTGCGGTGATTTGATATGACATCAGCGCGCTGAGGCTGAGGCTTTGGTCATTGTTACTCAAAACCAGGGTCAACCAGGGGTATTCTACAGTCAGTGAATATTAAACATACTACGGTGACTCCGTACATTTTTTTATAGCAGCGTGGCTTCCTAAGCGTAGTGCGCCGTTCTATATACTTGCCGATCTCATGCAGGCTGCAATCCAAGTATTGCTTCTCTCAACAACTGCCGAGTATTCCCATATACTACTAAATATCCTACGTAAATCCATTTCTATATCGATTCTCCTGCATATCCGTGCATCTAATCCCCGGTTCACTCGTGGCTCGAAATAATCCCCGACGGGCTTATCTCCGCTTTGTTTCTGCCTTCGTCGGCTCGTCTCTCCAACAACCACCTGCGCTCTCGTCTCTCATTCCGTTCTCTGAAGCTCACTTGCTGCCTTTCTCTGTTATAGCCTGCTCTTCCATACCATTTCCCCTTTGCCAGTATTGTATGGCATCTTGAGTCCCGCTGCGTCTGATCGCGGATTACCTCCGCTTTCATCTCCTCCGCAATCCGTCCCGTTCGTATCCTCTACCACGCCGTTGAATTTCGCGCGCGCAATCCCCTGCATGGCCCCAAAACCCAATCACCAGAGGGTCGCATACGGTGAGCCTACTTATCATCACAATTATCTATTAGAACAAGCATGCTAACGTGTCTCGCGGCAGTGCTCCCTCTTCCAGATGCTCCCGGAGGCCATCGGCTGGGGGTGAACGGCTTGGCCGTCGACGCCGACCATTCCATCCTGTGAGCCTTCATCGCCGCAATCCCTATCGATTATCGTCTAACAATCTAGTTATTCTGCCGGTCGCGATGGTGTTGTCTGTTCCTGGGATCTCAACCGTCCTCTGTCCTCCAAAGCACCTCCTTCGTTCCTAGGCTCCAAGCAACCGGGCCAGACAACGTTTCGGAACCAGATACAAGCACATAGCCATTGGATCAACGATATTGTATTAACACAGAACAATTCTGCCCTTGTTTCCGCGTCCTCGGACACGACAGTGCGGTTATGGCGGCCTCATTCGGAGTCGACGGATGTGCCCGCGCGCATTGGGAAGCACGCCGATTATGTGAAAACTCTTGCGACGCCAGGAAATCATGCCAATTGGGTTGCGTCGGGTGGTTTAGATCATAAGCTGAATTTGTGGGATTTGAATGGCGGCGGCGAGGTATTGAACATCGATGCGTCCGGGGACGATCGCACGGCCAAAGGCTCCGTTTATGCTTTGGGTGCTGTGTCCTCCGTCCTGGCTAGTGGAGGACCTGAGAGCGTGGTTAGAGTGTGGGATCCGAAATCTGGAAAATTGATTACGAAGTTTGTAGGACATACGGATAATATTCGCGATATTCTTGTCAATCGCGATGGCGATACGATCATGACAGCCTCGTCCGATCAGACTGTCAAGATCTGGTCCCTTACCGCCGGAAGATGCATGCACACGTTGACGATGCATAACGACAGCGTCTGGTCGCTCTACTCGGATCATCCGCAATTATCTGTCTTCTACTCCAGTGATCGCTCGGGCCTTGTCGCAAAGACCGATACCAGGAACTCTCCGGATATCGAGCAGGGAATTTGTGTCGCGGCGCTGCAGGAGAACGAAGGGGTCGTTAAGGTAGCGGCCGCAGGGGACTACCTTTGGACAGCTACCCCGAAGTCCAGTATCAACCGCTGGCATGACATTGACACGACCGCTGAGATCGAGCCTCCATCGTCCGATGATCGCGAAAGTGCCGCGAGTCGACCTCCTGCCAACGGGGCGCAAAAGCGAAAGAAGATACCCTACAATTCCGTTCTACTTCTCTCAAGCACTTCAACTTTTCCTGAAGCGAACGTGCCGCCAGGAAGACCATCCATAGAATCGGTCGTGGAGGACGAGCTCGAGCTTACGTTGCCCATCCAAACACTGCCAGAGGAGACAATTGAGGGTCAGAACGGGTTAATCAAGCATCTTATGTTAAATGACAGGAAGCGCACATTAACCCAGGACAGTGCGGGAGAGGTTGTTCTATGGGATTTGCTGAAGGTTTGTTACTTGACAGTCAAATTCAATCCTGTTATTAACCAACGAGTAGTGTGCTCCAGTTAAATCGTTTGGCAAGCGTCATATGGACGATGTCGAAGCCGAAATCAACACAACAGAGAGTATCGCACACTGGTGCACAATTGACATTCGGACTGGTAGATTATCTGTCATTCTGGAACCCAACCGCTGCTTTGATGCAGAGGCGTACGCAGATGAGATTGATCTGCCTGACAGGTCAGAACTCAGAGATGACCAAAGAAGTGCGTATCCTTTCTCCTAACTCTCTGTCTCGTGCTAACCTGCGTAGTCAACCTCGGGAAGTGGATATTGCGCTGGCTCTTTGCTCCGTTGGTCGATGCAGAAATCAATCGAGACCAAGACTATCGCGCAGAAACAGTCATGAAGGGCGAGGAGGTTGCACGGCAAAATTCAGCGAACCTGTCACCTCTGGATATCCCCTCAGGAGACGTACCAAGGAGCTTAAACATCCCAATTCCTCACAACGGTGCCTCTCCTACAACTCCGCGGGCTGGAAGCGACGTGTTTGGAAGCCCGATGACTCCTGGATTTGGCATCGGATTCGCCAATACCCCTGGGACTCTGGCATCGTCAATGGGCGGTGGCAGCAACAGCAACAATCTGGGCACATCACCTGGCCAAAGCTTGGGTGAATTTGCAGACAGCATGGCATCGCCTACACCCCAGCAAACGCTAGATGCCACCCGGAGTTCCATGTCAGACCGGTCCAGTGACTATTTCACAACGAAAATGCAAACCACAGAGACAGAGAAAGGAAGTCAAGGCGACCAAACACCAACAGCTCTTCCACATTCACCGGTTGAACCAGAAAAAGAAGATAAGAAGAAGGGAAGTTCCCTGTTCAGTAAGAAGTTCCGCATGGGAAAACTCGGACGGACACCGTCAGAAGTCAAGCCGCAGCAGCAGATCCAGGAAGAAAAGGAAAAGCCGGAGGAATCTGAACGATCGTCTGTCAAAGAAGAAAAAGTGTTTGAGAACAACCTGAGCGGGTTTATCGAGCGGATCCGACATGGATATGATGAATTCCTCGCTGCAAATCCGGGGCAGGACTTGACATCGGCTATCACGCCTATCCCTGATAACGAGACTCCTGTGTTGAATATCCCGCCGCGGACTGCTGTCTTTATACAGGAGGAGTCTGGGGGTACGGCGGTTGCTTCTGACCTCTATAGAGGAAGCGTTGGTCGTCTGAGCGAGGAGATCGATCAGTTGGAGAAGTCGATTCCTCTATGGCTCGCAGAGCTGCTTTTGAAGGTAAATACTATTCCGGGACATTTCTTTGCTCTCCGCTAACATGATCTAGGATCAAATGCCACATAAAGAACCCGTCAAGGTGGCGTTTACTTTGCGACCACTTGACGATCTTCTGCCACCGGTAGTCAAGCCTGATGGGTATGCTTCCATCCCGGTATGCTGTGCGCGGTTAGCAGCTAACCTTGTAGACCCCCTCTTAATGGCCCCAGTAATCATAACAATTCCCGCTTGAACGCAAACCGAATGCTTCGTGCTAAGAAGGTACTCGCTTATATCGCTGAACGAATCGACCCAACCTTCACCGAAGAGCCCGCGGAGGATGCACTGAAGCCAGAGGAGTACCTGGAACTATACTGTCAGAATATGGTATGTCTTTGTGCCCCTGATCTCCAGTCAAGTCTCAATATACTAACGTCTGTGCAGTTAATCCCCCCGAACATGACATTAGCGACAATTCGTAACCACATCTGGCGCACTTCGGGCGACATGATCCTCTACTACAAATCTAATGGAAAGAAAGACCTCCCGATAGCTGGGTCAGGCGGCGACGAAGATAAAAGCCAAGCTGGCTCTCATCTACGGGCAGAACCGGCTCCTGCTAACGGAGAGAATGGCAGCGCGCCAACGGGGAGTATTCATTCTCTGGCGGCATCGGGATCTGGTTCGACGTCTATTATCAATTTTTAGCGAAGAGTGTACTTATATACTTCGTTTTTTGGGCCTGGGGCTAAAGGTTGTCTTGAGGTTGTTTGGGGGTTTAATTTCTTACTATCTTTCTTTCGATGTTAATATTAGACGCCATATTTGTATGATAGCATTGGCCATTATATATTCTGCATTTATTGAATTTTTTGGGGGGACTTGGAAATAAAACAATCAATGCGTAATAAAAATGTCGGATCAGTACTCGCATACGGCAACGCCAAGACTTGAATATAAATTCCCGACACGTCTCAATTAACTTCACATACTAAAACCAACCCTTTCATACATAAAATTCCAAACAAATGACCGTAAATGAGGGCATCATGTCTTCTCGCCAACTCCACAACAATAACCACCGCCCAATTTCTAGACCACTTCCGCCGAGCATGGACTGAATCGCAACGCCTCCCCGGCCTCCGCAGATCACTCATTCCACGACGATTAGGTACCTCCTCCTCCTATCTCTATCTCTATTTAGGGGCCACATATACTAATAAAATGCAGGACTGGCAGTAAGCGGCGGCGCAGACTCCATGGCCCTGGCGTATCTATGCAAGCAATTGGAGAAAAGCGGGCTCGTGGAAAATCTCTCCATCACGGCGTTTGTGGTCGATCATAAGGCGAGGGAGGAGAGTTCGCGGGAGGCGAGGATGGTTGCGGGGTGGCTTGATGAGCTTGGTACCATTCCCCCCCAGCCCTTCTATTAATGTACGTATGGTAGCTAACAATCGCAGAAATAACCACCAGAATCCTGGAACTAGACTGGTCCACCGCCATCACCAGTGAAGGGAAAGGAAAGCCTTCTGCATTCGAGACTTTTGCACGCAGACTCCGCTTCCAAGCTCTCGGGAAGGCATGTCGCGACGATCACATCGAAACACTAATGATGGGCCATCATCAAGATGATAATGTCGAGACGACGCTGTGGCGGCTATGTACGGGGGCCAGGGGTGCCGGACTCATGGGGATCCCGCAGGTTGCCAGAATTCCGGAGTGTCATGGGATCTATGGTGTTGCGGAGAGTGGGGAGATGGCTATGTTATCCTCGACGAGAACGAGGACAGGGACGGGGACGGGGGTGTCGAGGGGCGTGATAGCGAGCGGGGGGTTATCGATTTGTCGGCCGTTGCTTTCATTTCCGAAGGAGAGGTTATTGGATGTTTGTCGTGGGCATGATGTTCCGTTTGTGAATGATCCGACGAATTTCGATCCTACGCTTACGCCGAGGAATGCGATTCGGAATTTGGCTTCTGGGAACCGTTTACCGCGTGCTCTTGCGACACCGTCAGTCCTGTCTTTGATACAGGCGAGTCAGGATTTATTCAAGGACTCGATTGACCTGTCGAATGAGATCCTACGACACTGCAAACTCATCGACTTGAATCTCACCTCGGGAACGATGGCCATCCGATTCCCGCCTTTGGAATCTGCACAACCAGCCGGTATAATCCCAACAAGACGAACAACAAAGAACCAAGGCCAACACAACCACCAGATCCAAGCTGTTACTCTCCGTCGGATAACGGAGTTAGTATCGCCATTCCCAGATAACCACTTTCCATTGAGGAGTTTCGAGAACTTCACGGAGCGTGTTTTCCAACCACCAAGCACTGAAGAATCAAAACGACAATCATTTACATTGGGAGGTGTCATTTTTCAACCTTCTCAGAGAGAATTGGCAGATTGTGGAGATTCCGGGAGTGCATGGTTCCTGTCTCGCCAGCCATTTATGCGTAATCGTCTTCCGATTCTCGATTTTGATATCCCAGTTCCTCCCGCTATCAACCAGCAAGACTCTAGTAGATACGAGTATACACCCTGGAAGCTATGGGATAACCGGTACTGGTTTCGACTTGCTATAACAGCACAGACAACCACACCTCCAGCAACCGCCAAAGCCAACGACGACAACGGAAATGAGGATATCCTCCTGAATGAAAATACCCTACCAGTTACGATTCGACCACTGCAACAATCTGATCTACACCATATGCGAGAATATCTATCTTTATCCCCTTCCTCTTCCCCAACACCCTCATCCACGACATCATCAGAACACCAACAGTCAACCTCAAAACTACATCAGAACAAAAAGCGAAAGGAAACGAATCCCCTCTGGATCCAACTAAGACAAACCCTTTCCCAAGAATCACCAGCCCAATCTCGATTCACCATTCCCACTTTATTCATCCAGCAACGACAAGAATCGGAGATCAAAGAGCACCTAATCGCATTACCGACGCTGGACAGTCGTCTCCCGTACTCGATGTTCCTATCAGGGACGAAGATACCATGTGAAATACACTGGGAATGGCAGTATAAAATGATAGACGAAGAAACTGTCAAACTAATGACTTGAATTTAATGACTTGAATTTAATGACTTGAATTGATTGGCTTGGTTTGATCTGTTAGATATGAGTAATGAACGCTAAACAAATATATAAATCCTCTCCTATTCTACAAAACAGACGAAAGGGAATGCAATAGAAAAGGTGAAAAAAGGTAAAAGGTAAAGAGAAGAAATGAAAGGTACAAGGATAGACAAGGCTAGAAGATAACTTGACTTGCTCCAACTGCAAAGATGCAAAAGAAAAGAAAATCTCGCCAATAGACTCCAGAAGAGTGCAAGAGTACATGCATAGTATGCATATGATTGCCTAACGAGGGATGCAAATGACAAGAAAAGAAAATAAAAAAAAAATAGACGGAAGTAAAAAAAAAACAAACAGGTGGAAAAAGACAGAATCAGAACCAAAAATGTCGTTCCCAAGAAAGTCGGCCATATAGACTCTCCGTCATATCCACGGCGGCATTGATACCATTAGAAAGAAAAAGGAAAGGCCATCAATAAACATGATCTCGTGTCCATTCCACGGTCATCGGACGGAATCAAACATGGGCCTGCGTGGCCAGCACCAGGCACTCGTTCAATAGCCTGGAAATCAAAACCGACATCGACATTGGCGTGGTATCGTTCAATCACTCGCCTTCAACAACGCAACGGCAGCTTGCTGAGCACGCAAACCACCAACCTCCCTCTTGAGCCGGAAATTCTCCTTTTTCAACCGTCCAATTTCATCAAGCGCACTGTTCAACTGAGTCTTGAGAGCCTCCTCAGTACTCCCCGACCGTACATCCTTCGCGAGCTTGCTCAATTCCGAATTAAACCGGTCGTAGAGCGCTTCATTTTCCGCGCTGGCCTCGCGATACAACTCGTCGAGTTTCTTGGCCCGTTTCTCGCTGACAACTAGAGACGATTCTAGATCCCGTTCCATGGCAGATGTTCGTCCGTTAAGGTCTCCAGACAACGTGTCAAAGCGTGACTCTAGAGTCTCTATCCGGGATGCGAGCACAGCATTTGAAGAGTGTTCGTCGACGTCCAGATCTTCATTCACAGCATGGATTTGCTGCGTTGGTCGGAGTTTCAGACCTTGCAGCTCGTTGCTAATCAAGTCCAGTTCGTCCTTCAACCCCAAGTGTGCAGAAGCTTGGGCTCTCTTCTCATTCTGAAGACGATCCCGTAGCTTCTGTGGACTCTGCATCCGCAACTTCTGCGTCTTCTGCGGGGTCCCACCGCGCTTCAGATCAGGATTATTGACCAGCGCCGGACGCTCTCGTAGTCCACCACGCGACGGTATACTCAACGCCCGAGACCTTTTCTTGTACTCTTCCGGTGAGCCAGTACTGGCATTCTCACCCTTCTTCCTTGGTGAATACTCCCCTTGTGACCTAGGATCAATGTTCTCTTTGCGGCTAGGTGTATCAGGACGCGTGGGTGATCTAGAAGGTGAGCCAAATTTAACTGGCGATGGACTGCGGCCTGACCCTGAACTCTGTGGTCTGGTCTTTGTTGGAGTCATTACGTTAGACCCCGACCCAGGGGTTACAGGTCTCGATGGCGAGGAGTCAGACGTGGTTGTTGTCGAAGCAGTGTTGGGTCGTAGGTCAGAAAGAGAGCTCCGTCGCTTGCGACGGACCTTGACTGGCCCATTTGTCGATATACCTCTAATCGAAGAGGACATGGACCCGGTGTGCTCATGTCCACTACCTGGACGGGCGATTTGTTCCTGAGAAGACGCTGCGAGACGATCACGGGAGCCAGGACGTAACAATAGACCTAGACTGTTATCCACGTCTATCGATTTGGAGCGTGACAAAGAGCCCTTGGGGGTGTTGGATTCCGAGTCTCCTGAACCCTTGCCCTTACTCAAGGTTCGTAGTATGGATGACACCTTGCTCTCTCCGTCATGTTTCGATCCATCGCGGTGTAAGCTGAAACCGAACCGCTTCCGGAAGGAAGACGCATTGGAGTTTATCGAGCCTGTGTTGTGCGACGCGGACTTGGTTTGATCGCAGATAAGGGTCCCCTCCAATGACGCACCACCGGGGATATACTCATCGAAGAGGTTGTCAAAGTCATCCACCAGTCGATCCAAGAGAGATATATGTTGCATCGGATCACCATCAACAGTGAGGATCTCCGCGAAAGCGGCTGTGAGAGCACCACGATCACCGTCATTACCCGAAGCGTCCAGCAACTCTGCAAGCAACCGTACCATGGCAGCAAAAGCACGACGGTTCTGAGGGCTCATCTCAGCCAAGAACTTCCGGAAACTCTCGTCAAAGTCACGTGGAAACATAGTGTCAAACTGGCTCTGAATAAGCTTCAAAGATGATGGGTCAAGAACTGGTCCCATGTGTTCCCGCCACGCGTTAGCCACAAAGGTCTCAAAGGCAACGAATAGTGTGTCAACGGGAACTTCGGCCGCAGCCTGAATCTTTCCGGGATCTTCCAGCAGCACGTTGTACAACTCATTGACAGAGGAACGATCCACACTGTCTCTCCCGCGCAGGGTTCGTCCAACAATGTTCCCACTCCGCGACTGCAGTGCCAGAGCATAGGCAGCAAAGGTTTGCTCCAACAAGCCAAATTGGTCTTCTGGTCCTTTGGAAGCTGTTGTCTCGACTACCGAAATTCGGTTCGGATTTTCCTCTTTCGTAGAGACACTAGAGGGTAAGGTGTTGGCCCGGGAGAGATTGATCCTTGGAGGTGGCATCTTCGGGAATTCGCCCAATAACGACGCAGAGTTAGGTGTCTTAGGATTTGACGAGCTGTCCTTTGGCTGATTTCCACCCAAAAGACTCGAAAGCAGTTTGGACGGTGATGGCGGTCGAAAGCCGCGTGGCGCTTTGACTTGGGTTATGAGATTTCCGGCAATGTAACGGAGAATCTCAAAGTTTGAGTGTACAATTGGTACAGTCAAAGTTGGATTTCGAGGACCATGTAGCGGGAGTAGCACATTCAAGAGACGCTTTGAGAGTACCGGTATGAAGCTATCTGCTGTGACCAAATCAGAGGAAGGAGTGCCAACGGTCGAGTCAATGTCCACCCGATACTGATCTTCCTCCCCGGCCGTTACCAACACGACCACCTCCACGTCCGAAGTGGCCAGTATCCGACTGCTTTCTGTTTTGGGGGTATTGAAGAGCACCCGGATCTTTGCAGGGCCAGTCCGATTCATCTTCCCATCTGTGTCCTCCTCAAAAACGCAAGCTAAAATCCCAATATTACCCACTGTTCCACTTGTGGGACTTCGAAGTGTCCACTTCCCATTTTCTCGTTCAGATTCAGAAAACCGGCCTTCGATCTTGGCTTTGGCGAACTCTTCAATCAGTCGATTGGCCCGTGCTTCATACATACCAGACAACTCTAATGCGAGGAGATCTGTAACATTGTCATTTGCCACTCCAGATTTGGCGGAAGCCGGTGCGAGAAACAGGATGCGCCCACATGTTGATTGCATACAACGAACGCTGTGGATGTCGAACACCCGTGCGACCCTAATCTCGGTGGTGCTGAATGTTCCTGGAGCGTCTGTTGTTGTCGATGCGGCGTGGTCAAGATCAGCCAACAGTCCACGTGCGGTCATCCGGCTGTCGGGGGCTTTAGATAAGAGGACCAAGCAGTTCTTATATAGCAGCATGATCCCTGTGCTCGGACTTGGCGTTTGCACGTCCATATGATATGGTGGCGACAGCTCGTCGAAGTCGACTGCAGTGATCAAGCGACCATTTGGCACAATGGAGGCATGCCAGCCATCAACAAGTTCTTTAAGCCGTTGGAAGCTCTGCGAATGGTCCGTCAATGACGGGTTGTCCAGCGAACAGATGTCCTTGATAATATCTCGTGCCTTCAATAATGGTCGAACAGCGGGGTGGATCAATGGCAGACTGCCCATCATTGTGTCAATCAGGAGACTGTAGCGGGGCAGACGCTGGACGGGTTCCATGAGGAGGGAACGTAGCTGTTGCTCCCCCGTTTCGTACACACGCTTCGAGAAGCTAGAGTTCTTATCTTTCATGAACGAGCTCAGAGTTTGGGTGAAGCCGTTGTGAGCGCGCATGTAATCCGCATAGGGTTCTGAGAACTGTGGGAACCATTCGATCAAAGCGTTTGCAAAAGTTGCGGCACCGATGGAGTCCTTGCTTTCTCGTGACGAGGCTCGATGCGACATTTCTGTGTCCTCCGCAATATCGGCAATGGCGTCCTTCTCCGTCTCCTCGAGTACCTGACGAATAACCTCCAAGAAGCCCATATTGATGTCGAGTATCTCATTCAAACATGGCGGGAACAGGGCTTTGAGGGCCGACTCGTCGGGGCTCGTACTGGTAGCCGATCGTGACTGCGCTTTGATCCGGAATTCCTCCGCAACGACTCGCACTAGGTGGTACATCTTGGCAACATATCGCTCCTCTGTATCGACCAGCTCACACATGGTGAGCCGGAGGGCCTCCTTTTGACCCCTCGAGAACAGGCGGGACCGGCTGACATTGGTGGGTTGGGACGGTGCACGTTTCAATCGGGAGGTAGGTAAAAAAATCGGATCCCCCAATGCGCGGATGATGGAAGAGTAGCGGCCATATTGGTGATCGGGGGTGTCTTCGAGATCTTGGGAGGTATCGTTATCATCGGGTCGCGGTGGCGGTTGTATGGTTCCGGCGGGGAGGATGACATCGAGATCGATCCATGGAAGCTTGCGTTCCTGAAACGCACCGCGGATGTCGCGAATTGTATCCGATAGAGCCGTATTATTATTATTATAATTATTATGACTGTTCGTAACCATATTCTCCACCGGAACCATGCGATTTGCCAGATCTGCGGCATGTATCTCATCAAACATCTTGGGGATCTTCCCACCGGGCTTCCCCGCGCGGGCGAGATCGTAGAGGCATTCCTTGGTTGACTCGGACAGATCCGCAAAGTACTTCAACATGCTGACGGCCAGACCGCGACACACTTCATCGCCTTGTTTTTCTCGTGGGAGGTGGTTGACGGCCGCATATAAGGGAGCAGCTGGGGAGACGGTGATTCGGGGATAGCTATGGAAACCGGCGGGGGTGAAGACATGCGCCTGGATGCGCGAGCTGCTAACGGTAGCATTGGCGGTTGCGACAGGGCCGTAGAATACGAAGATTGGGGCAAGAAAGGGATCGGAGGTCTGGTAGAGGGTCAACTGCTCAAGAGGCAGGTCCGACAGAGAGGTGGACACGGTCGCCATGGTGGATGATAAGGCAGGAACGACTCGACGAAATAAAATAAGATGAAATGAGAGGGAAAAACAGACAGAAGCTGCGAATGGCGAATAGTGATAAAATATTAATAAATTAAGAAAGAATGACAGTCGAATCAACCAGATCGAAATCCAACAACGTCAGAGAATCAACAGAGCCCAGAGATTCAACGAAAAAGCGGAGAGAGAGAACGGCATCGATGAGCCTGAATCAAACGAAGAAGAATAAGCAAAGAAAAGGAAAAAAAAAAAAAAAAGAATGGACGATTGAGTGCTTCATACAGTCCAGGGAAGAACTGGATGAAAGCCCTCCATATAGAGAGTGTGTGGGAGAAAATGTGTGTCGTAAGAGAAAGTGATGAGGGAAAGACAACAGACGCGTCGTCGATCCTTCAGCTGAGGGACCGATTCGGAAGCGGGACAGGTTGATTAGGACGGAATACGAGGGATATTATTAGATATCTGAATTCTGATAGAAAGCAGGAGGACAAGAGAGAATAGAAAGAGAAGGGGGAAAAAGACAATCGAAATCCGATACACACAAGCGGTGATGACGGTTGGGCTGCTTGTCGGGGGACGAAGCGGGGAGCAGCACTCTGTATATACATACAGCTGTGCTAGAGAGAACTTGTGTGTGGGACAAGATCGACGGTTTTGATCTGGCAAAAAAAGCCATTCACAGTGTCTTTCCTTGGATTTCTCCATTGAAATCTCCTCTTTTTTTTTCTGTTCTAATGACAACCATGACACGTGTTGGGCAGTAAACAACCCCCTCTATCAGAGTAGACACAGCACTTTCTCTGGTGCTCCATATTCCGAGTACGAGTATTCTGATAAATTGACCTGCATGTAAGGATTTGAAACAAACAGAGGCAAATCATCTGCTTTCATTCTTTTAGACTGTCTCATTCGGAGGTTATCTCCTTAGACCTCGATTTACCCAATCCGATACCTTGTTGTCCGGACGATCAACCACCATGTGCTATTATAAGCTTTGATAACTATGCGGGACATACTACCACATAAGTCTTTGGGGGCAACACTGCTCAATGGTCATTGCTTTAGTGGTGATTTAAGGACTATCAATCCCTTTCTGCAATAAAGGCATCTCATAGCACTTTGATGCCTGCAGCCTAAGGCATGAATGATTTGACTATGTGGTCAAAGCGCCTGTGACTGAGAATATGGCATCCATGGGAGGATGCCCTCGTGGTAAACTCTATCCGAACAACAAGACATGTTCGAGATTCATAAAGCAACATAGAATGTTATGTAACTCCCATTAGGATCACAGAAAGCCAATCGATAGCATATCGATTATGTATGACTACCCGCCAAAACCGATTGAGGAGGCAGGATGCGTTCATCCACCATACAGTCGAGTGTCACATAATGACCTTGACCAACCGGAAGCTTCTCCGTGAAGCCAATACTACGAATCTTATCAAGGTTCAACTCCCGATTGCGATTTAGCATCGTCAATGACGCCTTGGAAAAGACCCAGGCAGACCCCGAAACCGCACGTCGCTGAAGTTCATACGCTTCACATATCTTCTAGTAGTCTTCCTGGTGCTCGTTCCACCATTTGTCATTTCCTCCCCAACCATCGACAGTCGAAGCTGTTCCCTTGAGCCCGAAATAATCTGCCAGCATCGGCCACTTTACGGACCATGGGCCTGGGGTCGCTGTATCAGCAATGCTGAAGCCTTCCCCGTTCGCTTCCGCAGGTTCGACAACGGAGAGGTATATCTCTGCTTTGGTCAATATGTCCTGGGACGTGTCGGTATGCGTGTAGATGAAACTCCTGGGCGATCCGGGGAAAGGCACCGTGGCCCCAGGTCCGTGGACGAACCGGTACGGGAAGATATTATGCTACCGGTTCGAGCAAGTTCATTGTGGTCTCAGTGGGCCAACTGGTGAAAAGGTTTCTAAATAGACCGTTGCTCTCGGTCCCATGTCGTCTCGACCCCATGTCGTCTCGACCAAAGACAAACGGACCATTACTTCTGTGAAGATCCATGGCCGGGAGCCACAGATGTTTTGCTTTGCAACATCAGCCGCTAGTTTCATGCTTATGTTGCTTCTTTGCTTCTGTTAGGAGCTCTCTTAAGGGTAAACTGCCTAAGGAAGGCAGCAAATACGCACTATTTCCTGTCCTTGTTACAACACAATATGATGTCGGAATCCGGTGCCACCGGGATGACAAGGGATACTAAATGATGAAGGACTGATAGACGGTGCTCTCTCATTGAGAATGAGCCGTTAAAATGTGATTTATAGAAGCAAAGAACGATTTCCGCTGTTTGGTTGGGCCTCTGAGTGTTGGATTTAATTGGATGGGAGGGATGGAGAGAGGAGAACCACAGATATCTCTGGAGTTATGAGGCTAGATGAAAAGAATCATTAGGTGAATGTGGGGTCATGCCTCTAGAAGAGTGAATAGTGATATCTTCCGTACAGCATACATGAAGTTGAGGGTAATTTGCACTGCCAGATGCTGACATAGCATACACAGCTGGTTAACTAGTTTCTTGGGAAGGAAGTAGATGCATATATTTGGATGTCCTTATCTAAATACCATCATAAGAAAAGAACTACTGAGATCATATCTAATGATAGTATTGCGATACTTGAGACGGTCATGTCTTTGCCCACCGAGTCTCCCTCTTGAAGAGAATTAAAAGAGAGTGAGTGGAAGAGAGGCCCACGGCTGTACTCCGTATATTCTGTAGATCCGGCAATTAGGCTGGAAAGCCGCGGGGTATCTGGGGCGCGATTACGATACCTGAACTACTACGTATATCTCTAGTCTTTTGACTATCTGCACCCATTTCATAATCTTGAACCTGTGTTAGAGCGCACCTTTGAAGAAGTGAGTGGAAGGCGCAACGCTGAGAATGGAGGGACCAATCTTCTAGTTCGTTTAGAGGACTAGCCGTTTGCTCTCTTCTCTCACGATTAGCTTCTTGAAGAGCAAGTGATGTGACTGGGGTCGGTCAAACCGGAGAGGCAAAATCTCCGTGCCTCCCTCGCTTTCACGCCGCCATCGAGAGGAAGGCCCAGGCTCCATAGATTCAGAAATAGCATTCGCAGAAAGATGTTGTGGTGTGATGTGATGTGACAGTCAATCTTCCTGGCAGAGATCCCATCTCTGGCTTTGGTATTTCAGCTCATTTCCCTGCATGAAAGAGTATAATCGACCATTACATGATTCATGGTTCGTTTTCATGAGCCAAGTGCTGAGCCCTCCAAAATAAAGATGCCTGTTTGATCCTGTCCAGATTAATGATAGCAAATTGCACTACGTTTGTCATTTAAGTCACCGATGCTGAAATTGTAAACACATTAGTTAACTGAGATATGACTATGACTAAAACATCGGAAGAGAGGAAGAGATTTGCATGTCATCCTTACTGCCATCAATTGCCGCCATCTGCAAGATGTCCGCGATTCATCTCACGATATAGTTCCACTTTGTCATTGGAAGATAAGAGGTGACTAGACCAGGAAGAGGACGGTGAGGACAGAAACATTGGCGAGAGTCTTACCGGCCAGGTCACAGCTGGTGGGAGAGTACTAAAACGGACAGGGCAAGCCTTCAACCTGTCTAGGGAATACGCTTCGCAGTATATATTCAATACCCCGTACGGGGCTGGTCTGCATCGCCGTCCAGTCGTCTGATATCTCCTGGCAGACCGTGCTGGCGGCTTTGGCGGTCTTGAAGCGTATCTCGACTGCTTGAATATAAGAGTGAAATCCTCGATATCCGTAGGCAATCGTGTACAGCGCATTAACCACATGGTAAAACGAGCAACTCCAATTGCTACGATGTGCTCTTATCTGTATGGCCTTTTGAGTTGCACGTCCTGAACAGTCAGAACCAGCGCCAAAACGGGAAAATGGGGTTTCTAGGACGAGTATACGGATCGCACATGAGGTATCCTATCCGTATCTTAGTGATTTAAATCTGCCCTATATCTGTGGGGTGGGGTTCGACTAGAAGGACAGGAGAGCTGTATGTATCAAATTTCATGGCAAATAGGATGACCTGTGTACTCCATGGCAAATGAGGAATTGTTGTGTGTGTTGAAGGAACTCCATACTTCGGTGATAGCGGAAGGCGGTGGAGAGATCCCCACTAGTCCGTATCAGGAAACCACCCAAAGACCAGCTGTTCCCCGAAAGAGCCTCACTTCGCTATTCTCTCGAGTCGTGGACCTTTCTTCCACTCACTCTCTTTTAATTCTCATAATATACACTCTTTATTTCTGCCACCGCCATGGCAGCACATCCTCTCCCCATTGCGGTTGATCCAGTGGCCCTTGTGACGACAGAATGTATCACCGTCACTTCTGCTATGCGCAAACATGCCCGCTGGGCTCACTCCTCCGTCTCCGCTATCCTGGGCGGGTCATCCGCCGTCTCCAGAGTCTACGATCGTGATTCCCAACAAAACACCTCTTCTCCTCCAAGTCCTCGAAGCAGTGCGGCATCAACCCCCCGATTGAGGGCGGCCCTGGACGAAGACCATGCCTTGGCCAATCGATGGGGTCTGCGGGGAAAGAAAGGAAGGAGCATGCAGGACAATCCCTTAATATCAGCCTTTACTCGTCTGCGCAGTGATCTTAAAGGATGCAGAGATATTCGCACCTTCGATACTCCGGCGTTGCTGCATCCGTTCTTGCAGGTCATCCGCTCCTCCTCGACCTCCGCTCCCATTACCTCGCTTGCGTTGATCGCTATCACTAAATTTTTCTCCTACGATATCGTTAATCGGAACTCCCCCCGAATTTCAATGGCCATGCAGCTTTTGTCTGCCGCCACGACACATTGTCGATTTGAAGCTACTGACTCCTCCGCCGACGAGATTGTGTTGTTGCGCATCCTGAAGCTAATGGAGGGCATGCTGTCGCGGCCCGAGGGTGAGCTACTGGGAGATGAGAGTGTCTGCGAGATGATGGAAACCGGCCTGAGCATGTGCTGTCAGGTTCGTTTGTCCGAAGTCTTGCGGCGGTCCGCGGAGATGGCCATGGTCAACATGTGCCAGGTTATATTCATGCGTCTCTCTCAATTGGAAGTGCCTCCACCGTCAGACCTGAATGATCCCTCCCGGCAGCAGTCTACGGGAGATGGACATGCGCCCAATCTCAGAATGGACCCCTCCGTCGATGGAAATACGGTCACTTCGCAACATCCGTCTGCTATGGGATCCGATACAGCTGCTCCAGAGCGCGAACGAATCAGTGGAGACGAAGGAATCCAGGACCAGGCTGCCAATGGAAATGCGGTTGCTGCTCCGCCGAACCCACATGATGGCGAACAAGCCGAAGTCATACCTTATTCGCTACCTTCAATCAAGGAATTGTTTCGTGTTCTAATCGACCTCTTAGACCCCCACAACCGACAGCATACGGATCCAATGCGAGTCATGGCGTTGAGGATCATCGACGTTGCCCTCGAGGTGGCTGGTCCATCTATTGCCCAACATCCCAGTCTGGCCGCATTGGCCAAGGATGACCTTTGTCGACACCTCTTCCAGCTAGTCCGCTCAGAAAATATGGCTATTCTTACCGAGTCGTTGAGAGTCGCTGGCACTCTGCTGTTGACATGCCGCTCAGTACTTAAGCTTCAGCAAGAACTGTACCTTTCGTATCTGGTAGCCTGTCTTCATCCTCGGGTCGACATTCCCAGAGAACCAGGTATCAATCCAGCGCTTTACGATGGCGTTCCCCAAGCGCCAAAATTGGTCAAACCCGCGCCTTCTCAAACTAGCAGTGGACGATCCACACCGGTTCCTGTAAAGGACCGTCAGAAACTCGGACTAGAGGGAGGCTCACGAAGACCGGAGACTCGCGAAGCAATGGTGGAGAGCATTGGCGTCTTGGCTCGCATCCCAACCTTCATGCCGGAATTGTTCGTCAATTATGATTGTGACCCGGACAGAGCGGATTTGTGCGAAGATATGATCGGCCTTCTTTCCCGAAATGCATTTCCGGACTCGGCAACTTGGAGCACAACCAATGTTCCGCCGCTCTGCTTGGATGCGCTTCTCAGCTATGTGCAGTTCATTCACGACCGATTAGATGACGAGCCGGAACTTGAGGACTTTCCGTCTCTAGATAGACTACGAAGACAGCGTCGAACAAAGAAGATCATCGTCCAAGGCACGCAGAAATTTAACGAAGACCCTAAGGCCGGAATTGCCCACCTCACTGCACAAGGAATTATTGAGAATCCCGACGACCCAACACAGGTAGCGCGCTTTTTGAAGGGAACAAGCAGGGTTTCAAAGAAGATCCTAGGAGAATACATATCGAAGCGATCCAATGAAGCTCTCCTGGATGCGTTCGTTGACCTCTTTGATTTCGCGGGCAAGAATGTTGTCGAGGCTCTGCGCGACCTTCTGGGCGCTTTCCGTCTGCCCGGCGAGTCTCCGTTGATTGAACGGATTGTAACCACCTTTTCCGATAAATACGTGCAGAAAGCCCAACCCGAGGGGGTTGCCGACAAGGATTCTCTGTTTGTGCTGACATACGGTATTATCATGTTGAACACTGAGTTGTACAATCCGAATGTCAAGTCTCAAAACCGCATGTCCTGCGCGGACTTCTCTCGCAACTTACGTGGAGTGAATGCAGGAGGCGACTTTGCACCAGAATTCCTCCAGGAGATCTATGACTCCATCAAACAAAACGAAATTATTTTGCCCGATGAGCACGAGAACAAGCATGCATTCGACTATGCTTGGAAGGAGCTATTGCTGAAGTCATCGGTGGCCGAAGACTTAGTGGTTGGCGAAACCAACCTCTACGATGCAGAAATGTTCGAGGCCACCTGGAGGCCAGTTGTTGCAACTCTCTCATATGTTTTCATGTCCGCTTCGGATGATGCAGTTTACTCCAGAGTCGTCATGGGATTCGACCAATGTGCACAGATCGCTGCCAGATATGGTTTGACTGAGGCATTTGATCGGATCATTTTCTGCTTGGCTTCCATCAGCACGCTCTCCACAGATAACCCTCCCAGTACTGCCTTGAACACTGAGGTACAAGCCGGCGAGAAGAGCGTCATGGTCAGCGAGCTGGCAGTCAAGCTTGGGAGAGATTTCAGAGCACAACTGGCTGCTGTGGTTCTCTTCCGTGTCCTACGCGGTAATGAATCCGTGCCCCGAAACAGCTGGAAATATGTTGTTCGAATTCTCAGCAACCTGTTCATCAACTCCCTTATCCCGCCCTTTGAAAATGCCGAACTGAACATTTCCCAAATCCCTCTGCAACCCCCTTCACAGGTAGTAGACCGTGCCAACCGTGCAAACGAGACCGGTCTGTTATCGGCTTTCACGTCTTATCTCTCGAGCTACGCAGCAGACGATCCTCCAGAACCATCAGACGAAGAGCTCGACAATACGCTGTGCACAGTTGACTGCGTGACCGCGTGCGCTCTCGACGATATTCTGGCCAACATCATGTCTCTTCCTGTTCCATCTGTGGCGTCATTAGTGGAATCCCTGATTGCTCTCTTGCCCGAAGAATCTACGCCGGCAGTTATTGTCGTGAAGCACGAACGACCTGCATCGCGGATGGCAAACGGCAAAGTCGACCCTAACCAACCCAGCTACGATCCTGCAATGATCTACCTTCTGGAGTTGGCAACCATACTCACGCTTCGCGACGAAGAAACAATGGAAACAGCTGGGGAATCGCTGGCAACCTCCTTGCAGGCTTTCATTCGTGATGCCAGGAACATCCACCCACTTGCCCTGTCGCGAATCATCACCTATCTGCTAAACCTGCTGCGCCTTGGTCATGTATGGGCTGCTCTTGTTTTGATCCTCTTTGAAAAAATCAATGTAGCTGACTATCTTTCAGGAACAACCGTTCATGCGAGTACCTGTCATTCTTCATGGAATCTCCAGTTTCGATCAGGATATCCTTGAGAGTGTCGCAATTCCGATAGTAAAGGCTCTTTCGCGATGCGTCACTAATCCAGGCCTCTTGAGAAACCAGATCACCGTTTCTCCTGACTTCTGGTCGATTTTGCAGCGGTTGCATCAGCACGCAGAAGCTGCGCCATTGGTTTACGAGCTTCTTCAGATTATTATCGAATCCACGCCTCCGATTGTTAGCGCAGACAACTATGAGTCCGCCATTGGTCTTGCGAATGCATTCATCTCTGCTGGTAGCGTTGGTGCATTCGAAGAGCGGCAGAGAGACACACTTCCTCGACGGACAAAGGGTGTCAAGCAGCCGAAACAAAGGTATGCTTTCTTTTCTTTTCGTTGAATATCTTCTTTGTGATCAGAATTGACAAAATCTATAGTGAAAACCAAGTCGTTGCTCGCAGTGTCAAGGCCATTGGTTTAATTTACCACCTAACCAGGCGTGCTCCCACACTTATCTCGCAGTCACACCTGGAAAAGTCCGAGGGTACGTACAAACATCCCCCTCCTGCATTAAAATAGTTGTTGACTTCTGAATAGCTTGGTCTGCGTACTGGACTCCCATCTTCCAATCCTTGACCTCCCAGTGCGTCAACCCTTGCAGGGACATTCGACATCATGCCATCTCGACACTCCAGCGCGCCCTTCTCTCTGTCGAGTTGATTTCGGGCGATGACAAAGATTGGACTTCCATCTTCGACCAAGTCCTCTTCCCGCTTGTTCTACGATTGCTGAAGCCCGAGACCTACCATTCAGACCCGCTTGGAATGAGCGAGACTCGCGTACAAGCAGCAACATTGATCTGTAAGATCTTCCTTC
Organism: Aspergillus intermedius; assembly: GCA_039880815.1. Taxonomy (NCBI): domain Eukaryota; kingdom Fungi; phylum Ascomycota; class Eurotiomycetes; order Eurotiales; family Aspergillaceae; genus Aspergillus; species Aspergillus intermedius. The sequence continues at coordinate 165,569 of JBDODA010000022.1, read as the reverse complement.
GCTATCTTGACCAGCTCCCGAACCAGGATGCCATGCTGGATCTATGGCTGAAGATCTTGGATATTCTTGACCGGATGATGAACAGCGGTCAAAGTGATAGTCTGGTAAGTTCTTTTGCCGCCCTTTCACTCCACGGCTAGAATTGTGCTAACTCCACCATAGGAGGAAGCAATCCCCGAAAGTCTCAAGAACATCCTCTTGGTCATGGCAGATGGAGGCCACTTGGTCCCGCCATCCCAAGACGCAAGCAAGGAACAGATCTGGACTGAGACGAAAAAGCGCCTGGAGCGATTCCTCCCTGCTCTCTTTGCGGAGATCTTCCCTGATGCTAACCAGGAGAAGTCTGTGCCTGTTTCCGGGGTTTCGTCTCCTGTTCCTCCCTCGTCGTCGGCGGGCGAGAAGGCTGATGACGAAGATACTGGCACTGCTGCTACTGCTGGTGATGAAAAGAGCGATTAGACTTCTCTTCTTCCCTGTCTTGTTTTTCTTCATTTCTTCCTCTTTATACCTTCTAGATGATCATTCACTTGCGGGCAATGGTCTGTTTCGGTTATTATGTTTGGCACTCTGCTGTTTGGCATTAGCGTGGGTGGTTCCTGAGATGCATACGTGTAAATATATACTCATCAATTCCTTCGCACTGTGACGCAAATAGCCACGATCCGCGAGCTCCGAACATTATTACTCATTGAGGCGCACTTGTGCATCATATACAACAATAACGATCACTCTAAAACCCATCTAGAGTTATTATTCATACTTCTCATCATACAATGTCAATAAGGCCCAAGAATACTGTGCACTTTGTGCACACTAACACTTCATCTGCCCCTTCCGTCGCAGAGACTGGAGCAGCTCAACCATGGGGTCCATAGAATCACCAAGATATGTTTCTTCAACCCAAGTCTCGACTACACATTTCATGCTTCGGGGTTCAGCTCGCAGCCGCAATGATATGACAAAAGGAACCGTTCATTCGATTTGATAGCACCATAAATCCATGATGTCCGTACGTAATAGATCAATGGAGACAAGCGAAGAATAAACATCAACATCTCTCGTGCTTGAACTTCCTATTATCGTGATAGGAAAGCTCACCACCAGTCATGTTCAAATCTTTTCATTAGAAGCGACATTTTGAAGAGTGTCATCAATAAGCTTGTGAGTGAAGTTTTGGAACCAGAGAGCTTGTACATCGGTAGTGCATTCTGAATTGTGTCCTTTTCTTCCAAGGCGTAACCTGTTGTCTCAGATTCTGCGCTTTTCTGACTATCTGTTGCTGTTTCTGTCACCGTTCATCGGGTACAGAACCTAATCCCAAGCTCTAGCTCCTGCTGCAAGAGGGAGACGCCATTGTCAATGTTAGTAAATGTGACTTTGATATTGCCAGTGTAGCGAGCTTTGAGGACAGCTTCCGTTTCATAAGATCCTGATTCGCTGGACATTATCGTAAAATTAGGCCATAAGGCTTGGGTTACGGGTGGATGGTTGTGGAGAACTTCGGGAACGGTCTCTTTGGCGATTTTGTGGGTAGGTGGCAGGAGCTTATTTCCCCGTTCAGAGATGCGCCCTAGGGAATGGCTGGATGGCTCAATGCAGAGAGGGAAAACAAGTTTGGGAGCTCAATGAGAACCAAGAGAACAGTAAAGGACCAGAGTTGGGGTCTGCGGAACGCATCTGAATCACGTGATTGTGTAATATATGAGCGATATGATTGGTTAGATTTTAGAGTAGATGCGGATGCCTATTTGGGAAAGCAGTCAACTCAGCCCAGTGAAGGTTAAGTCAATTTTCAATTCCCTGTGACCCAAACCAGCTATGTCAAAACATAACCACAGGAGTAAATTTTATCAGCTGCATTCCTTTGGCAATCTTCTACTTCTGAAGACCTATTGGACCAGCATTGGCTGCATTGCAAACATGTCTGACTTGGGCAATAAGCTCTTGTGGCGTACACCATTGCTACAGCCTGCCCAGCATATAAAACATAATAGTCAAAAATATGTTCCCTATTTGGAATGGCGGTTCTCCTGCTCATTTCAATCCTGCTTGCACCCTATTCCATCAAAGATTGGCAGCGCAAGGTGGGTACCATCTGCCAGCAAACACACTTTGTGTGACGGCCTGGTCACGTTGGCTGGTTATCACGTGAGATGTGGTTGTTTGCTTTGTTGCTTTGTCGATAAATATGGCATTACCTCCTTTCTTCCTTCCTCATGTCAATTATTCTCGTCGATAGCTACCTAGGTAGAACACATGAGTTGATGTTCCATTAACCTGGCCGAGCTCCGTGACACTTTGTACAGTTTTTTTTTTTCTCTTTGTCAGGCGTCTGAAATAATGGAATGCCTATGTTATGACCATTGATGAATGTTAACCCTAAATATCTCGAAGTAGTCGAGCTTTACCTAGAGAATAGACCATGTGGTCACCTGAGAACCTTCCGACCTCATGTCTGCTATCAAGTCTTTATTCACTGATCCTGTTCTTACGCATAAATGACGGCTCGGTCTGGGGGTACCGGTGGTTTCTTGCCAAATAGGAATCGGGCCTGAGACACAGGATAATGGCGATGAACTGGTTGGTATGGGTCTCTACTAGTAGTCCACACCTGGTCACCTTGCCTCCGCATTGGCACAGAACGATGGCATGGGAATAAATTTGGCAGATGACTTGAGTAACAAACATTCTGTTCTAATTTCAATTGCGTGTTCAATGTTTTCCTGTCAGCCTTCCAGGCGGGTGAAGCAAGCAGCACTACCAATGGCCTCTAGATCACCGCCTCAAACTTAAAACCGTTGTGATCAAGCTTGAATCTCCACTCAAGTCTGTATTGTCCGACAGCCAATGCCATCAACCTTGTATCTGTGGAGCATCGATCTCCAGAAACGTTGGCAAAGTGCTCCCAATGGCAGTGCCTTAGATCAATAAACAATACCGGACATCAGTGTCAGCGAGACGTCTTAATGGGCGTTGATACCTCAAGCTGAGAAAGTACATTTTGGGTCGGATGGACTGGAGAGTGAGGGTCTTGTCTTCTTACCGTTCCCTGCCTCACACGAACATCTCTGGCGCCAAATCAAGACCGGAGGAATGAAAACAAAGATTACAGAGCTGGCGAACGTTGGGCCAAAAGGTCATTCGACTTTCAGTTTCCGGTCTGACTTGGGTTATAAACCGTTTTCCAAGGGCATCGCCCGTCGGGCACGGAAATCCTGCAGATGCCGATTTATCCTCACCTGAGCAGGAGAATAGGGCGACAGCAGCAAAGCACCCGTACTATTGCCCGCAAAGCGCCTTTTAGAGACATGGTCGGATCCCTCTGCACACTCACCTACCACAATGCTGACACGACGTTTTCTTATTGACTAGATGCAGCTGGAGGTCTTTCCAAGAGCACAAAGAGTTAGGACGAATACAAGAGCAGGTGCTGGGTTCCGTATCACGCCGCTTTTGGCGGATCATTCTGTCGAGATATCACGGTGTTACAAACGCAATGCAACTTAATCGATTTATTGAGTAGAGAGGGGTGACCATGTGAAGTTTTGAAGCACGTGATCCCTCTTCATCTTCGTTTCGTACAGCTAAATGGACTGTCTGCGTGTCTCTTGTTTCGAAAGCTTCCTTGAAACTGTGATGTCGGCCAAATCTAGTCTGATCCTGAGTATATTCAACAACTTTCAATGATACGGAAAATGAACCAAGTACAGTGTATGTGCTTTGTTCATAATGCTTTTTGATTATGTCTCTCATGATGACTATATCATTTTATCCTATACTATTCCAGTTACAGACACATTTACCCAATTCTTCGATGCTGCGTCTTCCCTCCAAAAGACTTTCATCACTTTCGCCGATGGCTCTCTGATGGCTGTCAACTAAATCTGAGACGTTGATCAGTTACTGTACTGGATTTTCTACCTTCGTTCAAACAAACGGACCCTTTCGTCACTCACGAATAATGCCAGTTTTACCATGCGAGTTTTGCCAGTTTATACTGGATCGCGCAACAGACAATAGCCACCGCTTGCGTCTCTTCCAAAGACTTACTCGTGAAGAGAGTCGTGTGCGAATTATGTCGCCTTCTTAGTTGTGGCTTTTCTTATACCAACCAGTCGGTCTTTACATCTGATGGCGAAACAAAGCAATTTTAATCCATTAATCTGCTAGATTTCCAATACTAATGGAAACATACTCGCCAGCTTAACTATCAGCCACCAGCTGACTCACCGTTGGCTGCTTCCCTGAACCATCGTGCCGCTCGCAACCCTAGATCTTTGAGCGTTCATTGGCTGTCGAGCTCTTATTCTAGGCTCATCAAGACCGTAGGTCCGATAGAAATGACGGATTATCATTAAGTTTTGCATGTTCATCATTTGATTTTTTGTATCCAAAGCACTATTATAGCAAAAAGCATTACCTAGTTACAGCAACTCGTCATATATGTTGGTGGTATATGCAGATATTAATACAGTATCATCCAAGCAAATCCAATCATAATCCAAAGACTCCAGACCATGATTACGCCAGCCCTAGTTCAGGCTTATATGTCCAAATCATATCAACGAAGGCGGCTTTACCCCAGAGAGCCGCCGGACACTATCCCAAACACTATCCGGTACTCTAAAGGGTAACTTATGCCCCTTGAGCGACTGATCAATTAACCACATTCCCACCACAAACTCTTCTCTGTCCAGAAGGCCGTTCTTCTGTCTGTCCACCAGATTCCAGATCTGCGATAGCACATTCTCATGCAGACGGCTGCGCGACCAGATATCGCGCACGACCAGGTTGAGTACCATGTCTGAGGTATTGGGTGGGTACTTTGTTCGGACCTCTTTGTAGTATGTGACAGCGTTGGGACCGAGGGCTTTTGCTCGGGAGGGGAGCGGGGGAACAGGAATCAGGTGTCCCTTGTTAGCGGCCCAGACGCCTTCATAGCGCTTGCGTTCTTGTTCGCCCACGGCGCTTTGCCAGCGTTTGCGGTCCCCTTCGTGGTGTTTGTGTGGGTGTCGGATTAGATGGTGGTGGTGGCTTTGCTCGGGGGGTTCTGGTTTAGGTGGATCTCGGAGTGTTTGGCGCATGCCCTTGGGAGGGCTCGGGAGTCGTGGGTGGGAGCGACTGGAATCATTAGAGTTACTACGGAAGTGGCCCAGGCTGTTTAGGATGGAGTGAGAACGGGATCTTCTTCGGGGTTTGGGCGGGGGCGGGGGTATCTTCTTCGACGGGGGCGCGTGGGATGATGCAATGGACGAAGCGACGATAGCGTCGGACAGTGATTCTGTGTCCATGCCACTTGATTTGTCCAGGGTGCTGGTGCTGCTATTGTTATGTGAGGCGGTCGAGAGCGATGCCATGCTGGGCGTTGGAATTGGTTTGGACGGTTCGAGGTCTTGCATTATGATTCCCTGGCTTCTGGGAAGGCCCCGAGACATGGGGGAGCCATTTGGTCGAGGTCGAGGTGGCAGAGCAGGTTTTTTCTCGTCGGAAAATGGCGAAAGGGGTCGCGAACTCAGACTGGTACGGGAACCGTTCGTTGGCTCGTCATTAACACCATTGGTCTGCGGTGCTGTGGGAAAGGTGCTTGACCTTGGAGGGAGCGACGCTTGGAATAGTTTCTGCGAGCTAGGTGTAGGGGACGGAGAATAGGTAGACCTCGTTGCAGCAATGCGAGCAATGCTAGAGGTCGAGGAAGTTGGAGACATGACCGGCTTTCGCGGAATGGCCGGCGGCTTTCGAGGCAACATGGGCGGTTCTCGATCCTCTCGTAATAGGTTTTGAAGAGCCGGGCTGGACGCAGCTGGATTTCGAATTGGCTTCGGTGCAGCCAAGGCCGGTTCTTGTCTGTTCTGCGCATGCATTATGCCTCCGGTGGGTTTCTTCTCGTTCCGTACGGGGGACCGTTCCGCTGCCAATCGGGCGGCGGCGAGTTGCGGCGTTCGCGATCGGACCGGGAGTTTGACGCTTTCCAGTGTATTATCATTATTCGGACTCAATGGACTCGATGCGCGCGAATGGGCCGCGAACCTCCCGATCTTGTCCCTCACAGAACCCGCTTCCGGTGGTGGAAGGGAGTCGGTATCGGAAGGGGACAGTGATCGGGGCGGAGCGTCATGATGATGCGGGCGTGTTGGTTGGGTATCGGGAAATACGGCGGTTCCCATGGCTTGGACTCTGTTCTTAACGCCTTGCGATGCAGTGTCTTTGGAAGGACTGTTGATGAATGCGAGTGTCGCTCCTTGAAGCGCCGTTAAGTTGGTACCGTCAGGGACATGGTGCGTCTGGTTGCTGCGGATCGAAGCAGAGGAATGCGGCCTCGCCATACATGGATATTGAGAAGAGTTTGGGGCAAGACAAACACTGCCCAAAACTAAATTGAATTAGTTATTAGTTATAGGTCGTTTTGTGAATGAAAAAGATCCGATGGACGTTCTCATAAAGACGAGGCTGGGAGCGGTGATGCTGACTCATCAGGGTGGTCACTGCCCAAATATCTCTCCTCATCTTTCGTCCTGTTTTTCTCGGCATCTCTCTCAGATTCCTTTGTTTCATTGTTCTCATATCATTTTTCTCATAGCAACAATTCAATTACGAACATTGCCGTTCACCACTCCGCCAAAGGTTAGCGCGTCCTGAGCCACCACTTACGCCCTCCAGCTCCCCACCCCCAAGGGTTATGAAACATATGCTATGATAGGGCTAGTCGGGAGCATGGGATTCGAATATAGACGTAAGGATGTATGAATGCCGCGCTTGTCTAATATCTCCCCTCTGCCATCCTGGTTGAATTGTTTCCGAATCTCGCAAGGCTCGTACGATAACGAATGCTTTCCGTAGATCACTCATAAATCAAGACATCTTCCCCACACTCCCAACCAACCCAGCTCTACCAATACCAGCTGTCATCCGCTACGACGACACCATTACCAATATATTGGTTGAGAACCGGGGCCGCATCAAGAACGGAAATAGTTCTGTAAAACCCTATTCCCCAACATGGGAGTCGTAGCTTCAAGATAGAGCATCTGGTCAAGCACAGAGTAGACCCTTGGATGCTCAAGCTCGTTGCTGCATGTCGGAGATTAAGTGGCCATTGAAATATGGAGCGAAAATTGTGGGAAGATATGTCATTTTTTTCACTGGGTGTGAAGAGGATCAAATTGGGTGGGAGCTCCAATGAACAGTATTCATCACGTCTATGGAGAAATCCTCTCTAGACTCTTTGGGTACTCTGAGAGTATGTAATTATATGTATTCCTCAGGCACCAGGCACCAAGCATGATGTCACGTCACATGCTTCCTTATCTTATCGGCGCTGCAGCCTAGGACTTGGTCGAACATAAAATAAGACAGCTTTTCTTCCATCGCAAACCATCGCCGCAAAGCCACGGGAGGTAATTATCGGAAACATGGATTCAGACGAGGTTATGGGGCCCACAACCGGGGAGCAGGATGAGGACCTTGACGAGAAGTAAGAGTCTAACCTGGTCTGGGAAGTTCATCAAAACTAAAGCTACAATGGTAGATTCCCAAATCGCCCACAAAATCATTCTCCTACACTCCCATTTCACGAACTCTTTCTCTCCCTCTTCAACCCACTCAGCGAAATCAAGAAGAAGCCCGCAGGGCAAGGACCTGCACGCCGGAAAGTCGGTCGTAACGGAAAGTCTGCCGCAAACCTGAACCCCCTCGAAAGGCGACGTGATATCATAGAGCGGTTCATATCCCGGTGGAGGAGGGAAGTGGGTGACGACATTTACCCGGCCTTCAGACTGATTCTCCCGGACAAGGACCGGGATCGTGCGATGTATGGTATGAAAGAGAAGGTGATCGGGAAGATGCTCGTGAAGATCATGAAGATCGATAAGAACTCTGAGGACGGGTTCAACCTGCTAAACTGGAAGCTACCGGGGCAGACGGCAGCGACTCGAATGGCTGGCGATTTTGCCGGTCGATGTTACGACGTGATTTCGAAACGGCCGATGCGGACGGAACCCGGGAACATGCTAATCGAAGAGGTAAATGAAAAACTCGATCAGTTGTCAGCAGCCTCGAAGGAAGAAAATCAGTTACCCGTCCTGGCTGAATTTTATCGTCGGATGAGTCCCGAGGAGCTTCTGTGGTTGATCCGGATTATCTTGCGACAGATGAAAGTTGGAGCCACGGAGCGGACATTCTTTGATGTGTGGCATCCGGATGCAGAAAACTTGTATAGTATCTCTAGCAGCTTACGGCGCGTCTGCTGGGAGCTCCACGATCCCAATATTCGACTGGAGGCAGAAGACCGGGGCATAACGTTGATGCAATGCTTCCAACCCCAACTGGCACAGTTTCAAATGCATTCGCTGGAGAAGATGATCAGTCGAATGAGGCCAACGGATGACGATCCGGTCTTTTGGATTGAAGAGAAGCTCGATGGTGAACGTATGCAGCTACATATGGCGCCTGACAGTTCGCTACCAGGAGGTCGGAGGTTTGGGTTCTGGTCGCGAAAGGCCAAGGACTACACGTATCTCTACGGGAACGGGATATACGACGAAAACGGCGCACTGACCAGACATCTTGGAGATGCGTTTGTGGACGGTGTACAGAGCGTGATTCTGGATGGTGAGATGATCACATGGGATCCCGAGCAGGATGCGCCTGTTCCCTTCGGTACACTGAAGACGGCTGCACTCGCCGAGCAGCGGAATCCTTTCTCGACGGGACCACGGCCTCTGCTTCGTGTTTTTGATCTCTTGTATCTGAATGGGCGCGACTTGACGAAGTATACTCTACGTGACCGTCGGAATGCCTTGCAGAAGGCTGTCAAACCAGTTAATCGAAGGCTTGAGATACATCCGTATCAAGAGGCTACCACTACTGCAGAGATCGAGACCGCCCTTAGGACAGTTGTCGCGGAAGCCTCTGAAGGGCTGGTGTTGAAAAGCCCTAGATCGCCTTACCGGTTGAACGAGAGACACGACGACTGGATGAAGGTGAAGCCAGAATACATGACCGAATTTGGAGAATCTCTGGATCTCATTGTGATTGGCGCGTATTACGGTAGTGGTCGTCGGGGAGGCTCTCTTTCCAGCTTCTTGTGCGGACTGCGCGTCGACGGCTCCCAGAGCTCACAGAATACCAATGCCATGAAATGCTACTCCTTCTGCAAGGTTGGTGGAGGCTTCAATGCACAAGACTACGCGAACATCCGCCACCACACAGACGGTAAATGGATGGATTGGGATCCAAAAAAGCCACCGACGACATACATCGAACTGGCCGGTGGGGATGCACAGTACGAACGACCAGATGTATGGATTAAGCCTGATGACTCGGTTGTTCTATGTGTCAAGGCGGCATCGGTTTCTATTAGCGACCAGTTCCGAATGGGACTGACTCTGCGGTTCCCGCGATTTAAGAGATTACGCAGTGACAAGGACTGGAAGACCGCTCTTTCTGTGCAGGAATTTCTCGATCTCAAATCGAATGTGGAACAGGAGCATAAAGAGAAGGAGTTCAGTGTCGATAACAGTCGCAAGAAGCGGGTAAAGAGGACGACAAAGAAACCTCTCGACATAGCGGGTTACGATACGGACAAGGAAATTGCATATGTTGGACCGTCTGGTCATGTTTTTGAAGGGTTGAACTTTTGTAAGTCCACGCCTTCTCACATAGGAACCCTATTGACCTTGAATAGATATCTTGACGGATTCAAACGTACCAGAGAAGAAGTCGAAAGCTGAGCTGGAACAGCTTGTCAAAGCCAATGGGGGCAAATTCTTTCAGACGAGCACTGCTGCACCGAATACCATTTGCGTCGCGGATAGAAGTATTGTTTTTCGACAACATTCCCAGTAACGAGATACACTGACACAATCCAGGAACAGTGAAAGTGGCATCGCTGCAGAAAGGTGGCGAAATTGATATCATCCGACCCTCGTGGCTTATGGACTGTGTCAAGCAAAACACAGTCGATGTAGGTCTTCCGGACTTACTACTGCCCCTTGAAGCAAGGTTTGCCTACACCTGCACTGCTTCTGGTACTGAAATAAAGCTCACAAAAACCAGACACATGTTCTTCATGACAGCCAACAAACAAAAAGAAGTCGAATCAAACCTCGACCAGTTCAAGGACAGCTACGCCCGGGACACGACAGCCAACGAACTTAAGGACATCCTCGAACAAATGAGCAAAAAGCACAACTTTGACAGCTCACAATGCCCCGATACAATCACCAAAATCACCGAACGCATCCAAGAACGCGCAACCTCTGGCTACGAAACCCCAATTGGCTGGCTGTTTAAAGGTCTCACTTTTTACTTTAACCATCCCCAAACCGAGGAAACAAGGGAGACAGACCAAGCACACAACCTCCGCACAGTTGCAGCGGCTAACATCGCCCGATTCGCTGGCGCGGATATTGTCTATGACACAGGAGACAATTCCATAACGCACGTAATTATGGATCCTGACACACCGGCTGCGGAGATATCCGCGTTTCGGGGATCGTTGGCGGCCCGAGGCGCTGGGAGGAAAGTGCCGCATATCGTCATGAGCAAGTGGATTGAGGAGAGTTGGGATACGAAGACGTTGTTGGATGAGGAGAGTGAGTTTCCCATCCCTGATACCTGATTATGGTAAATGTTTGAGTGCTAATGATTGTTGTAGGGTTTCAACCTGCTAGGTGATACAAATGTTGTTTGATTAGCTTGCGATGATACCAATAATTCCGTCTACTTCTTTTCCTTTCTTTTCTTTGTTTATTTCCTCAGGCCAAAGGATCGGATCTGTTTACATCTCACGACAATCAACCCAATGAGTCATATATATACCCATGCTACCCAAGCGCATACACAATACAATACCATAATCCACTGGTCAACCCATACTAGTTGCTTACGATATGCAGGGTATGTTCCCCGAAATACACCACGCATCGCACCCAATCAGTAAATGCAGGATACACACGTGCAGGTCTAATACTGCATGTACGGGGCCTCCACTGCTGCGTATCAGCATCGAAACATTGTAGAGTATGATTGAAGCAGTTGGTATAACTAAAGACGCGATACCCCGCGTTTGCGATTGGGTAGAGATTAGAGATAAGACGTGAGGTGGGATTGGATCGGGAATCGCGACAGGGAACGTCCGTATGTTAGTACAGTACTTGTATGTACTACTGCGGTCTGCCGGAGATGTACAGAGTAAAGAAGTGTATCATCCTCTTACCAAGTATCTTCTGTGCTGTTGTTGTACATGTCCAATCCAAAGCAGATGACCTGTTCATGTGGTTTAGCTAAGTGGATAGCGTACAGTACAGAGTGCAGGGGCCTGCTGGCGAACGTCATGTTGCATGTAGTTTCATTCAAATGAATAGATTAAACAATGGGTAAGATAACTGTTGTTCTGTATTCCAAGTGATATATGAAACAATTTCACATCCCATTCCCAACGCCGCGCTCATGGTATTTCCAAAATGAAGACAAAAGTTTTTAAAAGGTTGCAATAAGTCGTACACAGAAGAAGTAAAAAAGGTATTCAAACAGTGATGCCAATCCATCGCGATGGAATGCCATTTTCGTCCTCGTCCTCCTCGTCGAAGTCGTCGTAAAAGTAATCGTTGTATGCACATCGGGGTTGACTGTTCTTGCGCGGTGGCAGCCATACCCGCGCCCGTGGGGGGATGTCATTTCGGAGCTTGCCGCTACGTCTCATGTTCATCTCCAAAACCACCACGCGTAGGAAATCGCTGTTCTCTCTGGGCTCTCGTTGACGCGACATGGGAGAGATCTCCGGATCAAACGGACAGCATGATCGACTCCCACGGCCCCCTGAACCAGCCAGGTGAAATGCACGCTTGCGATTGCTGCGACCCCCGCTCCGACGGTAAGTCTGCATCTGAATGGAAACCGGACATTTTCGGGAAGCCTCAACAGCCCCATGGGGGTGCTCGTCGTGATAGATATGCATCTCGGCCGGCGAGACGATGATAGGGTTCAGATACCGTCGAAGAGCAGGCGATGGCGGTTCGTCCATCGGTGGAGGCCGACGGTCGTCCGTCAGTTCGGGCGTTATGGTAAACAAAGATCGAGTGAGAAAGTCATCTGGCTGAACGGACGGGGTGGTGAAGGCCGACACAGTCTGAGCTGCTGACTTGATGGCGCGCAATGACGCCGTCAGATTAGATTTAAAGGATACAAATCGTGCGAATGACCGGGACGGGGACGGGGACGGGGTCGGAGGAGAGACCGAATCTGTCAAGGCAGCTTTCGTTTGGTCCCTGTCGTCCACCTCCGCATTGGATAACACCGTATCGAGGAGGGGATGGTCGGAAGCACAATCCTCGGGAAGCGACACTCGTCGGTACTTTTTCTCTGAAGGACTCCTCGGGCTGAATGGCGAAAAAAATCCCGGCGAACTCGACGGCGAGTCCAAATCATGGTCTAGCGACGGCGTGGATTCAGTTGACAAAGATCGACCAGAGAAAGATGCCATATCACTATCACTTCCCGTAATAGACATCCTTTCGGCCTCCTCGGGAGGACTGAGTAAGAGATCCAATGCAGAGTTCCCAGTCCCTGCCAGCAGGCGGTCTTCTTCCACATCATCCATCAACATTTTGCTGAAATCCTTCACTTGAATCTTTCGAGGGAGCTTTCGGGTTGTGCGCATGGACCGGTTACGTCTGGGGGCCGGGATTGCAGTAGCTTCCAAGATGGAAGCAACGGAAGAGGGCAAAGGACGGCCCTTACCGGACACATTCGAAGGAGCCCGGCGAAGGGTTTGTGGTCGTTTCGGGGTTTTGGTACCACTACCGGTGGACAACTGACGCGACGACCTGACAGAGGAGCCATATTTTGTAGGGATGACAACCGGGCTGGTGTGGGTTGTCGAAGGAGCCTCGGTGGGAAAGTCGTAGTAGTCGGAGACATCTCCGAATGCATCCCGCCGGCAACGCTTGCCGTCACCATGGGTGTAGCTGCTTTTCGGAGAGGCCACGGGGGTAAACAAAAAGGCTTTAGGAATCATTGTCAGGTAGTAGTATTAAACCTTTGTACCACGGAACAATTGTGTAGGGCCTAAGCCTGATGAGGCACTCTGGTCGAGTGTCTGAAGGAGATACATGGATGTATGGAAATAAATAATAAAAAAAGCGCCCTCCCGGTGAGAAAAGCCTAGAGAATATGTACAGCAAGCAGAAGTGCTGTGTTGGCAGTGAGGCTGTCGAGGATTAACAATAAGCCAGAGATGGGTATGGCCGGGGCTGCTTTGGGCAGCGGTCCGGATGCAGGCACGCGACTCTGCAGGTCTGACAACGGACTAGGATTCTGTGGGATGACAGGAAAAAGGAAAATGGAAGGCGTGGGAGCTGGTCAGAAAAGAGAAAAGAAGATGAAGAGAAACAGAGGAATATAAGGAGAAAGACACGGAGACTAATTAATAGTAGAGAGAAAGAAAGAGATGGAGTAGAAGCGATGTCATTCTTCGCTGACGGCAAGCGAACACAATCCCGTGACAAGCCCAGATAAGCTGCGGGTAACGGCATTACAACAGTATTATATACCGGAGCGGTCAGAGATCACCAATATGTCTGATTGGCTGCAAGGGACATTACGCAGGGTTGGTCGTCTTTTCGGGACGCTGCGGAAACGTTACGCAAACGGAATAGGCCAGATATCATTGGTGGAAATGAAGGAAAAGCGGAGCGCACAGTGCCGAGGAGCCCAAAACAGCAAACAGCACGACACCGCCTTTTTTTCTTTATGTCTGCCCAATGCGTAATTCTGTATTACGCTCTGTTACGCACGATGATGCTTATTTCGAATGCATGGAGTAGAGTAGCATTCAGGAGAATATAATTGTCTGGAATCACTACTATGGAATGTAACACTATTGTCTGGATAATAGAGTTGCGTTGTATCAGTTCCCCTGTCCTCCACAGTACTCCGGATATACCCTGTCGTGGAAAACCCCTAGAATCTTTTCTTGTTTTAAGGTTGTTTCTAGCGTATCTGATACCGAGCATAACCATAACAATAATGAGTGAGTTATTTATATGAAAGAATGAAATAAAATAGTTAATAAAAGCTTTTCAAATCTCATTAATAATAACAAATCCAGGACTGTGTGGAGCGTAAGGTATCTGTGTGCGCTGTCAACTGCGGTCTGTATGAGAATTCTTGCAATGTATGTACATAGTATGCCCTGGAGATCCTCGTCGCACCGAGTTATTGTTACCTGAACATTTGAAATTTACAATAATTCAAAAAGTCATTCTTCGTACTTTTGTTCTTTTTCGTTGTTCGCCTAGTCCGAGTGGCCTAACTCAAGGCTGACATGTGACTGACAATAGCCTGATAGGAGGGCTATCTTCGTTCAGCACAGGCACTACTCCGTATACAATGAGCTATACCAATGTTCTTACCCTACCAATTCTACCAACACTGGCCAATTTCCTTTCTTTCTCCGTAGAATAGACCACACAATCTCAACTGTTGGTTTTTAGCACGAAATTGTCCAATTAGTTGGTTAACATCACGTCTTAGTCAGCCCCGCTAGTCCGAGCAGTTCATCTCCATGCTGCACTCCGTACATAGTCCGTACTGTGACTGCAGTCAATCAGATTCGTCGCTTCTATCAGATTGCCCCAATAACCCTCTGCCGATTACTGGAGACCAGCATTCTTCCATTTTTCTCTCTTATCGCCCTCCATCAATAACTCGTCAGTGCGATTCGGCTCCCCTCCGCCTCAGATCCTCCGCTCCACTGTGGGGTGAAGTCCCTGTTCTCGATCTGTGAGTTTGTCTGTCCATGGTTGGTGAATTGCCATAGTATTATTTATGCAGCATCTAACTCTATGCTTGCGCTCACGCTCCAGATAACGAATGTTGTGCGCATGTCGACCCTTCGCTCTATAGGTCCCCCGCGAACCCCTATACCGACGGCGATGCTCTGTCCAAATCGGCGTCCATGAAAACCACCTGACCCACCACCTACCTACCTTACGCGACGAAGCATGACCGTATCTGGTCTCACTCGTTCTCCCGCACGCGTATTGCTAGATACATAACTATGGAGATTCAGGTTTCTCGGTCACCCAAAGACTCTCGGGCAACCGGCAAGGCAAAGAACGCAAGCGCAGAAGATAAAGGCCCGGCGTCCAAGAGACGCTGCGTCAGTACTGCCTGCATTGCTTGTCGCCGGAGAAAATCAAAAGTGAGACATTGGAACTATGTGCTGGTGGCCAGAGTAAGCTGACAATTGCGCTTAGTGTGACGGGAACCTTCCAAGCTGCGCGGCCTGCTCCTCCGTCTATCACACGACATGTATGGAATCGCATACAATTTCCGCTGAGGGACACAGCTGACACGCTCCAGGCATCTACGACCCCAACTCCGATCATCGTAGAAAAGGTGTGTATAGAAAGGACGCCGGCACAGTACGATCGGCCCGGAATACAACGTTGCAGACTATCATTCAGGCAATCCTGAATTACGGAGATGAAGAGGAGGCATTTGAGCTGGTACGACAAATTCGGTCTTGCGACAACCTGGAAGATGTGGCAGAATCGATCGTCAATCAAGAAAAAGGATTGGCAGCGTTTGCTAACGCCGGTCCTGCCGACGAGGATCTGACACATGCAGATCGGTTCGAGTCTGAGTTGGCGGACAAGGTCAGCGAGCTGATGTTGGATGGTTCTCGCAAATTCATTGGAGGCACGTCAAACCTCATCTTCCTACCACCCGGGTCAGAGCTATCCGAACTCAATGCCGAAAACGAACCTGGCCATGGCGATTTCGCGGTTGTCCAGTGGACAAACGTCACCAATGATGAGCAGCTTATCAGCCACCTTATGACAATGTACTTTACATGGCATTATCCCTTCTTTACAACCCTTTCCAAAGACCTATTTTATCGGGACTATGTTCGGGGAATCTCCAGCCAATATTGCTCATCTTTGTTGGTCAATGCTATATTGGCACTTGGATGTCATTTCAGTTTCCGCGAAGGGGCTTTTCAGGATCCCCATAATTCGTCAACTGCAGGAGACCATTTCTTCAAGGAAGCAAAGAGGTTGGTTTTGGCCAACGACGAGCACGAGAATGCGAAACTCTGCACTGTTCAGGCGCTGGCGCTCATGTCCGTCCGGGAAGCTGGCTGTGGCCGTGAAGGCAAAGGCTGGATTTACAGCGGCATGAGCTTCCGCATGGCCTTCGATCTGGGCCTGAACCTTGATGTCTCAAGCCACGGTATACATAATCTGACTGATGAGGAAATTGACGCGCGACGGATCACTTTTTGGGGCTGCTATCTCTTTGATAAGTTCGTCGACTCTTTGCGCTCTTTGAATCTTCCTGGTAGCTAACTATTGTAGATGTTGGTCTAATTACTTGGGCCGCCAGCCGCAGCTGACAACGTCCAACTGCAATGTACCGAAAATTGATGTGCTTCCCAACGAGGAAGCAGAGCTTTGGTCCCCTTACACGGATGCTGGGGTGGATCACGAATGCACACAGCCCTCACGGACTCGAAACGTTGCATTACAGATCTCAAAGTTGAGTGAGATCAGCGGTGATTTGCTCATATTCTTCTATCTCCCACCATCCGCAGAGAAACCTTCTTCCAAACAACTGGAGCTCAAGAAACTCAGCGAGGTCCATACCCGTCTTGAAGCGTGGAAAAAGAAGCTGCCTCATGAATTGGAACCTAAAGAGGGACAGCTCCCTCAGGTTCTGGTGATGCAGTAAGTAGTATCCGCATTGTAGTCAGGTCATGCTAACCATGTGAAGCATGTTCTATCAAGTCCTTCTCATTCATCTATACCGCCCCTTTTTGAAATACACCAAGTCGACTTCGCCACTTCCTCAACATGTATCGCCCCGTAGACTGTGCACACAGGCTGCTTCTGCCATCTCAAAGCTCCTTCGTATGTACAAACGCACATATGGCTTCCAACAGATTTGCAATATTGCAGTCTACATTGCACATACCGCTTGCACTATTCATCTTCTGAACCTACCAGAGAAGAATGCACAGAGGGACATTGTTCACGGGCTCCGGAATCTGGAGGAAATGGCTGAGGGCTGGCTCTGCGCACGGCGCACCCTTCGCATTCTGGACATCTCTGCCAATAAGTGGCAAGTCCCATTACCACAGGAGGCATCTATCATCTTCGAACGTACACATGCCAAATGGGGATCCTGGGGATCCTGGGATCAACCGACATCCCCGTCCGCGATCTCAGAAGAATCGCCACCAGCGGCAACGCCTCCTCGCATACCCGCCACTATAGTCAACTCGCCAACGTCGCATCCCTCACTTTCTCAGCAAAGCAATTTCCAGCCTATCTCCACTGGCTTGGCTATGCCGATGACTCCTCAATATCAGCAAGCAAGCCCCATCCCTACCCCGGTACCCGCTACACAACCGCCAAGTCGCCCAGTAAGCATCCAGCGCCAAAGACCGGATAACCAGTTCGTACCAGAACCAACCTATCTACGACCAGTATCCCATCTTTTCCACCCTGTTCAAGCCGTTCCTTTCACGCAGCACGAGGCATGGTTCGACGCCAATCCAATGGACAACCAACAAACAAGTCCATCCGCCGACACAGATGCATCCCCAATGACCGGTGGCTTCGACAGTTCTACAATGAACCTCGTGGACGAAAGTCAAAACTGGTGGACTCGCAACTACATGAGGATGGGTAACTGGGAGGAGGGATGGAGTGGGATTACTGGTTCTGCTGCTGCTGCTCCGCAACCGCAATCGTCTCATATGCAGACATCAGCTGGGAATAACAGTGAAGTACCGTCGCAGCCGATGGAGTTTCCGGTTGCGGTGTCTGCGCCTGAATCGGGGCAGGGTCCGAATCCTCTTGTTAATGGGAATATGGGATTTTCGAGCAATTTTCCACCGTGATTATAGCCAAATTCGATTGTGCTATATTAACTCGTCATTGTACTCATAGGTAGCTAGGATGAACAAACTTCTAGTACTCCGTATTCATCGAGAATCTATCCTCTCAAGCTTCATTTTCCACAAAACATAATCGCAGCATTGATGATAACAAACTAGTGATAAAGCACATTTTGGGGCGATTCGAGTGAGGTTTTTGTGTCATAATAGATAAGAAAGTCTGCACCAGAGGCCGTATACTGCGTTGCGAGTACCTCTGAAACTTAGAAGTAAGAGAAGGGGGAGTTGAAGGGGAGCAGATATGACCTGCACCGTATAGGCCGGCACAACAGAGTAGATCAAGAACAAATAGAAAAAAGCCCCAGGGAGGCAAACAGAACGCGAATCCATGGCAGAAAAATGCGTGCTAGTCAATAGTGACAGCGTGTAATCCACGAAACAAAACTCTACCCGCTCTAGCGTTCCGCGTTTTCTATAGGCATTTCATGGCTGTTGCCGAACGAGATAAGCAGTGACGGAATCGGCTGTTCGGATTCTCAAGAATGTTGAAGAATGTTGTAGAGAATCTCAATTATGGAAAAATGACACATACAAGCAGTGAACAGATCGTCGATTTGCTCCAAATTTATGTCATCATTCAAAGCCATGATCTCTCAATCTTTGTGTATTCAACTCAAGTTTGCAGCAATCGGCTGTTTGACAGCTCGGCTTGAAACATCACACCTGATGCCATGATTCTATATGCTGAATCTGCGCGAAGTTTGCTCGCGTCGATTGGGCTTTCTTGTTAGGTACCATAATGGTGGACCATTATACCAGTGGAAGTTTATGAGGATTGGTGACCTTCAGTGTTGAAGTGCCCCAAGACTCCTCTTCTGACTATTTCAAGGACCTGACTCCATACAGTAGGTGAGCGGAGATAAGCAACTGCAACTCTGTTGGCGAAATAAAAAGATATGCTTAAGCATAGATTTTGCCATGCTTGACTGAGAAATTGGACGTGTTTGAGAGATTTAGGTCAGCTCAGAGATCAACAAAGTGCTTCATCACGTTCTCTCCGCAAGCATCAACAAGCATCAGAATAAGACAACGATGTTGTACAGGTTTCTCATTTCCTTGTGCCTCTCTGTTGCCACCTGGGCCTCACGTTATACTGAACATCAGTCCATGTGCTTTCGAGTTGTTTGGTCAGAATCTCTGACGGTTCGTCGTCTCCAAGAATTGGAATATCCGGGTAACCCTCTTTATTTTTTTTTTTTTATAATTCGCCCATTTGCGATGACTAGCCACATGAGAGGTTGGTTGAATATGAAATCTTGTCCATGATAGACAAACTTGTTTTAATTCTAAAATTCGTAGCACCGCAATATGCACATCGTGTACATGAAATTCTCATTTTGAGCGTGTAGTTTTACGTGTTCAATGACAGTATGGGCCACCTAGAACATCGAACAGAAGCAGTTTGCTTATCAATGAGGCCTGTGATCGCGTGGCGTATACTTAAGAAATCCTTTAAGGTTCCCGAGTTGTCCCATTTTTTTGGGGAACTGTTCCGCACCCCCGCCCAAACCCCCAAACCCCCCAAACCGTCACGGATTTGCCAGATTTGAGAATAGCAATGAACGCAATGTATCATTCCTGCTATACGTGCCGTCGACGGCGCATTGAATGTCGAATGGCCTCACCACCTTGTGCGAAATGCAAAAACGCTGGAATAGAGTGTTTCCAGAAGAGGCCGCTCAGATGGGTCCAAGGGGCGGAGTTTCGGGGGAAGGCGAAGAGAGCATCAGGAAATGGTTCCTCGGTCGTATCAGTGGCAGAGTCGGGTTCCAGGATGACATCAAATACATTAGTGTCAACGGGGGTTAACGGTGGGACTCAAGCACCTAGGAGGTACTTGTCCACAGGGCCAACAGAATTCGATGGAGGTGTCTTCAACCCTACGCCGAGTGTACCGTCGAATGTGGGTGACCCAACCTCTTCAAATCTAGATAGGACCTCTCAGTACTATCTCTACTATTGTAAGTATGAACACCACAATTGCTCCAAACAAGACTGAACTGACAAATGCAGATAGCAAATGCGTATGCAAGCTTTTCATCATGTATGACAGTAACAGAAATCCTCTTCGAAACCTGATACCAGCTTCTTTGAACCAACCAGTTCTTCTAAACTCAGTTCTTGCTCTTTCTGCACGCCATATGGAGAATGCTGGTCAATCGTTCCAGGCGGGAGTGTCAACATCCCCCAGTGCACTTTGGTTCAAATACAAGGCTATACAGGGACTATCCCAGGCTCTGAATGATACTTTACTGTGCAGGCAAGACACAACAATTGCCAGTGCCTTTCTTTTGATCTTCTTGGATCTACTGGAATCTGGGAGTGACAAGTGGAATATCCATCTGGAGGGTATCAAGAGATTAATCGCTCAGATCCACCCGCATTCATTATCGACTGGGACTCAGCAGGGCCTGAGCCAGACTGTCCAAGGACTACGTGACTTTATTTCGAGACAGATTTACTTGTATGCGTACTGAAGAGAGCTTTTCCTAATCTGCATATGCTTTTGTCACTAACTGCTGATTTAGAATCGATACTCTCGGAGCAACCTTCACACGTCCTAGGTTATTATCTGACTCGTCTTCCTTGCAGCAGTCAGGGATTCCCCTCCAAAAGAGCGTCGACCAGTCCTATCTCGGGTGCCCTGAATATCTATTAGACGTTCTCCGATCTTTTTCAGTTTATCGCGATATCCTCGCGAGCCCAGAGCCCATCGACGAGATTGTCTTTCATACCTACATCCAACAAACTAGCAGTGTGCTCGGATCCACAGAAGAGTTTGACTGCTACGCCTGGGCATCAAGCCTTCCACAATCACATCCTCAAGTCATACAAAAGCTCTACACGCTGGCGCAAGCATACAAGATCGGCTCTCTAATATATGGTCGACGCGTCATGGATGCCCTTGTTTCCAACAATGCTACGCCCCAAGATGGCCTTGTTTGCGAATTAATCGGTGTCATTGACGCTCTGAAAACCGACGAAGCCCTATTCAAGTGCATACTTTGGCCCATGTTTGTGGCTGGCCTCGAGGCTCAAGAGCAAACACAAAGAGACTTTGTAATTGGCTGCCTTGAAAAGTTTTGGTTTGAGACAAAGTGCGTGAATGTGGTCAATGCGGGTAATATTTTGAAGAATTTGTGGCAGCAGGACTGCCAGACGTCCTGGATATTCAATATCGGTCAATTGGGCGGCGATTGGCTTCTTATATAAAATCAATGTGACAGATCAACCATTATATCCATAATTTGATTAGATTGATTGCTTCAAGCATGGGGTGGCGCAGAGGAGATACAATTAAATGACATGGATTCGCTCTCTATGCCAAATTGAATACTTCACCATTGGTAATGTTACGAAAACACAAAAAATGGGAGTATGTCAATGGTCGAGTTCTACTATATTGGATCCTGTGGGCCTACGAAACTGCCTTTAGTCGAGCTCTACAGAAGGAGACAATATATGTTTCACTCAGCATACGCCAGAATATAGGCATTACCCTCGTTGTACTCTGTTGGTTATGACCACAAGGAGGGGCCCTGGGACAGTTTCGACAGGATGATGATATACAAGCAACTTTCCTCTCTTTTTAAGCAGGAGATAGCTATTGTTCTTATTTCAGGTACAAACATTGGCAAGGATTCTATCAGTTATTCATATAGAATCTAACCCTTCCCATATCGCGCACCCGACTGGAGCCAATCCTGGGTAGCACCTTACCTCAGCTCAACGAGTTCTGTCTTCCAGATACCGACTGCCCAGAAACTGAACATCCAGTTTAAAACAAACCTAAATGAGATTTCCCGCTTGCGTGCCTTGTCGAGAAATGTAGATTATACTTCGTTCTGCGGTCCCCCGTGGTTTATACAGAGTACTCTAAAACTTCGAACCATCCGTCTGAATACCGTGTTCGCTTAGTTAACATGTTCGAAACCTGAATCTGGGGGCCTCATGTCATGGGACATAAGTATCGTCGAGGCTAAACATCGCGAAGATTTCGGTGACGGGGCGACTCAGTTACTCGCATACCTATGTAGGTTATCTGTACGCTCTTCATGTTGATTTCTTTAAGACTGACTTCATGTATAGCGATTGTCGTCAGCGCAAGACAAGAAGCCAAAACATCACCCACATAATGTATGGTTGGGTTACTTTCCGATGGATGGGTTTTTTCCTCATTGATAACCGCGTCCATGGCATCATCACAGACAATGCAACATTTGCCGATTGTGGACAGTATTCCACATCGATGCTCAAGTGGAATCAAGAGCAGACAAAACGTATACTTCCGCTTATTGTCAAAATCCTCACTAAGGCCTCTCATTGTCATTGTTCCACAGGTGTAGTATGACCATACAAGCTCGGAGACGATCATGAAATGCCAGACGTGCTCCTCGCCCCGAAAGCCAACTCTACCATCATTGGACCTAGTCGCTTGGAAGAGGATATGGAGACAGTAAACGGCTATGGTCATCGATTTGATTGACAAGAGTGTTTCGAAGTCACTTTCAGCGAGAACTTGGTATCATTCATCTGGCTCTGTCGGTATGAGAAGAATACCAACGCAATGCAACGTAGAGAGCTATATTTATGCATTCAGAACTCACTCTGCCCGGGCCAACCTCCAAGTTAACGTTCGATCTCCTTCGACAGGACAAATATATCACGGATGAGAGTCCCAAGGAACTCAGAGGTATCTCTTGACAAACTGGCTGCTTGGTTTTCTCGGGTCTTGTCAGATATTCACAGCTAGTTCCTCATGACGATAAGTTCAATTGACCATTCATATAGTCCATACTGAGTAACAGCACTTTCTTCTTTTCTATTTTCATCGACAACGCCATGGACTTTTTTCTACCTTGGATATATTATCGCGCTCTCATGATGAGAGCGAGTTTGGAGCCGTCATACCCTTAATTTCCTGGGCTCTGATCAGTACAGATATGCTTGAATCGGCTACAAGATAAACTCGTGAAGGTAATTTTCTTTCTCGAATTTATGTCAAGTCCACAAGCTCCATTTACGAAGTCCTCTGCATGGGCGGTAAGGGCAGTATCCCATTGCTTTTTCATTTCCATCTCCTTGTTATTTGTGCATATTTTGGCAAGGCTTCAATATCCGTCAATTGGGCCAACAACAGTGGAACGAGACAACCAGCATTGTCCGAAATCAACTCATGCTTCTTGAGAGGGGCAATGAGCGTATCTTCTAGGGTTACACTGTTTATCTCAAGAGTGTGACACGCCCGCCGCGGTGAACCGAGGATGCAGTGTGGCCCGATAATCTTCACACAATGTATGGAGGACAGACCATCGGGAACTGAATACAAATACCTTCATCTTCCCGTCGCATCTCTTGACTCCCAGGTAGCACAGCCAAACTTCAAACAACGGGTACTCAGCTCCCATCTCCAGACAAAACAAAATGCAGCTCTCCATTATACTCGCCTTCACCGTTGTCTTCCTTACCAGCCACATCATGGCCAATCCTATGAACCTCCGGAGACGCGATGTCTGCTGTGAGTCGGGCAGTGAATATAAAGATGTCTGCTGTGCTGAATATGTATGTTGTTCAACATGGGTCTATGATATATTTCCTGACGATGAATAGTGTCTTGCCATTGGACAAACTGGTAACAGCTGCGAGGGAAAGTATGCTTCTTTTTTTTTTTTCGTCTCCTATATAAGAATTCGAGTTTTGATGTGGCTAATTCCCATGGTAGCAAGTGCGCCTGCCGATAGTTCCGTTCAATCGATGGATAGGCAAGCCCGGGAATCTATAGTGGATCTGGTGGATGTTCACTGGTGGCCTAGGACCCTCAATGTAATGATATGTTTTACGGGTTATGCTGGGGTATGGTATTCAACCAGCATCGCATGGATGATCTCTGGCTTCGATGTGTCATTGTTCGATGACCGTTATGTGAACTAGCTCTGGTTCTCCAATGTGCATTGAGACGACTAATAGGTCTTACAAATCTTGCAAATATCGAACGTTCGAGTAATAACAATGTTGGAGTACATGTACAAGGATGTATGCTAGCACACAACTATAGTATGGTCTTCCTAGAAAGGAAGTAAAATGTCGTGGGGCAGTGGATATGCTGCAAAATAAGATTCCGTTGACAGGCTCCTGGAGCCGAATCGGCGAAATCACGGCGTTCAATTTGCATCTGAAAATAATCTAGGAAGTTAAACCCTGATGCATTTTCGGAGAAATACAACCAATGAGAGCTCGAGAAAATGCCCCACGAAGTTTTACTGCCCTTTTCGGAAATCCCCGCTATATCGAACACTGGCACATCTCTACATCGTCATGTCAGTCGACTGGATTATATCCAGGGAATTCCTGCCATGAGAGGTATAAATGCCCTTTTAATCCTCGCCATGTCTGCTTGCATCTCAGTCACTTTTTCAATTCTCCTACAAGTCACTTGAATCCATTCAAAACAATGTCCACCAGAGCAGCCCAAGTGGAAGAATACGGCTGGGGAGCTGTGCCCATCAATCCAAAGGAATTCTCTCCTACCAAGACCCCAACTCCCCAGCTAGTCAAGGACATCCCCCTCCCTGACACTCAGGTCGCCAAGGCAGCCCTGGAGTACGCCAAGGCAGAACTCCCCACGCATACCTTCAACCACAGCATGCGCGTTTTCTATTACGGTACTCACCTCCTTCACACTGTATATTTTACCTTGCTACTAACACATGTTCTACGTATACCAGGCCTCGCGATCGCCAGACAACACTTCCCGGCCTGGAAATTCGGCGACGAAACCTGGCTCCTCACCTGTTTGTTCCACGACATCGGGACAATCGACAAGTACACCCGCGACGTGTTCATGTCCTTCGATATCTACGGCGGTGTCGTGGCCCTGAACGTCCTCAAGGAACAGGGTGCTCCGCCACCGCAGGCTGAGAGCGTGGCGGAAGCTGTTATGCGGCATCAAGATTCGGTCCGTGTTGGAACGATCCATACGGTTGGATTGTTGATTCAGTTGGCTACGCAGTTTGGTATGTTGTTCTTCTCTTCTCTTATGGTATAAACAGGCAGGGTGCTGATTCTGGGTTCCAGATAACATCGGTGCTCACCAGGAGTATGTCCATCCCGACACCGTCAAAGACGTCACTGGCCATTATCCGCGCCGCCAGTGGTCCAAGTGCTTCTCCAGTAAGTTGAAGGAGGAGATTGGGCTTAAGCCTTGGTGCCACACTACCGCTGAGGGTGAGAGGTTTCCGCATGATATTGAGCACAATGCTCTGATGGAGCCGTATGATGGGCTGTACTAGTCACAATGTGGTGTCCAAGTGTTATAGGTAGCATAGTGAGAAATAATAAATATCTTGACATTCATAGACGTGAACTGGATGCAAATGAGTTACTTAGATTGTTGTACTGGGTCAAAGACAAATGACGCGCTACCATAATCACAAGTGCCGTAAATAAACGTAAAATGGTATCACTGTGACTTGTTAGTATGGTTGCAGAATATTTAAAGAGGGTACTCACCAGGAAATAATCAGCAACAGGTTTCTTCGCCGGCATACCCCTCGTGTCCTGCGCGGCCGCTTCAAACACCCTGTACCGTCTCCCCGGACTAATAACCGAAGAACCGACGTCATTAGAGCCCATCAAAAGACCATTACTCCGTCCATATTCGCCATTATTTCGTGCCACCGTTCCGCCGTTACTCGTATCTTCGCCAAGTTCCAGAATCGCAGCCACATTTCCGCAGCGGTAGCAGTAGTTCGGGGCGGACCAGACCGTAACGATTCCGCCGTCGAACATCTCCTTGTACCCTTCCATGACAAGCTGGTGGGCACGCGCAACGAGGGAGAGGTCGTTGGTGTAGTTGAATCCTTTGACAATATCACCACCAAAAAGGAAACCGGCGCCGCGGGGGCTGAGACCCCAGCCTTCAATCTCATCCGGGTCGGACCAGAGGAGATCGCACATAGGTCCTTCGTGGGGAACCTCTTGCTTGCGATCGATAAGGCGGATTTTGTCGACGGACTCGATGGCGGGGGAAAGACCGCCATGCACGCAAAGGACTGCGCCTGTTCTGCTGGTATTTCCGTAGCTACCGGACCCGGAGCCTGAGGCACCTGTGCCTGGTGCTCCAGATCGCAAGGGTGCCTGGCTTGAGTTACCTGGTGCGGCGGAGATGTCTCTGGGTGGGGAAATGTTTCTCGAATCGGTTGATGTGTTGGACGACGACCTTTGTCGTCGTCTGTAAGTGCTAACAGTGACTTCTCCCTTGGAATTGAGGACTTCGGTTTCCAGCTCCCCGTCATCAATCGGCATCATGGCTTGAGTGCTCTCCATGTTGGACACAGACGGTTCCAACTCAGAACTTGCCCCCAGCACGAGAGCGCCCAGCGCCAGGTAATCAAACACTTCACAACAGTATCGCCACACGTTTGCACTGCCATATTTTCGAATACATTCATCGTAGAAACCATACACGGTTGTGATCTGGCGAGATTCGTGGTTCCCGCGAATAAGGGTCATACGGTCAGGATATCGGACTTTTAGGCAAAGGAGGAGAAGGAAGGATTCGAGAGAGTAAAATCCGCGGTCAACAAAGTCGCCCATGAAAAGGTAGTTGGTATCGGGAACGTCGCCCCCGACTCGGAAAAGTTCCATCAAGTCATGAAACTGGCCATGAATATCTCCACAGATCGTGACTGGAGCATCCACCGAAACCACATTTCCTTCTTCGATTAACAGCTCTCGCGCTTTGTAGCAGAGTTCTCGGACCTGGGCTTCGGGTATCAAACGACAGGCGCGCAGTTGCGCGATGGCCCTACAGAACTGTTATTAGCATCCTCCAATTTCCTGGTATCCGAAGAGATAAAGCAACGCACTCGTCCAGATCGCTCATGGTGATTCAATGTAACGAACGGTTTTAGACTCAACGGAATGGGACTGTTGGCGTCTGATGGCGTCTGAGCGGGTTAGAAGATCAGTGGGTCCTGGATAAGAACGAGAGAGGTCAAGTGAGCTTGGAAGAAGAGCACCCGCAGCAGAGTCGAGAAGGAGAAGAAATCGTTAGGTGTAGAGAAAAAGCAGAGTCATCTTCGTCTGGAACATCTCCCGACCGGATCCCCGCTATAATTGTCTTTTTAATGGTGGATGTAGATGAGATGGCAGAGGGGGATGATGTTATTTTCACTCTTTTTTTGCCCGCGCGTCGAGACGACCTTCGCGCTGTGCTGTCTGTACGGGGCTGCAGCCAATCAGGAAGTCTATAGATAAGATTAGATCTGATCGCCAAGGCCAGGCCGAATTCTCGCAAGTCCAGCTTGAGTCGGCGGAACCGCAACATTCAATGGCCGCAGTCCCCAACATACACATATCAATTGGAAAGGCCATGGATTATATTTAAGGGGCTTGTCAATTGCTTTTGACTTTGTCATTGAGGTATGTGATCTTCCCGAATTTCCGGTTGGACCTCGACATTAATCGTACCACACAAGACACAAACCCCTCCGATGTTAGTCTAACGCCGCAATTCCAACCGCAATTACCCTCCGTTTTTTTGGCTTTTCCTCACCAATTGGTCATGCCGCCTCACCTTCATCCCCGGTCCCGGTCGACCGCCTCCCTTTTTGCCACGACTCTCCTGGCCTCTTTGGTGGTTGTGGGTTTACCACACGTTTTCCCATGCCCCGCTCCGCGTCGCACACTCGCCGATTCTGAGATGACGGTCACAGCGGATGGGCAACAAATCCAAAGAATTAGGCGACGGAGGAGGAAGGATGCAGAGATGCTCGATCGGGAGAACACACCATTCCCGACTCAACCGGCCGACGAAGAGGTGTCGACTTTCTTCCAGATGGAGGCGGAAGCAGAGAAATTGGAACACGTCCGGAGGCAATGTCCAGTGCCTAAACCCAGTGGGGTTCTTGGAGATCTCCTAGGATTCTCGAATCAAAAAGATACCTCGCAACAGCAAGGGAGGGAAGAATTTTGAGAGTCGGTTCATTTCGATGAATGGAGAAAATCCAACGGCTTAACCGGGTTCTTTGGGGGGGGGAGAAAAGAAAGAAAGCATTTGGTCTCATTTTACAGTTATGATATTCGCAAGGTTCTAATGAGGACCAACTGGTTTAGAGGGGTCAAAAAGGGTGTCTTCTTCTGGGTACTAGCGTTATATCCCATCATTTTCTGTACAGATAGTCACTGCGACATTTTATGATTGACAGTTATTGTGTTATAATACCTGTATACCAATCAACAAATTACATCTCATGCAATCATCCATCAATCTGGCGGAGTCTGCTGTATTCCGTAGCCCCGAGTGTCATCTCTTGTGATATCAAAACAAACGCGCTAAGCCGAAAAAGGATAAACCCCATTGGCCCACAGCCTGAGGTAACGCGCAACATCTGCAATTTGAGACTACAGACAAGCATGCCAGATCGCATGCCATAATGGCGTTAATGAACTTATTATACGACCTCTTCTTCAATCCGCGACATACAAAATGGATGGGCCCTCTCTTCGTCATGGGCGACGCACTGCTTTGCGCCTTGGTAATCTGGAAAGTTCCATGTGAGACCTGGCGCATTCTATCGTCGCGAACAACCACACTAACCATTTGGACGCACTACAGATACTGAAATCGATTGGACGACGTACATGCAACAAGTATCACTATATATCTCCGGCGAACGCGATTACACCCTGATCAG
Source organism: Aspergillus intermedius (assembly GCA_039880815.1). Classification (NCBI taxonomy): domain Eukaryota; kingdom Fungi; phylum Ascomycota; class Eurotiomycetes; order Eurotiales; family Aspergillaceae; genus Aspergillus; species Aspergillus intermedius. The sequence goes on along the minus strand of JBDODA010000022.1, from coordinate 136,907 downwards.
AGGCTCGACCGGACCCCTCGTCTATCCCGCCGCGCACGTATACATCTATAGCATCCTGTACCACTTCACTGAACAAGGAAGGGATATCGTTTACGGCCAGATACTGTTTGGGTTGCTCTACATTACCGTTCTGGGGTTGGTGTTGGCATGTTATCGCCAAACGGGGGCTCCGCCGTATCTATTCCCGCTGCTTGTGCTCTCGAAGCGACTTCATAGTGTTTTTATGCTGCGGTTGTTTAATGATGGCATCGCAGCCCTGGCTATGTGGGGTGGTATTCTGCTGCTTATGAATAGGAAGTGGACGGCGGGGGTGGTTGTTTGGTCGGTGGGAGTTGGGATTAAGATGACCGTGTTGCTGCTTGTGCCTGCGATTGCTGTGGTCACGGTGCTCAGTCTAGGTTTGTTGCCGAGTATTAGACTGGGGATTGTAGCGGTGCTTGTCCAGGTATTTCTTTGTCTTACGGAGGGTCTACTTCTATGCTCTACGGCTGACTGACTACTTGTAGGTTTTACTGGCCATTCCCTTCCTTCAAGCAGACCCTGTAGGATATGTTTCGCGCGCGTTCGAACTAACCAGGCAGTTCATGTTCAAATGGACGGTCAATTGGAGATTCGTGGGTGAAGAGGTCTTCCTATCTAAGAACTTCTCACTAGGTCTTCTAGCGCTACATGCCGTCCTCTTGACTGCCTTCCTTTCCACAACCTGGCTGAAACCATCAGGATCCAACCTGTTTGAATTCCTCCGCAGCGCAATCAAGGGAAGCCAACGCATAGTAGCGCTCTCCAGAACATTCATCATGACGGTTATGTTGACATCTCTCGCGATTGGATTGTTGTGCGCAAGATCCCTGCATTACCAATTCTTTGCTTATCTTGCCTGGGCGACACCCTTTTTGCTTTGGAGAGGTGGGTTCCACCCCGTGTTGATATACGCAGTTTGGGCATTGCAGGAATGGGCTTGGAATACGTATCCCAGCACCAACGCCAGTTCTCTCGTCGTTGTCCTCTCGCTTGCTGCTCAGGTTCTTGGTGTTTTAGCGAATGGATCTATGGCATTCGATACTCAGCACCAGAAGCCTGACGGCAAAGCCAAAGTTCACACGCAATGAGTCCATGAGTCCTTCGCTATCCTATAGTATTCAAAAATAAAATCTTCCGTGTCGTTCCATGCGGTAGATATTGGGTTGATTACGCATCAGACTCGTCGGATGAAGGCATTTTGCCAACATTCGACTCCTCTTCTTCATCGTCTGAACCCTCTGTCCTTGCGACAGGCTGCTTGGCGAATTCCTTGGGCCTAGTAGATCATAAACCCATTAGCATAAACCACCCCTTTCCTCTCTATTCCCGATATAACTCACCAAAATGAAGCCTTCCGCCACGCCTTCTCATCCCGCACAATATTCACAATCTCCCCCTGCAACTTATTATCCCGATCCTCGAGCGCATTCGTATCAACGACAACAAACGACCCCCGCTTCATCCAGATCGTAGACCGGAACCGGGCGGGTAATTCAACCAGCGCAGATTCTTTCGACGGAAATTCGACCTGGTAGATGTTTTTGCCGGTGGCTTTGATGACTTTTGCAATGGTCTGGCCTTGCAATAGTTCATCTGGTGGGGTGAGGGTTTCTTCGGCGGTTGCGAGGACTTTTCGGCGGGGAGGGGCCATGGTGTTTTATTAGGTTGCGGATCAAGATTGGGTCGTTGAATTGAATGAGAGTGTTGAAACACAAGAATTGCTTCTGTTGTTATTTGTCTAGAGAGTTGAGAGGGTAGTGGTGAGATAGAGAAATTTTAGCTTGTCCCAGAATTTCTTCCGAGCGGGACCGTGGGGTGTTTCTAGATCTAAACCGCATTCAACTACGAGGAGATCATCCCTGAAATACAGGTGCCAATATAGAATGTATTGTTTTGTTGTACCTGAATTGTAGTTACAACATCAATAAAAACATTGCGACGTCAACCAGTAATAGTGACGTCTCCTGTGTGAAATGCATATAGTTTCCCAGCCCCTCCGCTAAATACCTCTCGAAGAGAAGCACTGTGGACTCTACAATAATGATTTCAGTTGTAAATGACCTATATATTGTGCTCTCAGCAATGTCTTAGCTCATAGAAAGCCAAAGTCTAGAGTGCCTGAAGGCTGGACAATTAAGTTGGCTTCCCATGGAAAGAAACGGGAGTGGGAAGGTCCATTCATTGCGAGGGAATACGGCTTGGAAGATCCTCGATTTGTGATGCACACCACAAGAGAGACTGGCGAGATCTGCGTTATGTTTCAGTCAAGAGATCGCATCTCCATCTGGCACAAGCCTGTGATACTGTTTGCGAGATAACCAAACCTAAGGGCTTGGATTCGATCATTAGAACTATGATCGAGAAGGGAGAAAAGGCCTTGAGGAAAAAGCGGGTGTGGCCACTGAGATATTGAGAGAGAATATATCAGTCATGATCAAGTCCAGCGATAATGGCTTTGACCTTAAAGGATCCTTGCAACTTTTACTGCAGAGAGCAAGCCTTGCTAGCACACAACACCGCCGTTTGTTTGCCCTTGCGTCCTACAAGTGGCCTTACCAGGAACTTTATGATAATGCAAACTGGGATCATTTGCCCAAAACGGAGGATCGTACATTGGATTGTACAGGGAATCCTTGCAGGCTGCTTCGAGTGCTCTGCACAGATAACCCTATAGGGTTCTGATACCAAGATAGAGAATGACCCTTGGTAATGATGGCTTTTGTGGTCTGGAGTGTGTTCAAAAGAGTTGAACGAAACTTTTGTCTTTTGGATTCTCAATGTTTTCCACACTCGTGATCCCACGAGTCAAGCATCTTATCTTGCATATACATAGTACGTGCATTGTCTTTTCAACAGTGCACATGACCCTAGTTTCGACATGGTTGTGTGTCGCAAGGGATACAGCTGCGCTGACAACTCGGCTGCATGAAGAATCCAGGTTCAGCTCAGCTCTCGTGTGCCCCGGAACCCACCCGATAGTTGGAGGACTCGAACCGAGATGCCCCTCGGCCAATGGAAGCTGTCTCTCGGGATGTTTTGCAGATCCAGACAATCTCGTGGCGAAAAAGTCCGTGGGTTGAGACAACTATGTGGCGGTGCTATTGACAGGGTTGAGAGTCGATGATGACGAGAGATATCACCGTGGCCCAATCGAGTCCGTTTGTGTCTATCCTTCGTCCAATTCATGGCCGGATGGGTTTATTATTCCCTTGGAAACCGGCCGGACTTGGGCGTTGTACCTCTGGATTGAAGTCAATGTCGAGATCATTCCATGGTCTTCCTATTTATTTTTCCGGGTATTCAATGACATTATAGAGGGTCATTCAATAACCGGGCAACGGGGCAAAGGGGCAGTTGGAACAGTTCCGACATCCAATGTCTTGCAAGCCATCAATATTTGCTAGCAATATAGCTGCATAGCTGTATCTGACTTGTCCTCGCTCCCTCGGTGTACTCCGTAGTGTGTACTCCATAGTAGTATGATTCCATTTGCGGACAGGCATTCATAGCCCCTGTCAAGCTTTTTTTCTTTTCCCTTTTTTCTTTCTTTTTTTTTTTTCAGAGCCACAATAAATCAGCCTGATCGGCCTGATAATCTCTGTACACTGCAGTGCCTAACATTGACCGTAAAGAGCAGTGTGGTGTAGGCGGTATCTCATTGGGATACTTTCTGCGTCTGAAATTCTTTTTTTTTCCTCGCCTCCCGGGACATTCCTTTAGACGAGAGGAATATTAGACGAGAAGTATAGAGATAGACTCTGCTTCAGACGCGAAACAAACAATTCTCCAGGACAAATAACCGCGAACATCCACAACAACAACAACACAATAAAATCTCTGGGCAGAATCGGACCGGAATCTCCCTTCAGAAAGAAGGTTCGTTATTCAACGGCCCAGTGTCTCACATTCTTCTTGTCTCTCTCTCTTTTTCTGTTTTCTCCATCCACTTCGTCCTTCATAATAATATAATATAATATAATTCTCTCATTGTGGTTGTGGTGGTGGTCCCCCGTTGCTTGTTTCATTTCCACTCCTCATTCTTCCGCCCCTGCACCTGTCAACAAGACACCGTGAGTACTAGAGACCGAGAGCCCCGCGACGCTTCTTCCCACAACACCGTTTTTTCCACTCACCCACACGCTTCTTTTTTCGCTTTATTTTACTTTATTTTAATTCTCCTCTTCTTTCACTTAGAGGCAAAGGAGAAATAAAAGTTTTGATTTCATTATCGAGCTGTCATCCGTGTTCCGAGGATCGGCTCTGCGGTACATACAACGCCCTCCTCCGACTCCTTCGCTATTGAGGCTCCCCTTCCCTTCGATCGCCCCACCGTTAACCTACAATAACATCCATCAGTCACGACAATAACGATATCCCCCAGTCAAGTGACTAAACCGCCAAAATGGACGGGGATGAGCTCATTGCCTCGGTCTATCGCAAGATCGAGAGGGAAAAGGCCCTCATCACCGCTGCGACCAACATGCGGCAGTCAACCGATAACCCGCTCGTCCAACAACGAGTCGACGCGAACATCCGTGATGGCCGGAAAAACATCGCCTACCTGGAGGAGAAGATGAGAGAGCTTCAGATCCGTCGAATCGAACACGATGGTGGCGGTTCCCCCACCGAGAGCCGTCATCCGTATGGGGGGAATACGGCTGCCTCGGGACCCGTACCTCCTCCGAAAGATTATGGCTACGGGGGGGATGAGGAATATGATGATGCTGCTGGTGGCTTTCCGCAAGGAGGAGCAGGCTCCATGCCATCGGGCGCTCCGTTTTCTGATCCCCGTCCGTTTGCTCCGGTGCCCAAAGCCAGGCCAAATTACACTAAGCTTGGTACGTGACCTTATTGGGATCCAAAGCAGCAGATTATATTGGTTAGGGGGAAGACTAATTGATTATGCATTATCGTGCAGACTTGATCAAATATGACACGCAGTATCTCGGCCCGAAGATCCAACTCATGTTGTCCCAGCTTGAATTCAAGTTGAGTGTCGAAAAGCAATACAAAGCCGGTATAGAGAAGATGGTCCGTCTATATCAAGATGAAGGGGATAGGAAGAGTCGCGCCGATGCAGAGGGTCGACGGATTGAAAGCAACCAGAAAATTCAATTGCTCAAACAAGCCCTTAAGCGATACGAAGACCTCCATGTCGACATCGAATCTTCGGATACCCCCGACGGTATGGATTCTTCTTGTCTTGAATAGAGATGGGCGAATACTGACCCGTGACCAGATGAAAGTCTCAGCACCCCCAACATGCGCAAACCCTTGACGGGTCTGTTAACGATGCGCATTCAGGCTGTCAAGGATGTCGATCATGCGGCAAGCTCCAGATTCTCTCGTGGTCCGGAAACGTTCGTTGTTCTCAAAGTCGAAGATGCCATTAAAGCGAGAACGAGGGCGACCCGGTCAGACAGGTGGCAGGATGAAGCCTTCAGTATCGATATCGAAAAGGCCAATGAAATCGAATTGACGGTGTACGATAAATCCGGGGATCGACCCACGCCAATCGGTATGCTCTGGGTTCGTATATCAGACATCGCAGAGGAAATGCGTCGTAAGAAAATCGAGACCGAGTTCAACGCCTCTGGTTGGGTATCTGCCGACAAGATGGAGCACGGTGGCTCGACTGCGCGACCAGATCCTTCTGCTCCCCTAGGATCTCCCCAGAACCCAGGTCCGACAGGGCCAACTGGTGCCGCAGGGCAAGGTCAAGGAGGTGCTGGCGGTCCTTCCGCAAGCCATGTCATGGTCGATTCTTGGTTTGCATTGGAGCCTGTTGGCCGGATTCATTTGTCAATGAGCTTCGGTAAGTGTTGGGATTTGAGGCCCACGTTCCTCCGCGATAGTTAGTTACTGATGTCTATATACAGCCAAGCAATTGAAGGATCGACGACCATTCGATATCGGATTGAACCGTCAAGGTGCCGTCCGCCAGAAGAAGGAAGAAGTCCACGAGAAGCAGGGACACAAGTTCGTCACGCAGCAATTTTACAACATCATGCGTTGTGCTCTTTGCGGCGATTTCTTGAAGTATGCTGCCGGCATGCAGTGTGCCGATTGCAAGTATACCTGTCATCGCAAGTGTTATCCCAAGGTCGTCACCAAGTGTATCAGCAAGGCCAACTACGAGACCGATCCCGACGAGGAGAAGATCAACCACCGTATCCCTCATCGTTTCGAAGGATTTGCCAACATCTCGGCCAACTGGTGTTGCCACTGCGGCTATTTGCTTCCCTTTGGACGCAAGAGTGCCAAGCGATGCTCAGGTATTTGGAACTATGGAGAAATTGTGTCAAACACGAGAGATTACTGACCCCTTTCGTTTTTTTTTTTTCTCTAGAATGCGGACTTGCCTGCCACGCTCATTGCACGCATTTGGTACCTGACTTCTGTGGCATGTCCATGGAGGCAGCAAACCAAATCTTGGAAACACTGATTCGCGCAAAGAATCACAACAAATCAACATCTGTTAGTTCCGGTCTCAGCGGCCGCACCCTTCGACCAGGCGGCCCGCCTCAAGCCCCCCAAGATAACGCAGCACATGCGTACCCACAAAAGCCAGTCGAGGGCCCTTACGGGGGACCATCCCCTAGACGGGCTTCTGCAGAAGCTGTGAGCGCCGCCACTAACTCGTATATGCCACCACAGTCACCAACTGCTGTTGCCCAGCGGCAACAAATGCCCATAAGGACCACACCAACAGCAGGTCCTGCCGCCGCCGCTGCCGCGGCGGCAACAGGGTTGCGTTCTCCTCAGCAGCCCCCAGGTATGCCTTCTCCGACTTTGATCGATAACAATACGATACTAACGCATGGCTTTGCAGTCGATATGGGTCGCCCAGTACAGCCACCGCCGCAGCCGCAGCCGCCTTCGCACGCGCCGTACGACCCCTCTGCGTATGTTTCTTATCAACAGCAAGCCATGCCTCCGCCGCAAGCTATGCAAAAGGTCGGTTCACCGTATGGTATGCCTTCGCCGCAACAGCCTGTTCCTGTAATGCAACCACCGGTCCCTGTCAAGGAAGACATTCCTTCAGCACAACCCAAGGTCCGCATTGGATTAGACCACTTCAACTTCCTTGCTGTGCTTGGTAAGGGTAACTTCGGTAAGGTCATGTTGGCGGAGACGAAGAGCGCCAAGAAGCTCTATGCTATCAAGGTGTTGAAGAAGGAATTCATTATCGAGAATGACGAAGTGGAGAGCACCAAGTCTGAGAAGCGCGTCTTCTTGGTTGCTAACAAGGAACGACACCCTTTCTTGCTGAACCTTCACGCCTGTTTTCAGACAGAGACCCGTGTGTACTTCGTCATGGAGTACATCAGTGGTGGTGATCTGATGCTGCACATTCAGCGAGGCCAGTTTGGTCTGAAGCGCGCACAGTACGTTGCCCGTGCAATAGTTTGTGAAATGGATGGGAGCTGACCCATTGATAGGTTCTACGCCGCGGAAGTCTGTCTGGCTCTCAAGTATTTCCACGAGAACGGTGTCATCTACCGTGACTTGAAGCTGGATAACATTCTTCTCACCTTGGATGGTCACATCAAGATTGCAGACTACGGTCTCTGTAAGGAGAATATGTGGTATGGCTGTACCACCAGCACGTTCTGTGGTACTCCTGAGTTCATGGCCCCTGAGGTAAGTCAATGCCTGTTACTTTTACTCATCATGGTCATGCTTTATTGATCCCAAATTAGATTCTCCTAGACAAGAAATACGGTCGCGCTGTTGACTGGTGGGCGTTTGGTGTCCTCATCTACCAGATGCTCCTCCAGCAGTCTCCTTTCCGTGGTGAAGACGAAGATGAAATCTACGACGCTATTCTTGCTGATGAGCCTCTGTACCCGATCCACATGCCTCGTGACTCGGTTTCAATCCTTCAGAAGCTGCTCACCCGTGAGCCGGAATTGCGTCTCGGTTCGGGACCAACGGATGCTCAGGAAGTCATGTCTCATGCTTTCTTCCGGAACATCAATTGGGATGACATCTACCACAAGCGTGTGCCCCCGCCATTCCTGCCTACCATCAGCAACCCCACCGATACCAGCAACTTCGACACGGAGTTCACCAGTGTTACTCCGGTTCTTACGCCGGTGCAATCCGGTAAGTCCCTATACAATTCAATTTTTATCGATTCCAGTCTCGTACTAACAACGTCGCAGTCCTTTCCCAGGCCATGCAGGAAGAATTCCGGGGCTTCTCTTACACTGCGGACTTTGCCTAATCTCAACATCTCCCCGCTTGAAACGTCTTTTCTTCTATCTTGTTGTGTTTACGATTATGTGTATGTCAAAAGAGAAGTTGGGTTCGTTGAAACAAATGTTTTCTCTTATAGTTCTTTGCACTGGACACGCTGCTTGACATACCCATGACAGTTTCTCTTTTGAGTCTCGGCGTGAGTATGCGCCAACTTGATATGGTAATGAAAAATGAGCAATGTAATTCCCGGGTCTGTTGTATCACTTCTTGATGCGTACTAGTATGATAGAGGATATAGTAGAAATAGTGAATTGCCTCATTTGTTAGAAGATTTAAAAACAAGTAATGAGGAGTTAGTTGTCGAGTTAGGATAGGAAGAAGTGTGAGAAGAGATTCAGGTTATTCGCTTTCTCAAATTTGCTCAGCATTTACTTCTAGGGACTTGTTTCTCCGTTGTACACGCGGCTAGGACTATTTATCATTTACTCTATTCTCTCTGGGAAGTAAGCTATTTCCAGAACATTGTCCCATATTGGAGTGTCCTATACAGCTTCGCCCAAATAGGCAATATAGATGACGGGTGGGTCCATGTTATATACAATCAATCATATGCCGGGCAAACCGTAGTACAGATCTGTCAACCCGCGACTCTTGGAAGGATAATGCATAATACGTCAACGTCTGTGACTACAACTCTCGCCGTTTTTTATTTCCTAACTACTCAGAACAAGAACGCTGTCACGTCTACCAGTAGGTTCCCAACCGTAAATCCTTTTGAACTGAATGATTAACAGAAACTCTTGTATCTACTTTCGAATTAGGGTCGATGCTATATTAACTAATACCGATGACGGTGTTCGGTCTTGCGAGCACAGCCTGGAATCAGCTGTCAGACGTGTTGGAGAGTGACAGAAGCAGAAGCAGAAGTAGGTAATCAGGCAGGTGATAGTCTAGAAGAGAAGCCATCACAGTCATCAACGGTGACAAGATACTCCTTGGATGAAACCATTACACTCAGGGTTATCGGATTGTATGGTGGGTTTTGATGGTCATCATCCCAATACGATATTATTGATCGGGCTTTTGGAGAAGATTGCTGTCTGGGAGATTTCTGTGGACTCGGCTGATGGCAAAATGCTCAATTCCGGGGAGCTTGAAAAAGGATCAGTGTCACCCATGCTTATTGATATTCGATTCAATTTTGATTGATTTTGATGGATAGGTCAAGTAATTCTTCTTGATTAATGGCTGCCACATGCAATTCAAGATTACTGGTGCTGTGATTCAACTGATAACTGGATTATATCTACAATACTGTGGCAACTATATTCGAAAGGATTATTAGGAAATAAGGATTGGATGGAGAGGTGGAAAGCACAAAGATATATAAAGATAGAACTTTCACCAGCCAGTCCTCAATGGCAGCATGAAATGCTTTGTTTCTTTGTTCCTTTGTGAATGTCTTCTTCATTACTTCCTTTATGAAAGACAAAAATAAATCCAAAGATAGAAGTATAACATAAAGAATATTCCCAACCTCGGTGCTTTCTTTCAATGGCTTTGACGGCTTGAGGGTTATCCTCGAAGAATCGAACACTTAAACAGCCTGTGATTTCCTTCTTTCTGTGACTTTCTTTTTTCTTCCCTGAATATCTTGCACGGCATAAGCGGTGATTTTCGTGCTTATCGAAGTTCAGACGAAACGAAGCACAGCATGAAAACCCCACGGACCCCTCAGATAACCACAACCAACACGGTCTATCCAACTCCAACCTCCATCAAGCTTAGACAACAGACGAGCAAAGCCCCCGACCCGACCTATCTTCCTGTGGAAAATGACCATCGAGCATCAGATGACGAGTATGAGTGGCTCAAAACTGGGACAAAGCGGCCTCGGAAATCAAATGACCCGACTTATCGCCCTACTAAAGACGATTATCAGCAATTAGACGATAAGTATGAGTGTCTCCCGTCGCGGACAAGGCGAGCTCGCAAATCCAAGACCGTCGATCCGACTTATCGTCCCGAACATGTACCTGGTGATAGCGATGATGGATCTATGTCACCTACAGAAAGACGGCTTTCCCGCAAGCGAAATGGGATATCTAGCGCGGTCACTAAGACAGCTGAAGGTCAGCATTTGTTCATGAGGCCACCGAAGCGAGCCAAAGTGTCAAGCGGAGTGGAAGCACGAGCCGAAGCCGAAATCAAAGACTCGCCTCGTCTCGCGGACATAACGGACCATACAAATGACCATACTGAACGACCTACTACCCCTACGGGCCAGGAATTGAATCCTATGATCTACCCGACGCCTTCTTCTCTTCTCGATGGTCTTTCTGGTAAGGTTACTTTGTTTCAGACTCACCTTGTCAATCCCAAGTCCCCCATCTTAGATCGGGGAAGCTTCCTCGAGCCCGAGCTGCCTGACGACGAGAATAGAGATCCAACCTGGGATTCGCTCAAGTCATTGAAGAGAGGTAGAAGTGTGTCCAGAGGAGCGGACGATGATGACCTGTATCGTCCTCCGTCTAAAGCTGTTAGAACGGCCTTTTCCAGGCGACAGCTCCTCACCGGCGCTAATGACGGGCTGAGCGATGATGAAGATGATGAGTACGAATACGAAGATGAACGTTGCGTCTCCAAAAGCGAGACGAAAGGCGTCATCTACGACTTCTCTCTGGAGAAAGCCAAGCGCTGGGCTGCAGCTGTTAGCTTGCCCGAGGACGCTTGGAGCGAAGCAGAAAAGGAACTCTTCTTCCGGCTGGCGATGCGTGGTTTTGAGCCTCTACTACCCCTGCACTGGCAGCATGACTTTTCGACGCTTCCCAATACCATGTTTTCTCTTCCTGAAGATGAAACTGTTCCAATTATTCGGGCCTTCAAGCAATCTGACTTTCGTGGTAAGTTGAGAACTACCTGATCATTCTCTTTCATCGAATACTTTGGCTAATTTGCATATTTATTTCCTATAGCTATCAAGTCTCTTCTCGGTTTGTTCTCTCTTGGTGGGCAAGTGAGAGACTGCAATATTCTACGGACCAGACCAGAGGACAAGATCAGAAGAGCAATCAAAAAATATGTCCTCTGGGCTATGCGGGACGCAGATATACACGACAAACCTGGAACAATCCCCGTCTACACGATTCGTTCCCAGAAAAAAGGAGAATCTGTCGTCTCTGCAGTCTCAAAGCTCAACAACCGTCTGGGAAAGCTCGCAAAACGGTACCACAACGCATTAGGAATGGCATCACGCGTCACTAGTCCACGCAGACTGAGAACGCCAGGTGCCCAAATCAATCAAGAGCTTGATACCGATCTAAGAATCACTTCTCGCCGCAACTTTCCCCTTCTAGTCGGCTTCGTGATTTGCGGTCCCATTGTTGCCATCTTGACGCTCGATACGGACCCGCTCAGTCCAAAAGGTTGGGGCGAGGGTACAGGGAGCAAGTTTATTTCTCAGTTCGATGTCGGAGAGCGCGGGCAGGATGTCTGGACTTCGCTGGCGCTTGCGATTACGATTATGCATATTCGGAAGACTATGATACAGTTGGCGGACGGGGGTAAGGGTGGATTTTATAGGAATGGGGGAGATGTGCTTGTTGGTAAAGATGAGGATCTTTGACGTGCTCTATGCAAATGATCAATGAATTAGGTTTGAGATATAAAGTTTATCATGAATTTTATGGGAATCCGATTGTTTTTCTTCTCTCTCCTGTTCCTTGCACAATCGCTAGACCGGATATATATACTGCGGACATACCATGGGATTCTCCAACCTCCAGCTTAGTTTGACACCAGCAAATAATAACCACACTACGAGGCAATTACCTTTCAGAAAAGTTATACTGATTGCTGCGGAAAACTACAACAATCGGTGCTTGTTGCTGTGTAGTTCAATCAAACATGTCACATGACCTGCCCGGCGATCCACGTCTCCAACATGGACTTAGTTCAACAACAAAACACTCGTCTTTTAAACTTCCATACAGATACCAGATATCGTCATGGATGCCGCGGACGACAGAGAAGTCAAGCTTCAACGGGCATCCGGAGACCTCGTGGACGAGTTTTATATAAGACTGCCGTCTCTGCTGTGGAAAACACGCACAGAGAATGGACACAATGTCCGAGTTCCCCGACGATGGACGCAGGCAAATAAAACAGAGAAGCTCATAGGTCTTGTAAGATACTATTTATTTCTTTGTTAATATGATACAAGTCACTGACTCCGACAGCTGGAACCCTTCCAAGAATGGCCACAACTGTTGGACCCTCATCTGCAAAAGCTCCTGCCACCACTAGTCGATATTTTCTTAGCATACCTGCTTAAGCATCGGGATAAATACGCTTCTGAGACCGCAGCTACAAAATCACAGTCTCAAGGGGCATTATACCCCCTACCCCGGGCTGTCTGTAGACTTCTCTACACGTTCTGTAAGGTACGCGGGGTGAAGGTGATCACCCGGTTCCTGAATAATGAGCCAAAGTATCTCGACCCCATGTTACGCGCTTTCATTGAATGGGATACTGCTCCACAAGATGACCCGATGGAAGTTGCATTGGGTGATGATATCTCGCGACGACTTGTCTGGGAAGAGCGATATGTGATGCTCACCTGGCTCTCGCATTTGTTGCTCGCCCCGTTTGATCTCGCATCAATATCGTCGGATGATATCCCTATACCATACGACAATCTGGATCATCTGAAGACTTTCTCACCTCAGACGCCCGTGGTTGCGAAGTCAATACTTTCTACGTCGTTGAAATATGTCAATGTTTCCGGAAAGGAGCGCGAGGCTGCTACTGCGTTGCTTGCGCGGCTTGCGCTTCGTCGGGATATGCTGGCTGTTGGGGTATTGAATAACCTTACGGGATGGGCATTCTCGATACTTCAGCCGGTGGAAAATGGTGAGCCGCCTTCTTTGTACACGTATATCGGGGTGTTGTCTTTCCTTGCACGATTGGCGGCATCGGGTCAGGTGGAGGGGTTTGCTCCCCTGGTTGAGCCTGTATTCGAGCAGACCCTACACGTTGCCCACGGAGAATCAGACGTGTCCAAAATTATCAGGTCGTCCGCTTTGGCGCGGAAGATCATCATCAAGATCCTCCGTAGCGTGAGTGTGATGGCCCTGTCGCTGAACGAGAATGGCTCCATGTCAGATGACCAAGTCTCTGTTCTCTTGGAAGAAGTGATTGACCATTTGCTGGTTTCGCTTGCTGACAAAGACACGCCTGTGCGCTTTGCTGCAAGCAAGGCTCTGAGTATCGTCACTCTGAAGTTGGATCCAGGTATGGCAGCCGATGTCATTGAAGCTGTAACTGGCTCATTGGAGGAGAATATCTTGTATGAGACGCGGCATGGTACCATAGTGGCACCATTTGAAGCCAGGATGATTGGAATCAACACCCTGAAGCGGAACCTGAGTGCGGTTGATGCTCAGCGATGGCAGGGCTTGATACTAACGCTTGGACATCTGCTTTTCCGTCGCGCTCCTCCAACCCATCACCTCCACAACGTACTGCAACCGCTGGTGTCCGGACTTGACTTTGAGCAGAGGTCGTCGACCGGTAGCTCCGTTGGCACCGGTGTGCGAGACGCTTCATGTTTTGGTATCTGGGCACTGTCTCGAAAGTACACGACGCAGGAATTGTTGGCCTTGAGGGCAGACGCGATCAGTACGCCTACGCAACAAAACGGAACTAGCATCCCGCAGATGTTGGCCGTTGAGCTCGTTTGTGCTGCTTGCGTGGATCCTTCAGGAAATATCCGGAGAGGTTCTTCTGCTGCTTTGCAAGAGCTGATTGGCCGCCACCCGAATACTATCGCTGAGGGAATATCGCTCGTCCAGGTCGTGGATTACCATGCCGTTGCGCGTCGCTCGCGAGCGATGATTGATGTGGCGAAGGCGACAGCAACGCTTAGTGATATCTATTGGAGCCCGCTTGTAGAATCGTTAATGCAGTGGAGGGGGGTTGGTTCGCCAGATGCCGAGTCGAGGAGACATGCTGCAAGGGCACTTGGGGTTCTTAGCCTTCATGGCTCTTACACGACGATGAAAATTGTGCTTCAGCGACTTCTTCATAAAGTTTCCAACCTCCCGCAAAACGACGTTGAGACAAGACATGGTTGTATGCTATCGATTGCAGCTACTGTCGATGCCTATAACAAACAACGAGGGACAGACTTGTCTGAACCAGCGGATCTTGCTGTCCAGGTTGCTCGGCTTTGGGATATCTTCGGTTCATCGTTTGGACCTTCCAAGGATGATTTGACACTTCAATCCTCCCGTCCTGAACTTACGGCCGAAGCATCAGCACGTCTTATTGATTCGTTGTCTCGAACGGCCATCAAGCCAGATTCTTCCGATTCGCCTAAGCCTTCGACTGCTTCAATAGATAACGCTCGAGGTACTCTCTTGCTGTGCGTTTCCCGGGGGGAAGATCTTGCAATCGAGGCTTCTTCTGATGCTGTATCGCAACTGTTTCCTCTGTTGTCGTTGAAAAAGCAAAAGGAAACAGTGCAAGGCTGGTTTTCGCATATCCAGGCGACAAGGAAACTGCCAACTGGCCGTGGTCATATCTCCGCTCTGGGTGCTGTGTTCAAGAGCGTCGAGCCTGACAATAGTCTCAGATCAGAAATCATACAGGAGTTACTCCAATCTGCCAGTCCGGAAGAACTGATCGAGAAGAGAGTGGCAGCCGTGAGGTGCTTAGCGACAGAGGTTCTACCGTATATTAGTGAGTTCGACAGATGCTGCTAGGTGACCTACATGCTAACTGTTAGTAGTTGTGACGGATGATATAGTAGACCATTTCATCAATTTCTTGAACGATTACACGACCGACAGACGAGGCGATATCGGATCATTACTACGATTAGAAGCAATCCAAGCAGCAAAGATCATCCTCCAAAAGGAATCTGAACTTGGAACTCGCTCGTCACGCGCCCAGAAAGTTGTCGGTTGTCTCTGCAGACTCGCAGCGGAAAAACTGGACAAAGTCCGTATACAAGCCTGGCTTGGTCTGCAGCGCTTCTGGGAGTTAGCGGATGATTTTCCACCCTTGCAAAGGTCTGTGTAATATTACAATTCTTCTCGGGACCTTCTGGGCTGACTTCAACAGAAAATACGACCATTTCAGCCATATGTCGTTCCCGGATTACTTCGTACAGTTACTAGAACTCCAGACAATTGACTGGCTGCGTCTGCCTCTATACCAAGGCCTTGCAACGTCAACTGTTGCTGGCGCTGAGGGACTAATCCGCGCCTCGCGGTTAGCGCTGGTGCAGTGTCTTAACAGCAGGAAGGCCGAGCAACGAGAAGCAATGCTGCTCATGATACTCAAAGACCTGTCGACTATCCTGAGTGAGAACTTGCAAGATGATCGCTTTGCAATACCTACCATGGAGTTACTGGCTTTCTTGGTTGATGGATATATTCCACCTATTCCTGAGGGCTCAGAGCAAATGTCAGTGCCTCGTCTACCCAGCAAGCCTTATTGATGCTAACGCTGTATGCAGCTTCCGAAAACTCCTCGCCCTCACTCAAAAAGCACACTTCAAGTCATCTAACATTCAACGTCTCGAAGCAGCCGTCAAAGTCTATGCCCCATTGTCTCGCTTCCCGCAACTACGGCATGAGGTTCTTAAGAAAATGACAGCAATGCTGCTGCATCCATTCCCGAGGGTAAGTCCACTGACTCCTGATTGTAATATTGCTCGCAGCTAACAAAACAGGTCCGGTCAACTGTTTCGGAGTATTTGTATACGGTAACTGAGTTGAATGAGGTTAAGATGGGTGATTGGACTAGACAGCCCAAGCAGATGAAGGGTGAAGTTGAGGCTTTACGGGGAGTTTTGGTGGCGTAGATACATTTGGAGTAAAAACATAAGTACATAAAGAATAGACTTCTAGGATATGAAATGAAGATAAAGATAAAAAGAAAATAAAGGACGCTGAAAACATTCCGTGCATATAAGAGCATAAATTTTTTTTAAAAAAAGTGAAATGTATGCATCGTCCGTGAATCGAACACGGGCCTCGTCGATGGCAACGACGAATTCTACCACTAGACCAACGATGCTACTGTTGAATTAGACGGCAGTAATAAAACATATATGCCAAAACAAAAGCATAGGCACTTTTATCAACCTCAACCGCAAAGCTTCCATCTCGACCTGCTGATCAAAAACACTAGCTTGAGACAGAGCTCAGTTGTCGCAATCATGGCGACCGTAGCAGCCAATTCCAGCACCCCCCCTAATCCCACGTGAGTATTTTCTCTCTTTACGTGTTTCGTCTTTGAATCCCGGAAGGACAGTTTTGCTAAACGTGATCTTCTCCGCAGAGTCTATGTGAGCTTTCCATCCCGATCCCGACGACGTCCTACGCCGCGCGCGCGATACCACGATAATGAAACTCAATGAAATAATCTACTAATCCAAAGTCCAGGTCCGCAACCTCCAAGAACGCATCAAAGTTGACAACCTCAAAGAAGCCCTGGAAGAGCTGTTCTCCGAATATGGCACCATCATCGAGATAATCGCCAAAACCAACCTAAAGGCCAAGGGCCAGGCCTTTATTGTCTTCGACAACGTTGAGTCAGCTACGAACGCTATTGAGGAAATCAATGGGTTCGAGCTATTTGAGAAGCCGATGGTGTTGGATTATGCGAGGACGAGGAGTGATGCGACGGTTTTGAGAGAGGGTGGTGGTGAAGAGTTGGAGGCGCATAAGAGGAGGAGGTTGGCTGAGAAAGGTTTGCTCTCTATTCTCCTATTATATTTGGTGGTAGCTAATGTGTGATACGCACCCACAGAGCGTAAACAAGCCCACGAAGCTCTCGAGGCTCAAAAGAAACTTAAGCGTCCCGCCGGTGCAGCCCCCGATACCACCCGTCCCGCCAAAACCACCAAGGGCGCTGGCCTCAAGCCGACAAGCGGTGCAGCGGCAACAGTTATCCCAGATGAATACCTGCCTCCGAACAAGATTCTCTTCTTGCGAGACCTCCCCGACAACATCGACCAGGATACGCTTACGAGTGTGTTTGGGCGATTTGAGGGATTCACAGAGGCCAGATTGGTACCTGGACGGAAAGGTATTGCTTTTGTTGAGTACGAGAACGAGTCTGGGGCTATTAGTGCTAAGGAGGCTACGTCGGGAATGCCTATGGGAGATGGGAAGCCTATTCGGGTTACGTACCAGAGACAGTGATATCTGTGTGCACTTGTGGACAGACTAATACGGCGTTTGGAAGGAATTTCTTTACCTTTTTGTTTTCCTTTGATCATGGAGATTAAATCATGAATCTTTATTTCTGTATCTTTGAGGCTCTGCCTTTGTCTGAATAGTCTCATGAAAAGAACACCGCATAAATGATATCAAAGAAAAACCGTGCTAAAAGGACGAAAGGAAAAGGAAAAGATGACTAGTTACATAGCAAAAGAAACGAGGAAAATGGGAAAAGGGCCTAGAAGATCACATCTTGATCTTCTTGTTCCCCGAGTACATCAGGAACATCACCTGTATCCTTCTCAGCCGCCTTTTGTCTGGCAGCCAGGATCTCTGCGTCTTGCGCGGCAGTGTCTCTTTGCTTCTTATTCGAGACCTTCTTAAGTCGGTAGAATTCTTCTCTGTCGAGCTCATCGAGTTCGGAGTTGATATCTATAGTGAGTTAGGATGATCAATCCACACATATATATATCAGGTGTAGGTGACTGACATTTGATTGTGTTTTCAGTTCGAGGAATGATGACATGCTCACTGGCGATCAATATTAGTACCCAGATAGTTAACATTCGTAGACACGATGATAATAAGCAGCTTACATTGCGTTCACTATAAATAGTCAGTATCATATCCCAGTATATAAGTGCCTTGCATTGACTTACCTCTCCGGTTGACAACCTTTATCATCTCATCAAGAATAAGGAATGCAGTCTGAGGACCCATTAGTTACCGAACAAGTTTCCCAACGACAATATTTCCCTACCTGTAAGCTAGCAAGCTCCACCAATGTCTCTACCGCGCGAGCATAGGTCTCCCGGCAGCGTTGAACCTGCTGACCACCTTTCCCAAGACCAGTCAAACCGAAGTCGTTGATTCCCTCCTCCTGGTACGCCTCAAATTGAGGCAGGAAGACACCAGACACGTTCTCCTGCTTAGCCTGTACACGGAATCGAGCCTGCTTGGCGGATTCCTGGATCTGGTATCCGATGTCTCCTCCAACGGCATATGTCACCTCCGCCAGGGAGAAGGAGGCCACTTGCATGACTCGTCCCATCTTTCGTTTTGCTTCGTCGATGCGCCGGGTGATGTCTGTTTTTGAGCGTTAATTTCCGTTATTTGCGCCGTTTGGAATCATCTTACCTCGAAAACGCCTATAGATTGCGGTATACGATTAGCAGGGATGTTCGGAACACATCAAAGCAATAGGGAACGCACTTTGTCAAAGCTTCACTTTTTCTCTTCAACAAACTGTGACCAGTCTCTGCACCTTTAAGCTTGCTCTTCATCAAACCCAACGACTGGCGAGTCGGGAAGACTGGTTCACGGCCCTGGATAGCGACACGTTAGTAGACTGTTCACAACAGCCATATTGAAGCAAACTCACTGCTGCCGACATGGTGAGAGATCAGATTATTCAATTCAACGCAGTTCAAAACACCCAAATTGGAAACCACTAACAAAAGACGAATTCCCCGTGGCATCAAATGGACGGCATGATGATAAGTGAGCCAACTGCGCGATAACCCGCGGAGCTTGGACCAACTCCGTGTCCGATACGGCATGGCAGTGAGTCACGTGCAATGAACCGACTTCATCTCATCGCGGCGTCCAGCAGTTCACACTCCAACGGCGACCAGACAACGTTTTTGCCCGTTCGTGCTACTATTTTCTTTTCAGCTCCTGTGTTGACCGTGTGAGTTGATCCCGCTCGATTGAGTGGCGCAATGCCAGGGACGCTTCTGCCCCCGAGATCCCACCGGCAACACGCAGAGATGGATCGATCATCGGCTTCCGGGCCTGATCTGTACCTGATCGTGAGTGATTTCTAGAATTCAGTCTGCAAGAGGGCAGAGACTAAAAATGCGATTTCCGCAATAGGCCGATCAGGACACCGTTTACGAGCAAGATCTCATCCGGGACCCCGGCAGTATCAAACCATGGCTTTCCTACATCGAATACAAGCAACAGCATGGGACGCTTTACGAACAGGCTTTTGTGAGCTCTCCGATAGATACACACTGTTTGCGGAATTGTGAAACTGACAGGTTCCAGGTAATGGAGCGTGCCTGTAGGCAGCTACCGAGATCTTACAAGCTCTGGAAGATGGTACTTTTTCTTTTTTTTTTCAACCCCTCATTTTTCCCATTATCCACAAAGACATGTGCATCTAGATCATTGACTGACTTCTTTAGTATCTTGAATTTAGAACAAGCCATCTTCGCGGTCGCAATGCGACCAAATATCGGGCTGAGTACCAGAAAGTGAACGCGCTTTTCGAGCGCGCACTTATCCTCCTTAACAAGATGCCCCGGATATGGGAAATGTATCTTTCCTTCATGCTGCAACAACCCCTTGTCACACAAACCCGCCGGACATTCGACCGCGCCCTTCAAGCTCTGCCCGTTACCCAACATAACCGGATCTGGAAACTTTACAAGGCATTCGCACGCTCCGCTTCCGGCCAGACTGCTGTAAAGATTTGGGCTCGGTACATGCAAATTCACCCGGAGAATGCAGAGGAATATATCGAGCTTTTGGTTGAGATGAAAGAGTATACGGAGGCTGTGAAACGGTACATGGACATCCTCGACGACCCGCGATTCCAGTCGAAAGAAGGGAAAAGTCATTTCCAACTATGGACTGAGATGGTCGACCTATTAGTTTCCAAGGCCAAACAGATTAAGACTGGTCCGCAAGTTGGCATTGATGTCGACGCCATTCTGCGTAGCGGGATCGATCGATTCGCCGACCAGAGAGGAAAGTTATGGGCTGGATTAGCGACATATTGGATCACCAAGGGTAACTTCGAGAAGGCAAGAGATGTCTTCGAGGAGGGTATCCTCACTGTCATGACAGTTCGCGATTTCACTCTTATCTTCGACTCCTACGTTGAATTTGAAGAATCAATCATCGGAAGCCTGATGGAGGCGGCCGCAGTTCGTGCTGATAAGGGAAAGACCGACGAAGATGCCGATTTCGACCTCGACCTGCGAATGCTGCGATTCGAACAGCTCATGGATCGACGGCCGTTCCTGGTCAACGATGTGCTCCTGCGACAAAACCCCAACAACGTCATTGAATGGGAAAAGAGAGTAGCCTTGTGGGGCGACAACAAGCAAGAAGTTGTTAATACCTATACAGCTGCCATTGCAGCAATCAACCCCAAGAAGGCCCACGGCAAGTTCTCCGAGCTCTGGGTCAATTACGCTAAATTCTACGAAAACGGTGGCGATTTAGACACAGCACGAGTCATATTTGAGAAGGCCGTCAAAGTTCCCTATAAATCTGTCGCAGAATTGGCCGAGACTTGGTGTGAATGGGCAGAGATGGAATTGCGGGCCGAGAACTTTGACAGAGCAGTTGAAGTCATGGCCAAAGCTACGCAAGCGCCCAAGAAGTCCACAGTGGACTATTTCGACGAGACTCTTTCGCCTCAGCAGCGCGTGCACAAGAGTTGGAAGTTGTGGAGTTTTTACGTCGACCTGGTTGAGAGTGTTGCCTCCTTGGAGGAGACTAAGAATGTTTACGAGAGAATCTTCGAGCTACGCATTGCGACTCCCCAGACTGTGGTCAACTACGCCAATCTGTTGGAGGAACACAAGTACTTCGAAGACTCTTTCAAGGTCTACGAACGAGGACTTGATCTCTTCAGCTACCCGGTTGCGTTTGAGCTTTGGAACCTCTACCTGACTAAAGCCGTTGATCGGAAGATCGGAATCGAAAGATTGCGGGACTTATTCGAGCAGGCTCTGGATGAATGTCCTCCCAAGTTCGCCAAGCCTCTGTATCTGATGTACGGTAACCTCGAAGAAGAGCGCGGCCTGGCACGACATGCGATGAGAATCTACGAACGCGCTACTCGTGCAGTATCCGACGAGGACCGCTTCGAGATGTTCGAATTCTACATCACGAAATCCGCCTCGAACTTCGGGTTGACCTCCACCAGACCGATCTACGAACGGGCTATTGCGGCTTTGCCTGACCAGGAAGCCAAGGAAATGTGCCTCAAGTTTGCTGAAATGGAGCGACGACTGGGTGAGATCGATCGGGCCCGTGCCATCTACGGGCATGCATCACAGTTCTGCGATCCTCGCACCAATGCCCCTTTCTGGCAGAGATGGGAGGCGTTCGAAGTACAGCACGGAAACGAGGACACTTTCAAGGAAATGCTTCGTATCAAGCGAAGTGTGCAGGCGCAATACAAGTATGTGACCATTCTGTTCCCAAAATGGATAGAGTTAATGTTAACTAACACGCGCAACAGTACCGATGTCAATTTCATCGCGTCGCAGGCAATTGCCCGTAGCCAACAGCGCCCTCAAGATGGCGGCGAAGAGGAAGGAGAGATGGATGGTGCAAAGGAGAAGGCCGATGTCATGGCAGCTCTGGAGCGACAAGCACGCGCTCCGGTGGGCTTTGTCGCTGCCAGTACTGGGCCTGAGGGCGGTAACCGACCCCCCCCTGCTGGCCAAGAGCAGCAACCGCCCGCCCCTGTCAACCCAGATGCTATCAACCTCGATGATGACATGGATGAATAACTGTTTACCTTCACTTTGGAAAGAATGCGTGCTGAATAATTTTCGGCACTCCTTTTTCATCTAACATGTTGTGATTATCACAATTTCTTAAATCTCCTTTGTTTTCAATATCTCCGCGGGATGTGATTGACAGGGATTGTCTTGGGTTTCCCTGGATTTCTGTGTGCATTTTCTTTTTTATCTCGGATCCAGTTGGATCGAGATGCTATGCGATACCTCTAGTCGTGTTTCGTTGTACTGTACAGACAATTCTTGAATTATGGGACATTTTGTCAAACTCTCGGATTCAGTCGTAGTTCACGTGACTTTCATGCAAAGAGCTTGACATAAAACATTCCTACAGAAACACATGCAGGCAGGCATGTCTCCTGTCAGATGGAAGGAATAGATAATTCATAACTAATGGATATCGGATCTGAGGGCAGTATTTGAAATACATACCACTCACGCCTTCATTGCTTTTTCCAACCCTGCGTCGAGCAAATCCCGAGTGTGGGTGCTCGGGATTTGCTCGCTCGAACCTTACGATGCCATCCGGTCCTGCAACCCTGCGCCAAACCCCGGCGGCTTTACAATACAATTCCATTATCAAGGAGTCCTCCAGCAGCACACAGACATTGTCCTTAGCATTGGCATCTGTCATTCTGCCCTATGACTACTACATGCAGCCGCGTCGTCTAGTCCTGCGGTGGTATGCTCTCTCGCCGGGTGCGGAGGACGCCGAGCTGTGCCAACTTCGGATGATTATTACTTGTGATTACTAGTACTGTTTATGTACTGCATCAGCACCGCCATGGTTCAGGATAGTTTCAGACATCCCGATCATGAATCAATTACCGCCGTGGCGCGGTCTGCCGTTACGAAGCCGTCGGCGGTTCGCAAGAAGTTCGCGAAGCCCCCGGTTAAAGTAGCTTGTTTGGCTTGGTAAGCCCCCTTCCCCCATGCATTTTATGGGCCTGGAATCAGCGTCCTATTCCGGTGTTTGCTTTACTAATTTGATAATTAGTCGTGCTTCGAGAACGCGTTGTGATGGGCAGGAGCCATGCGCAAATGTATGTCGTCTTGCTGATATCGCTCTGGACTGTACTAAACTGTCTTCCCCTTGACATCAGTGCGCTGGCAGGAACCGAGAATGCTCCTATATGCCCAGTAAACGCGGTGGCCCCAGGAGAAGGAAGAGGAAATCCAATTCCAATGGAAACAATGTCCAGCATAATGGCGCCCAGGGGACGACAATGGTGCCCTCGTCTGATTTCCAGGAAGGTTTGTTGTGATGGTATTTCTGTCCTGTATTCAATAATGAAAAGCTGACTAGTTATAGCGTCGTTCGATATGTTTGGTCAAATTGATGAGCTATCTATGCCAGGTGCAGGACTGAGGAGTCTAGATTATTCTTCCGATGTACAGACTATGTTTGCGGATCTCTTTGTTCCAAATACCGAAGGTCATCCCGACGTGCACATGCAGTCAACACCGTCATCATCAAGTATGCCCATGCAACCTCTGGTGAGAACGTATGGCAGCGAGCACGAAATGTCAGTTGTCCCATGAGCTTCAAGGCTCATAATAAATGCTGATATTCGTTATAGTCTAAACGCCTACTACGTCTTCATCCATTCCTATTTCCCTATCCTCCCACCTAGAGTGACATCTCCATCGCCTGATAAACCATTGAATTATGCTACATCATGCACCAGTTCCCCTTCTGAAGACCCTGTTCTAGTTTACCGGCCTCGATCGCCTCTAAGTCTTGCACTATCTGCAATCCTATCCCTCATACCTCACCCAGATGATCCGGAACCGCCATCTTCTAATTCTGTGGTTCAGCGCAGGAACTGCGCCCATGCATTTGCCCAGATGGCAGCTGACAGTGTCGAGGCGGACTGTGAGCTAAGTTCTTCATCTACAGATCCTTCGCAGGGGCTGTACGGTGAGCGGCCATCGATTAACCGAGAACCTTTCCATCCTCGGACGCCAGTTGAACTCGAGAATCTCCTCGCGTTGTTGATATTGTCTACGTATGAGTACGTACAGCGCGGGAATTTGCTGAAAATGAGATACCGTGCTGGTCAGGCGTTCACGATAGCCTTAGACATGTCTTTGCATACTTTAGGGGACGATCATAGTGAGTTTGCAGAGGCTAGAAGGAGAGCGTGGTGGATGACGGTATGTTCTACTTTTGTGAAAAATGCTGGTCGGTTCTCTAACTTGTTCTTACAGTACTACTGCGTCCTCCAGGGATCCATTGTCAGCACAACCGTGAGTATCACAATTCCCTTTGTCCAGGCCGGAACCAAACTAAGGGCCAATAGACCCCATCCATCGTGATCCAAGATCCTCAATTCATTACACCCTATCCCCAATTCGACTCCGACCCAGATGTAAGTGGTACCATGCCCAACAGGTGATCACATTCTAACCTGCCTTTTAGGCCTGGTCTGTTTTAATACAGGCGCAACAAGTCCTGGTTTCAGCGACTCAATTCATCATCGACCTAAACAAATGTATAAAGTCAAGGTCGAATATGTCCTACATCTACGAACGGATGCAACAACTTGACGCCTGGGCTGCCTCCGTACTTTCGCAGTCAGCATTGACTTCCAGAAACTCACAACCTCACGGCCTCGATGACAAAACGGAATTGATCACAGCACGTAGCTTGCGTGCAATTGCGCGGATAAAGCTATCCAGGTATCTATCCACTGAATCTACCCTGGACGGCATCACATACTGACCCCATTCTAGCGCCCAGATCAAAACACACCGTTTCCGAGCATTCCAAGACATCCCCATATTCATCAAGAAGCACTGTGATCTCACGGCGGCAGCAGAAAATGCCAACAATACAGCGCCAGCAGCTTGCACACCACCAAAAGATCCTTATCAAATAACCAACATCCGCTGCTCATGCAGTAGCAGCTCTATGGAACATCTCCCCGAATACGCTACACCCTCTACCTCGACAACCCCAGATCTCCCGTCAACATCATCACAACTACCCCCTACCCCTACGGAATGTCCCTTCACCAGCCAACACTCCGCAAAAATCTGCCTCCGCGCCGCCCTCCTAATCTCGCATATGTTCCAAAGCCTCCCCCTCCCCCGCCCCTCAGGACAAGACCTCCACCCGCATTCCGGCCAGCATCAGCAACAATTACCGCGCACGATGCCCTCATTCGCCTGCTGCTTAATGCAAGGCAGTTACGCCATGTTAATGATATTCTACAAAGCGCGCGTCGCGAGACGAATGTCTCCCCCTCTCCCGCTCTCATCACAACAGGGAACCGGGTTTGAGAACGGGCGACGCATGACTGGGAATATGAACCCTGCGAATGTGAATGCAAATCCGACTCCCACTGATAGGCTGATTCTGGAGCTGAGGCAGGGGTTGGAGAGGATTATTGGTGCAGTGAGGAATTACACCATTGCTTTTGAGGCATTGGTTGGGATGAGGGGTGAGTTATTCCCTTCCCTTTTTTTATTGGGTTTGATTTGGTATATTAATGACTGACTCGGGATCTTTGTACAGATGATATTGAAGGTGCATACCATACGGCATTTGCTTGAATGCAATGCTTGCTTGAACAGAACTTCGGGATTTGCTTTTCTTGCTTTATACCACTCTAGTTAGCACGGTCTATCACATATAAGGATTTTCTGTCTTTCGTGTCTTGTGAAAGAATCTATAATTCTTGTTTGAATAGAAGTTTGGTACATCTGAAAAACAAACTCGGAGGGGTTTTCTTCGGTTCACAATGTAATATATACCTGATAGCAAGTTTCCATTGCCATATATTGAAAAAGCAAGTTAATTTCGCTCTAAACCTAAATCCAAAACCCATAGCGCCGGTGCCAAACGATACAAAATAGGGTATTACACGTGTGCTAAAACTCTTCTTGTCTATAACAAGTTTATCAAAACCGTGGGGAATGCTCAAAGTTTCGACCGAATCCCCTCTAACCGGAATTTAACATCCTTCAACACCTTGCTCGATGGTTTCCAGTCGTCGAATTGCTTCAGGAGTTCCATTGTTTCCTCGTAGAGTTCGCGCTTGACATGTTCTTCTTCCAAAAGACCGCGCATAGCGAACGGGAGGATATACGGGTTTGCTACAGGTGAGCCTTGGGGTCGCTTTATTTGTAGGGTCGCGCCGCTGACGTCTGAAGTCTCTAGGGCAAATGCGATCGCGAGGCTGGATGGTACGTTAATGCACTGGACCTTCGGAATGGAGAGAGTATGGAACTCACGAGTAAACAGCCTCGTCATCATAAAGGCGAGAATGCCCCTCTCCAGTGTAGAGACTGCCCGCGAGCGGTGCGCTCAGTTCCCGAATGAGGCCATGGTCTGCTATCCCAAGGTTCCGCAGCTTGAGAGAGAACCCAACCAAATGGGACAGGCTAATTAATGTCAGCATGGCCGAAGACTCACCGGTCAATGCGGATACTTACAAGCTGGGAGCATGGACCCGACCGTCAACGAAAACAGCCCGGTAGACATAAGGATGGTTTACCGGCGAGAAGAGTGACGACTAGGCAATAACGCATGTTAGAGATACGAGCATGTAAAATCCAGAAAGCGAGAACTTACCTCCAGAGACACCAGTTGGTCGTCAATGCTTCCAATGTAGGAAATTCGAACCCCGAAGTCGAGTGCACATCTCAATGCAGCTTCGTAGTCCTGAGACACCTGACTGTGAGGCAACGCAAACTCAAAAAGCTCCCCAGCAGATCCACTAATCCATCGAGATCTATAGTCCGGGAACGGACCCAAGTTGACGCCGGCCATGGCACATATTCCAACGCGCGAGGCATTCACGCAACCAAATGCGATCAATTTTGCAACCAACATGATAGACACCGGAACTCCCTGACTGTGGCATGCGATCATGATATAATCTGCGCTTCTGATTTCTTCCATCCAGTTCAATAGCAGTTTCCAGAGCAGATCCACCCGCTCAGAAATGCGGCCTTCGCCTTCGAGTGCGATCTTTTCAATATCACAGGAGTATCCGCGGTTCTCGGTCCAGTTTCTGATGGCATTCGCCGCCATCGTCGAGAATCGTACAGAGGTGCCTGT
Source organism: Aspergillus intermedius (assembly GCA_039880815.1). Lineage (NCBI taxonomy): Eukaryota > Fungi > Ascomycota > Eurotiomycetes > Eurotiales > Aspergillaceae > Aspergillus > Aspergillus intermedius. The sequence continues at coordinate 109,836 of JBDODA010000022.1, read as the reverse complement.
TGGTTGACCAAGAACGCTCCGTATCAGTGGAGCAGGGAAGTATCCGTGTACCCCAATAGCCAAGGCCTTTCGGATTCGAGGCGGATCCCGAATTCTATACGCATGCTTGTTATGCTGTTTCTTGCTATAATGTAAAAAGCTTCCAAGTGTCTGTAATAAAGACGGCGACTCTTGCATAGAAAATGTGTCTTGAAAGCGTGGCAGAATCTGGTTAGGTAGATTTTTCTGCAAGTTCCTAGAGGCGGCAGTTTGAGGAGCCTTCGGGGGTACATCGGATACGAGCTCCACCTGAGCTGCAATTTTGTCGGGAACGACAGGTGGTCCGGCGTTGTTTTTAGGTGGCTTTGCCTTGGTACTCCCCTTTTTCTTGGCCTCCACTTCTTGTTCTGGCTCTGTTTGATGCTCACCCTTCGACTGCTGAGAAGACGTATGTTGGTTTATCGATCCTTCGACAGCTTCGACATCCCGAGTCTTTTGCTGTGCGGAATCCTTCGAACTGTCCCGGAACCAGAACGACCATCCAGATGATCTAGCAGGTGGTTTGGGGGAATCATTTCGTTCTTCAGGTCTTTCTTCAGGCACCGACGTATCATGTTGTACAGCCTCGGTGGGTTCTTCAGCTATACTCGGCGGTAGATCCTTGGCGGGCCCCTCTTCCTTTTTAGGTTCTTCCGGGGCTTTTGACGAAGAGGGCGAGCCGTACCACATCTGGAACCACGAAAGTCTTTGAGGTGCCGCAGTCAATTGTGTAGTTTCGGGGGTATCGGGTTTTGTTGTGGCTTGCTCGTCAGAGACTCCGTTATTTCGTTCAACGGTATCCTTTTTTAACGTCTGCTCTGGTGTTGGCGGCTCTGGCGGCGGGTTTTCTACCAGAGTTTCTGTCGCCTGGGAGCCGCCGGTCGTGTCTGTCACAGTGGGTGATGATCTGTAAAGCCACGAGAACCATCCACCAGTTTGCGTTGCGGGTGTTGTCTTGCTTTCCGGTTCAGCACTCTCGTCACATGCGTTCGGAGCTGTCGTTTCGGTTATGCTATCCGGTTGTTCCTTTGCAGCGTCGCCCACAACCTTTTCACCCTTGTCGCTTGATTGTTCCTTATCTGTGGATTGTGCAGCCGGTTCCGATGGGGTGTTTGCGGTCGGGGTAGATGTAGAGCCGTCGGACGCAATGTTGACCCGAGTTGTCGTCACGTTGGCAGGAAGAGACCTGCTCGACGCACCTTGTCGCCGTGTCAGTTGGAGGGAATGATTGCGGTTATGTTTCGGATGGTCATCGAGGTGGAGATGTGAGGTTGAGGAGGAAGCGACGTTGGCTACATTCTTGGCTGATATACTTTCGCGGGCAACCTCGGTAACGGGCGCTGCTTTAGAAGCTCTGGAGCCGGCCGGCCAGGTCCCGGGATACCGATTCTAAGTAGAGAAGGCAGATTAGCTACGCAAATATTGTCATTTCTTATATCGAGTCATGGCAGACTTACCACTCCAGATCCCCCCTTCTGCGACGAAGTTGAACGTTGTCTGCCGCTTGAGGGAGATAGATCCCCATGACTCGGGGTTGGAGTGGACGGGGCCGTGCCTGGTGGGCTAGGCTCTACTTTCTTGCGGATTCCCGTAGGCGCCATGAAGGCTGCAATAAGAACATAACCAAGCAAAAAAGCCAGATATCAGGACACAAAAGGAGTGTCCCTTTTAAATAGTCGAAGTCGGAAGGCCATCAGCTATTGCCTGTGAACGTGTTGGTATTGGTCCAAGTCAGAGCGTCGGGCTGGAAGCATTGCTGATATCATGTCACATGCATCCAGATTGACCGCCTTTGTTGCCTCAGGCATAATGTGGCTAGTGCCGGTTGCACCGCCTGGCAGAAAAAATTTGGAGGATCTGTGGAGACGACTAGAATCCGATAAGCAGTTCCTGAATTCTTTTCGTCTCTCTTCATACCATCCACCTTTTATTCAAATTAAGGGTTCCGTCGAGGCTTGCTCGACTACCTACGCGCCAAAATGGCGGTCCAGAAAAAGCACGGAAAAGGTCGCTTGGATAAGTGGTATCACTTGGCTAAAGAGAAAGGATACCGAGCAAGAGCTGCGTTCAAGCTTGTCCAATTGAACAAGAAATATGGCTTCCTGGAAAAGAGCAAGGTTCTTCTTGATCTGTGCGCTGCACCTGGTGTAAGTACTAGTTCTCTCCTCTTTCTGGGTTTCCTATGCTAAAAAATCAGTCATGGTGTCAAGTAGCTGCAGAGTGCATGCCCAACCAGAGTATCATTGTCGGTGTTGATCTTGCCCCCATCAAGCCAATTCCTCGAGTTATCTCCTTCCAGAGCGATATCACCACGGACAAATGTCGCGCGACAATTCGATCTCATCTCAAACACTGGAAAGCAGACACGGTGCTGCACGATGGTGCGCCAAACGTCGGTACTGCGTGGGTTCAGGATGCGTTCTCTCAGGCAGAACTGGTCTTGCAATCTATGAAGTTGGCTACGGAGTTCCTGGCTGAGGGTGGTACCTTTGTTACCAAGGTTTTCAGATCGAAGGACTACAACGCTCTGATTTGGGTCTTTAAGCAACTGTTCACGTCCGTTGAAGCGACCAAACCTCCGTCTTCCCGGAATGTCTCCGCAGAAATTTTCGTCGTTTGCCGTGGATTCAAGGCAGCGAAGCGTATCGACCCGAAGTTCCTTGACCCCAAGCACGTCTTTGCAGAACTGGCTGATCCCACTCCGAACTACGAGGCTAAGGTTTTCGACCCCGAGAAGAAGAAGCGAAAGAGGGAAGGTTACGAGGAGGGTAACTACACTCAGTTCAAGGAGATCCCGGTCACCGAGTTCATCAACACCATCGATCCCATCGCTATTCTCGGAGAATACAACAAGCTTAGTTTCGATCAGGCACCGGCTGGAGACCTCGCCATGGCTACTTTGAATCGACTTGAGGAGACCACCGATGAGATTCGCACATGCTGTGAGGATTTGAAACTCCTGGGAAAGAAGGAATTCCGGAACCTGCTCAGATGGCGACTGAAGGTTAGAGAGAAGTTTGGTCTTGTCGTGAAGAAGGGTCCTCGTAAACCTGAAGAGCAAACTGAAGAAGTGGCGGAGGTTGCTCCTATGGATGATGAACTCGCGATCCAGGATGAACTACATCGTCTAACAGAAAAGGAAAGCGCAGCGAGAAAGAAGGAGCGGAGAAAGGAAAATGAAAAGAAGCGTAAGGAGATTGTCCGGATGCAGATGCACATGACAACGCCTATGGAAATTGGTATGGAGCAGTTGGGTCCAGGAGGAGACGATGCAACCTTCTCCCTCAAGCGTGTCGACAGAGAGGGAGCGAGAGATGCGATTGCGTCGGGAAGACAGGCCGTAGTCGAGAGCGAGAGTGAAGTATCCGACTCTGATTCTGAATCTGAAGCCAGCGATGATGATGGAGACCGGTTGGAGAGAGAACTTGACAACTTGTACGAGCAATACCAGGACCGTCAGGAAGAACGGGATTCGAAATTGCGCGCCAAGAAGGCTCGAAAGGAGTACGAGGCTGACGAATGGGACGGTTTTTCAGACTCCGGCAAGGAAGGAAGCGATGGCGAAGTCGAAGAAGAGGGTTCGGATGCTGAAGCTGAGAGCACTCCTGCTAACGCGTCCAACTCCAAAGCGTTGTCCAACAACGCAGCGTTGTTCTTCGACCAAGACATTTTCCAGGGCCTAGGTGACGAAGATGTGGAAGATGAAGACAGCGCAGACGAACAGCAGGAGGACGAGGAACCTAAAGAGGAGGTAAAATCGAAGAAACAGAAGGCCAAGGATGCAAAGAAGCAGGAGCAGGAGCAGGCTGCACAAGATTCAGATGAAGAGGTTGAAGAGCCTGAGGATCCCAGGAAGGGCAATGGCCAACTTGGTAAGCCCCCCTCAACCATTGCGGTCAAAAGTAGCTGTTACTGACTGTGAGACAGATATCGATATCATTACTGCGGAAGCTATGGCACTAGCGCAGTCAATGGCAACCGGCGAGAAGAGATCCTCAGACCTCGTCGACGACGGATACAACAAGCACGCCTTCCGTGAAGTCGAAGGTCTTCCGGACTGGTTCCTCGACGACGAGAACAAACACGCCAATCCCAACCGCCCCATCACCAAGGCCGCTGCGGCCGCAATCAAGGAGAAGATGCGCGCCATTAATGCCCGCCCCATCAAGAAGGTGATGGAAGCCAAGGGCCGCAAGAAGATGAGGGCTGCGACGAGACTGGAGCGTCTACGCAAGAAGTCGTCATTGCTGGCGGAGGACGACGCGCTTAGCGAACGGGACAAGTCGGCAGCCATCACGGCGATGATGGGCAAGGCCGCCAAGAAGAAGCCCAAGCAGCAGGCCAAGCTTGTTGTTGCCAAGGGAGCTAACCGTGGTATCTCTGGTCGTCCTCGTGGAGTCAAGGGCAAGTACAAGATCGTGGATTCGCGTATGAAGAAGGATATCCGGGCTCAAAAGAGGCTGGCGAAGAAGAAGTCAAAATAAACGTGCAGCGTTTCCTTACTGTGAATAATATTGTCATTTATGGTATAAATGCAGACTTGAGCAAAAGTTTTGATACCCATACCGAGCCACCATATTGGAGAAATGTAAGAACAACGTAGTTATGCGTATACATTCCAGAACCATGGCGGCGGGGATCTCAGATCTCGATTGATTCTAGATGCAGGGGATGCAGGGGTCTTGATTGTGCATTATTAGTATGGGCAATCAGTACTAATATATGGAAGTGTACTGACAGGGACACCGACACCAAAGTGGCGACAATTGAGGCTATACAAAGACGCTAAGAGTGGAAAGCGGCTCTTTCTCCATCCTCTTCTCTTCTCAGCACGTGCCGCGATTTTCTCTCTTTCTCTCACCCGATCATCGCTCCCCATTTCTTCTTTCTTTCTTTAATTCCTTTCACTTTATTATAGCATTTTGTATAGACTCGAGACCGCAGTTTTAATCGTTTCTTTCTTTCTTTTTTTTTTTTTTTGGCATTCCTTAGTCCATTTTCCGACTCTATTTTTACCTTGCAACTCCCCGCCACTCCCGTCGCCGGCCGCCAATTCCTGCTCCATGGGATTCTTTGACCACCTCCAAAAAGGAGGATCCTTTTCGCTACAGGCCCAGAAGCCCCAGATTCGCAAAGTCGTCCAGACGCGACCCGTCCCCGCATCGAAACCGACATCGACACCGCAGCCATCGCGAATCCCACCTCGCGACAATGCTACGAAGACACGAGACTCGGGAAGCAGACCAGCCTCGAAGGTTCCGGAACAGCGTCCGTCAAAGTCGCGATCGATAACGCCGTTACGAACCAACCGAAAAAGACAGACGCCCGAGTTGCGACTATCTAGCGACGATGACGCGAGTGATACCGATACATCGTTCGAGGTGCGCAAACGGGCGAGGACGGATGACAGCGCGGAACCGGATCCTTCGAGACGTGTGCGCTCGTTGAAGGCTTTTTCAGAAGAGGGCGTGAAGCCTTTCTCGATGGTGCATGCTTCTGATATCACGTCTGGACAGAAGGCGAAGAATTTTAAGCCTGCGTTCGGGAGTGGGGATAAGCCGGTTGAGATTCTTTTGCAGTATCCCAGTGCTTCGCAGAAGGAAAGGTATGTGGTTATTGGATAGGTTATGGTTAATACATACTGACATCTCGCGTTTCCTAGGTTTCAGCTCGTGGTGCCGCGGGACAACGACGACTTCAAACCCATCGACGACATCGTGCAGGTTATCGAGGTTGCTTCCCAGCATTACATTCCAGAGGAAGAAGCAGATGAGTTCGACAACGAGTCGACCGGTATTAGGCGGAGGCTACGAAGAGCTCTGGCCCACGCGTCCGAGACGGAGGTGTGCGAAACTGTGGGCGATTATAATAAGGCGATTGAGCGATTCCGCCTGAACGGGAGTATCGCGAAGAAACTGGACGCGACGACTCGACTGAGCCTACCTCACGTGGAGCGCATATTGAACCAGATCTACTCGCGCACCGTCTCGCCTCGCGTCGAATCTCTCCGGCAGTATGAGAACGGATCGGACAATGTATATGGCGAACTTCTTCCACGATTCATCAGCAACATCTTCAAGGAGACTGGATTGAAGTCCGGCCAGGTTTTTGTCGATCTGGGCTCCGGTGTGGGCAACGTCGTCTTACAAGCCGCGTTAGAAATCGGCTGCGAAAGCTGGGGTTGCGAAATGATGCAGAATGCCTGCGATCTTGCGGATCTCCAACAAGCCGAGTTCAAAGCCAGATGCCGCCTCTGGGGTATCGCGCCGGGTAAAACACATCTTGCGCGGGGTGACTTCCTCACGGAAGAAAACATCATCGCTGTCCTGAAGCGGGCTGATGTTGTCCTCATCAACAACCAAGCTTTCACCCCACAACTCAATAACGAATTGATTAACCATTTCTTGGATATGAAAGAAGGCTGTCAGATCGTTTCGCTGAAGTCTTTCGTTCCGGCTGGCCATAAGATCCAGTCTCGGAATTTGAACTCGCCCATTAACCTCCTCAAGGTGAAGCAGAAGAACTACTGGTCGAACAGCGTCAGTTGGACAGACGTTGGTGGTACTTATTTCATCGCTACCAAGGACAGCTCCAGACTCAAGGCTTTTGTGGAAGGCACAGAATGAGTCCTTGCAGTTGGTATATAAACGGCAGCCTGCCAGGGACTGTGGATATCCGTTTTTATTTTTTTTTTTTTTTGCCAATAGCATGCCCATACACATCATATCCCCCTCCCCTCCCTTTCCTTCCCTTTCCTTCCCTTTTCCCCCTCTCTTTTGGATCCCTTGTTTGGTTCCTGGGGCTTTTTTGTGATTATGATACCATTATTTTTTTTGTACAAAGCATTCATGAAGATGAAGGCTGGTATATGTGCATTAGACCTCTGGTTTATTCTTTTAGTTCTTTTTTTCACTTATTCTTTCTTGGATATGACTTCATGGGGTCACGTTATTGTATATACAATATACACTTGAAGATCCGGTTCAAAGATGGCATTTGTCAGTTACAGATAGAGGAATTTATAAAAATTTGGATACAACAGCAGTTTACAATACTGCATACTCTAGACTTCCTGAGGAACTCTACTAGAGGTGGTTGGTTTGTTTTATTGCCCGATATATAGGGCATGATTCCCACACACTTTAAATACGGTCAGGAGAGATCATTCAGCATCTGCTTGAAATTCATGCGATATAAATACAGTCCCATTTTTCTTTCTGAAGCATATAACGTTCCGCAATTTCGTTCCAGAACACTCGGTCTATCAATCAGACATGGTCAGACATGCTAAACGTTCGGATTGACTCATTACCACCAGACCGTGAAACAGCTCCCAAAGGTAAGCTCGCGACAAAAAATATTGGGTTTATCTGACTTTCTAGACTGCCATTCATGCTATAGGCGACGTATCAAATGTGATCGAACCCTCGCGCAATGTAGAAAATGCGTCATTCGCGGGACAAAAGGTCCAGGGTTCCATTCCATCGCTCAAATGGGGCCAGGGCGTAGCCAACAGGGGTCCTCTGGCTGGGATGCAAATTCCCATCCGACATAATAACAGCTAGAAAGAAACACGAACAAGGTTCAAATTCGACCATCCCCATCGTTTGTTGAAAGTCAGACCTTTGGTAACTCTAGCTCGACAGAATCTCCGCCAATACTTTCGACGGAATGCTGTCTTGTTGACAGCCACTCATATTTAACTGTATCAGGCAAACTCTTTGCCCACTTCGAAATTAACTTGCTCCCAGATTGACTTGGATCGGTAGTCCAGAACATCCATGGCGAAGGCTCGTGGTTCCCCTTGCACAGCGCTGTCCATCCCTTCGCATGTCCATTCTCAATGCTGCCGCCGCTCACTTACTCTCCACATCAATAAGCGATGTTCCCTGTACGGCGGCAATTGAAACTGTAGGGCATCATTGGCGGGATGCTTGTATCCGATATCTTGCAATGGGCGATGAATTGGGCCGGTCTGTCAAGCAACTGGACAATGATTCCTCATCGCTAGTTGAGATTCTAGCAACGACCCTCGTACTATGCTACGGAGAAATGGTGGTCCCCAATTCGACCGACTGGATCCTTCATCTGCACGCCTGTCGCAATTCTCACCGAGAGAGAAAAATGGAGAAGAGATCGACCCCAGCCCCCAGACATGGCTATGAAATTTTTGATCAAGGTCACCGATTTAGAAGTCTTTTGTAGTTTTGGCACCTTCACCCTCAGTCAGGTTTCCAGGGCTTCACTACTGCCACAATCAACATTTGACAATCACTTTCGAACTTTCACGGGCCTTATTTATGAGATCACCGCGGAAGAGAGGCGACGACACGAGTTTGTTATCAACCATCAACCCCTGCGCCAAATTGACATGAATATTTGGCGAACCAAGGCGAGGCATGCCTGCATCCAGGCCTCGGCCGATATAGCCCGGCGATCAGCACACGGGACGCACATGCAGAATTGTGTGAACGTGCTCATACAGGCATATTACTACACGACGCTCATATACAGCTATCAGGCCACTCTGCGACCGGAGTCTGGTGCAATTATAGTGCCATGCATTTTCTGACAGGTCTCTGGGTGCGAATGGAGTATCATGGAATTGGGAAGTGGATAAAATATGCTCGGGAGAATGCGAGAGGGGACTGCCAGCTCTTGATCTTTTAGGGATACATATCTAGGTATAATGAATCAATATTTGATGTCATCTAGGCATTCCATAATATAGAGCTTAACAACCTTACATCCTTGTGTGACAGCTAACATTTATCAACGCCAGCAAATGCTGCCAATGGAACAATATGAGCAACCAGCGCTCTAGCCCTTCAGTATACAAGCACACACTCAGCATATGGCTCCCTTTGTCTCCCTGGATGGCTACGTCCTCTCCATTTACCTCTCTGTCACGGCGCCAGCCTGTTATCTAATTGGGTAGCTCAGGATTTGGTTTTTTGGGAGTCGATTATCCGATGGCTGCACGAGGCCAATATAGAGGAAGTCCAACTAATGAGATAGAGGATGATATTCTGGTCTATATCAACGTATATACCGTACACTAGTAATTGAGGATCCCGTGTTTGAGTGCTTGTCTACCCTAGTGTGCGGACATGCTGGCATTATCTAGGGACCTCAGCGATTGTACAAATAGAGTGCAATGTCTATCCTAGTCTTTTTACCAATGAATGGCCAATAAAGCATTCAATGTACCATAGGGGCGATTTCGGAAGCTTTTTATCGAGTGGGACTGTTATGACACCAATCGGTTGACGTGCAGCAAGTGTCCCAGATTAGACTCTTCTTTGTGTCCTTGCTACTGTAACTAAACAGAACTCCATTCAACGATGTGACGGTTAGCAGGCGGCCGAATAGGGCTACTTCGGCGGCCGGTTTAGGAGTCCTGCTAACCAACTCACGTCTTGGCATCAGGGGGGCGTATTCCTACGGCTACGGGCTCTCCCTCCACGCCAGGCCACGGGTTTCATGTCCGTTGACACTAGTTTCAAATGGAACTTTTGTTACTATTTTGTTCAACATCACCTATCTAGACGCTCTCGCTGCAGAGCCCAGGAAGGAAGGTTTCTGCGAGAGGAAAGACTGGAAGAGCTAAAAAGAAACTGTTAACCACGGGGGCCATTTAACTAAAAGCATATGATGGTCACGTACTATGAGCGACCGGAATTCCAAAAATAGTTTATGAGGAACGATTTGTACGAAAAGACGTAGGCCCTGCAACTCGTATTAGTTCGCCTGCTGCCTCCACGTGAGCAATCCGCCCTCGGGTTGATGTAGGAATAAGAAGCTGAGGTATAATTAGCAATGTAAATAAATAAATACACTCAAAGCGACCATCTTCAACACATACTTCGGCCAGACTCAAGCACATTGCAGCAGCTACCATCTCATCATTTGTGCTTGTGGTTCGTACCGCAAGAGAGTTCCGTAGAATGTGAGTAGTATCGCAGTGGGATTGAATGCGGACAGATTGCCATTCCTTTGCTGGGACGCCTTTGGGAGTATACTAAACCCCAAAGCCCGGATAGAAGCAGAAAGAAGCGGTGCGCATCTTTTCTTGTCAATAAGATATGGGAGTACATTCAGCCAAGATGCGCAAACCAATGTTGTGGGCATGACTGAAGAGGTGATAGAGACTGGGTCCAGCACGTTGCTGCGCTGGTCAGTAATGACAGAAGGAAGTGAAGATTGCAACCTTGTGAGTGGTCTACGGCAGGAAAGGTGCCTTTTAGAAGAGAGCTTTACGATTCGGGGTTCTCGATTGCTGTGGTGGAATTCCACAATTACGAGTTCTCTGATTGAGCTTTTGGAGATTATTGCTGCTGAGGAGACTCGTGGAACTGATTTGAACGAGTTGCCTTTGACCGATGGGAAAATGAAAATAGAATGATGTTTATCTGAATCTTTGGTGCTTATGATAATACATTATTACATCGTCACGAGTTCTTCTAACGTGGAAAACCAACTAACCGTAGAACATAGGGCACACAGGCAACAGTCAGGCCTCAAGTAGTCAATCAGCCCCAATACTCTAACCTTCTACTTCCCAGCATCATTCATTCCCACTACAATATGACCCAAACCAAAAACAACACACAGTCACACCAGTATTCGAACCCAAAAAGAAAACCTTCCTTTTCCCCCCCACATCAATCAATGCAACCAAATACCCACCCTCAAAATCCTTAACAACCACGGCCTCCTAGTGTGCGAAATATAGAATGAGCTTAAGCCAACATAATACAAATACTCACAATCAGTTACAGGAACAACAGCTTTCATCGTGTGAGTTCGCGTAATACCGGGTACAAAATCAGATTTACCAATCACGAAGATGGTGTTTCGATTCGGGAGGAGGTAGGTTTTGGGATTATCACGATAATTTGTTGGTCTGTGGTAGATACTGCCGCAGACTTAAGGAGAAGAAGAAGGAGAGCAGAAGCAGTCAGTGATAGGGGAGTGCTGCTATGTGTTAGAAGAGAGTTTCGGTTCACGGGTTTCGTCTGATATGGTGGGTTTCTACGGTCTTCCAGGATCATCATCCGTGTACGAGTCGGTTGATGGGATTTTGGAGCCTATTGCTGCTGTTTCTGAGAAGGGTATTAGGAGATTGAAGATTTATTGATGTATGCCTGGCTTGTTAATGCTTTGCTTAACCCAGGATGCAGGTAAAAAATCATACGGCGCGAAGCTAGACTCCTTTTGAATGATGATTCTACATATCTTATGAGTCTCAAGATGTGTTATAAGATATACTGGAGCAGTATGTAGTGTCATAGATAGTACTCAAGGGGCCATATATGTAGCCATTCCATCATCTAATAATCAAGTATTCTGTTCAATCGAGCATTCAGGGGCTGTATATCTAGTCGACTATCATAACACGGCACTTAAAATACAGAATATGATGCTGAGATGTATATGTCCAATGGTGGAAGTTGATGTTGATAGGAAAAGGACAGCGATGTCAAGGGTGTTCAAAGAACAATCTATCAATCTTTCAGAGGGCCGCATGAGTGCTCGACTGAGGCCAGTCAGTCGGCCATCTATCGATCAAGCAATCGGGTGCCTAATTAGGGAGACTATCGGCAGTCTACAGGCCTTGGTTAAGGTCTATTGAGGGAGAGACACTATTAAAGGAATGATGGATGCCCTTCAGCGATTAGACGATTTGACCGACCATAACTAATGGTGGTCGTGATCAGAAGGTACGAGAGCTTCAAGTCCTATCTTGTCTGGATAGGCTCAGAGCAGTCTTAGAATATTAAAAACTCTTTAATTCCTTCGTATATTGACGAACCAAATCTCGTACTCTCAGGTGTATTACATTCCAAAAAGCAACGACAACGACGAAATAAACTGAACTAACAAACAGTGCTGCTGCATGAGTGCATGCAAGATGTATCATATGGAATTAAGAAAAAGAAATAATCAGCCAAGCCAGCCATACAGCCAATCAAACAACCAGTAGAAATCCTATTTTTACAAGCCTTCGTCCATCCGTCATCTCACAGAGCACCCTTTTCTTGTGTAAAGTCCCAGAGCATCTTGATGAGGTTGTCTGGGAGGGTATATAGGTCCACGTGGAATTCGCCCTCTGTCTTGTGGTCAGTTATGATCTTTTATCGGAGAAGGTGAGGATACGCACGTTCAATGTCATTCTTGGTATACGAGTCTGGTGCTTTATTGTCATGTACCATCTGCACGACCTGGAGAAGGTCATCTTCTCCGAGGCGCTGAAGTCCGTCTGCCAATTTGTCCATGTCGACCTGCACACATTTGTTAAGCCGAGAAATTCTGGGGCCAGAGATCCTAAGGCCAGGGATGTTGGCATACATTCTTCTCCATGCGCTTCTTCTTCTTCGACCCCTCGTCCGCTCCCGCCGCACGCTTCGACTTCATACCATTCTCGTCGCCAGGAACCGGTCCCGTTTCGCGGAGGGTTGCCAATAACGCGGGCTTGGGGTTTTTGAACGTCTATCCACCACTCAATTAGTCTTGTTCCTGTCTCACGAGGGTTTTCGGAAGCGTACAAGGACATGTTTGGATTCGTAGCGCGGCTGCGCAAAGTTGAGGTCGTGCGTCACGGTATAATCCTTGTCGGCGGTAAGGGTAATTGATAAGTCGAATTCACCCCATCCTTCCTCCGAGATCCGGAATGGGGGGTTTTTGAATGCTGTCCCAAGTCAGCTCTTCCTCCAACTCAACTAACGATCAACCAGGGTTTTATTTTTCACGCACTCTGAATAGCTCTATCCCCAAAACTAGGATGCAAGGTGTATGTCACCTTGTCGAAGACGTTGGCGGGAACCAGCTCCCCATGCTCGTTGACTTGGTAGACCTCGATCGACCACGATCGGAGCGGGAATCCTTCGACGCCGGAGTCGCCGTTTCTGTAATCGGATGGATGTTAGTGTCCCTTCCCTATCACGTATGATTCGCGTCGCGATTGTTGGGAAGAGGAGCAAAGCCCGGTGGAGGTTCGAAGTTGGACACGCGCGCAAGATAGCGGGGAGAAACAGATGAAAGTGTAGATCACCTCCAACTGTGACCCAAATCAAGGAAATGTGAAAAATATAATGACAGAAACAATCACAGGGTGAATAAAACGCAGGTGGGAAGGTGTAGGTAGGTGTAGGTATGCACATACACAATCTGCTGCTCTGTAACCAGCCTAATACCTCTCTTAACCTGAATCCAGAGCAAAAAACAAAGCCATCAGCATCATGCGACAGTAGATCAACATAAAGAGCCATGAGGGTTGGGCCTTGAAGGAAAAGAAAGCAAGGACAAATGAATCACACACATCAGGCATCTTGCCGATTCAATTAGAACCCGTAAGGCTTCCTGGGCGCGAAAAAGCCGGAATAGAATAAGTTGATAAGGAACTAGTAAAATTCAAGAAAAAACGGCGTAATATGCGAAATGGGTATGGATATAGCGACCTCTTTGTGTTTGCGCGCGCGAATCGGGGGTGGTTGAGGCGAGGTTGGAGAGTGAGCGCCGGCCGGATAAAGGCAGACGCGAGGTTCGCGGTCAACGGCCTGCAGATGGACTGATATCGCGACGGAGAGGGGTTATCCAAGAGAGTTAATAGTATATATTTAAAGTATATATTTAAATGCTATTCACGACAACAGAAGAACAATAGATCAATAAATGGGAATAGAGAAAGATAGAAGAGGAAATGGACTTCGAAGATGGTAAATCATGAATTGGGGGGGGACTATTCTGGTAAGCCGCCATAAGCAATTTTCTACTGACCATAATGCAACTACATTCTAATTTCATATTGATGAAGACATCTATTGCTGCGTATGGACCTTATGACTTTGGAGCTATCTCGGTGCAAAATGTGCATAATACATAGTCTATTCGGAATTCGTGTCGTGGTATGGATGCATATATTCGAGCGATCAAGTCTATCTACTATCAAATTCCTTCCCGACATACACCAAATATCATCTGATGTTGTCACTCATCTCAAGTTCGTGCATAACACTCATATCTATGACGAGACAGCAACTCATCTCTGCTGTCTCGCGAGGGTAGGGGAGGGGGTGAGGGGGTTGAAATAAAGCGAGGGGAATAAGGAACGCGGGAGAACATAGTTGTAGGTATGGTGGGAGGGGAGGAGGTATGTCCCAAACCAAGTAAAACTCTTCCGAGACGGGGCACAAGGAAAGTGATGATCTGGGAGCATCCAATCATTATATTTCTTTCTTTTTAAGCAAGAGTCTGAATACTGCGACTCTACTGAGAAATGGCCTTCTCGTTCTCCTGCCGAGCCTTCTCGAAGGCATCCTTGAACAGGTTGGCATCTGATACATGTTAGCATAGTTCTCATTCCTTCCAGGCGGATGCAACTTACTCTCGCTGTTGGCGAAACGGATAGCCAAAGTAGCAGCCTCGGGCTCACCTTCGCTGACATCTGCAGTTGCATTCCACACCCAGCTACGGTCACTGCCGACATTGGGGCTCAACTTCATGTCAGGGACGACTGCGAACGTCAGCACACGACCTCTGTCCCTTGTGACATCCAAACAGGGACTTACTGTAGTGGTTAGCGCAGACCTTGAGGGTCTTGTCGCGGCGCATCACCAGGCGGGTCTTTTGGTTCTCGGTGTGCTTCAACAATCTCACATCACCGGTACCACGCTCCTTCCACTCCTTGCTGTTGGGGTCAAATCTGAACAGCTTAGCGCGCATCTTGAAGGTCTGCTCCTCGAGTTCTTCGTTGGTCTTGGTCTCGACTTTCTCGGTGAGGCGGATGACGGGCTCAAAGTGGACTTCAGGGGATTCGGGAGCTTCCTCCTATAAGTATGAATATTAGCATATATCCAACCACATATGAACAATGATGAACGGGTCTGTTCAACCAGCCATAAGAATGACTCAGGGGCTGAAAGTCCATCCACATCCACATCCACATCCAACAAACACCCAACACCAAACCCAAACAATAAAAACGAAAGAAAAAGACATACCTCCTCACCCTCCTTCTGCGCCTTAGAAGAACCAGAAGGCTCATCCTTAGCCTCCTGAGACTCCTCTTCCTCTTTCTTCTCCTTCTTTGGACCACCGCCAAACATAGCGAAAACACTGTCCGTCGTCTTAGGGGCGGCAGGCTTCTCGCCCTCGGGCTTGGACTCTTCGGTAGTGGTGGTGGGCTTCTCCTCCTTCTTCTCCTCAGCAGGAGCAGCGGTGGTGGGGTCGGGCTTCGCGGCGTCAGACATGGTGATGATAGATCGGGTGGGTTATTGTCTGGTTTCTTGTGAGTTTTCTGGGATGTATTTCGTTGTATGGGAAGACACAAAAGTACCTTGAAATCAAATATAAAAGAAGAAACTGTATGTATGTTGGATGATCACGGAGGAGGCGGGGAGAGGGAGAGGAAAATATGTTTTTGAGGTGGGTAGGTCAGAATGCCCCTCAATGCCTCAGGTTTCCAGTGCCACCGCCTTGGCCCTACTCGACTTGCATGCAGTAAAGACTTTTTCATTTTCAAAGTAAGGCTGAGACTGATATGAAATACTAGTCAAAAGAGCAACTATTCGCAGCATTGATATATAAGTCGCATTTTCTTTCATGAATCCCATAAAGCAACCCGATTCTTAAAAGATACATACCACCCAGATCGCCAGTGAACAACCCAAAAACAAACAAACAAAACAAAAAGAAAGACATCAAAACATGAAAACATGAAAAGATCATCTCTGACTCCTCCCTGAGTCATAAGCCTTCCGTCTCATTAATCCCCGAGCACGCGTCTGTGCCTTGTTCAATGTCTCGCTTTTCCGGACATCTCGAAAACGCTCCATCATGGTCCCCAGACCGACCTTCGGCGCCGGAATGCTACTGATTCTACTCCACGTATTGATCACGAGATCCTTTGCCTCCGCGTTGACCTTACTGGTTTGTTCTTGGAACACTGAGCAGGCTGCCCAAAAGGGTTGGACGGCGTCATGTCGAACAAACTCAGACAGTTGCTTGGATCGCGCGAGGACAGCGTTTCTCGTCTCGAGTGACAAATTCTCAAGCGAAAGATGCGTCGATCCACGTATATCATCAACTTCTTGCCGCAGAAGATGTGATCTCTTCACGACATCGCCCATGGCCGCTTGAAGATCTGTACACAGTCGATCATATGCTTTGGACAAGCCAGTCTGAGCAGTATTCAAGTCCCTTACTAGCTCTGTAGAGAAAGTAGATGCTGCTCGTTTCCAGTTAGAAATCTTGAGCCATGGCGTTCCAAAATCGACCTGAGTGGTCTGCTCAAGTGGCGGCTTGGAGGTAGTGATGGTCACGTTCACAAGCCCGTAGGCATCCTCTCGGTCCAAATTCAACGAGTAGACACCTTCAAATAACCTGGAGAGCTCGTAAGGGATGGCATTTCCGTATCTAGTGACACTGACGCCGAACTTTGGCTTCTTTGACGACAACCGGCGTGGCGGCTTCAGGATAACATGAGAATCCCCGATCACCTGAAGCTCAAACCTGTCCGGTTCCCCTTGTTTAACTGGCGGTGAGAGTGCGATGCCCATTAACTCCTCAAGCTGGGTGCTGCATTCATATTGATTCCTCAGCGACTGCATATCGCCAGTCGATGAATGTCTTACGGAGAGTGAATTCTGTCCCAAAGTTTCGACGGGAATGATGTTCTTGTTGGAGATGCTGCTCGAGGGCAATGCGACCTCAGAAATATCAGACCGCGAGAAGAATTGAGAAAGATATACAAAAGCAGCGCTCACGACCGTATATCCTAAGATAATAGCAATGGCGGGGATGACTGTGATAGCAAGTAGACGTAAGGAGGGGGACAATTTTTGAACATGGTCCAAGTATTTTGGGTAGTGAAAGCGCGCAATATAATTCGAATACTTCTTGAAGTCGAAGGACAAAGGATTGATTGTAGAGGGATTGGGAGCTTCTGCTGTGACCTTGTTGACTTGCTTAGGATAAAGATTGGCCAACGAAGCCAGGTTTCTGTTCAGCTGGCTAGGTGTAATGCTTTCAAAAGTCGGCAAGTCGATAGGATACCTCCGTAACACCGTAGGTTCTCCACCAAGAGAATGGCGAGACTCTAGACACATATGGAGGCTGTGGCGGTTGACAGGGATCAACTCCGTATTCATTTCCCACAGTGGTCTTTCCGAGATTACCATGGCAGGAACTCCGTGTCTCTCCATGAAGGTGCGGGCTTGATGCTGGGTCTCCACTGCGGCAGCGTCATCCGTGCTCGATACAAAAAAGATGGCCACATCTGGCAATGTCCAGTCCGAAGAAGATGAGAGACGGTAATCGCTTCCAGTCCAATATGAAGTGCATGACGGACGGTTCTTGAACTTGAGACTCACGGTGCTTGGCTTTCCAGATCGTGGATCAAACGAGGCCTCCAAGCATTCGTCGACAATAAGCTGGACGTGAATTGGAAGCAGTTCCGCGAAGTTAGGCACGGCATCTGCCCCAAAGGACGTCGGAATGACATGGTATCTGGATGACTCGGCTGAGCTACTCTCATAACTGCTGGACACCAGAACGTCACCGATCTTGTCGAGGACTATGGTCCGGAAATCCGGGTTCCCAATATACAACACCCGGAAGGGCTGGTCGATGTCCAAGCTGTGCTTCGTCATGGTTTGTTGAACAGTGGCCGTGAGGAGAGCATTCTGCTGATTGGGAGGCAGCTGTTCCTTCAAACGGATGGCCTCAGCCCCTTCGAAGAGCTGAACAGTATGCTTGAGCTCAACCTGTTCCACCTCAGGCCACTTATCTGGCTCGATGAACTCAATGGAGTCAGTAGATTGATGGAAAGCAGCTTTCGCAGTAAGGCCACTGTCCTCGATATCACCACCAAAGCGATGATAGAGGGCAGGGAGCTCCTGAGACTCAGAGATGCTTTTGCCATCATATCCCCCATCATCATCATCGTCATCATTATTGTTATTCGACCTCTCATCATCATCTTCTTCCTCAGATTCTTCGTCTTCGTCGTCGTGGTCCTCATAGTTCTCACCAACCTCGCTTCGGTCGTCGAGGCTGGCAACATCGTCGGCGCTGGTTTGATCGATCAACGACCCGATATCCGTCTGCTCAGAGCGTGTACCATCCTCGGAATGAGCATCAGAGATACTCAGCGTAGCCCAGCTCTCACTCAGGAGTTTGGTGGAGGATGAGTGCTCTGAGGGAGGTGCTGACGTCATAATGGTCGGTCGTGAGTGGGACAGCCACTCCTCGACAGAAGCGCTCAGAGGGGGGAAAGTCGGATATTGTAGGCGTGGAGCTGTCAGGGAACTGTTGGAAGGCCGCCTGGAAGAAGGCTTGGGAGAGTCAGCCATATTTGCCAGAGGGAGAGGCCTGGTCATAGACCGGCAGTAAAAGGCAGGCGAAATAGGGAAAAGAGGCAGAAAAAGACAAAACGAGAAGTCAAGTCGAAGAACGTGGGGAAGGGAGGGGCAGGAATAGAGGAGTGGCCGTTGCTTTCCTGGTGGACCGTGGGAGATATTACTGAAAATGTCAAAAACAGAAGAAAAGGGAGAAATGACAATGAGAGGTTAGTAGGAAGATGTCACGATTTGTTGAAGCTTGAGCGATGTATTTCTGAGCTCTGCCTTAGGGTGTAATCATGCCCAAAACTAGATTACTTCTTATATGGGAAGAGGAGGGGGAGAGTGACGCCGGACCGAAGCGGGACAGTGAGGTCAGGTGCTTTTCTTGGGTTCTAACACAGCAGAACAGCAACAATAAAATGGATAATACTTACAACCTTTTTATTCTGGAGTTGGCCACGAAGAAAGGGAAGAAGGGAAAGAGAGAGAGAATCAGAAGCAGGAACGGGTACGGCTTATAAGCAAAGCAAGGACAAGATGTTCTGCAGTAGTTATGTATCGTGACCAGGCGGGGCAGCTGAATTCCTGGCGTCAGCAGGGATGTTGTCCCATGTTCCTATCAGATACAGATACGAGGTTTCTATTTCTACAAGTACTGCCAGTTCGACTTCCAGCGCAGCGCAAACAAATTCCGCCATCAATAGCATTATTGTTCAACTCTTGTTATTGCTTCATCATGTGTTGTTCTCCAAAATGATGCGATAAGCATGATAACGCTAGCCTTCATAAGGCTAGACTTTCTGATCGGCCCACTCACTGGCCCACTGTCGCTGTACTCTAATATTACCTCTTTGGGAATGCATACTTTCAAAGTCTATAAATCGGGCCTTCCTTTACTTCGCTCACTCGGAACTAATATTCTCTATACTCTGTTATACATCGTTGCATGGCTTATTATTGCATCTTTATGAACAGCAATGCTGGATCTGCTATTTGTGTTCCGGAGGCAGGGCATTAGAAGCGATTAGAAGGCAGAAAGTAGGGGAAGGGAAGAGGTAGAGCGAAGTAAGAGGGGGGAGAGAAGAGATATGTACAATCCATAAGATATGCTGAAAGAGGAAGAAACAAGGCACGGGAGGAAACAGGGCAAAGACGAGGGTTTGGAAAATAAGGCCTTTAAAGGGCGGGGAAGGAAGCAAGATTCAGCCACCAGAACACAGCTCTAGCCCATCCACGGACAACTCCTGGAAAACCTCGTCACAACCTCGATGTCGCAGATGCTGGCAAGTGATGAAGGGGATCGAACTTGTGGTGTAGGGCTATCCGCATGGCAACTGGGATAGCGTATCGCAAACGGCTGCAAGCTTTCTTGAGAAAGGCGGGCTGATGGTGACTCCCAACCTGCTCTGGATAGAAGTCTCCGGTTGTGGCGACATGCTGCTTCTCCACATTCTTTTCTTTTCTGCGTCTTCTCCTTCATCACGACAAGTGAAAAATAAAAGAAAAAGGTAAAAGGTCGAAAGGGATGTGAAGTATAATCCAAAACGAGACGTACAAGGCACGCTAGATGAATTTGCAAATATGGATGGAATAGCCACACCCGTCTTCCAAACCGTCAAGATCCGTAAAACGCCGTCCAGTAGACCACAGGCAACGTAACATGCAGGCCCAAGCAAAACAACTCCCAAGGGCGACACCCCAAATAATGCTCGGAGGGTTCAGTATAGGGCAGAGAATAAGGTGCGTGAAAGGAAGAAGATGATACAAGAACAATGCGTTGAAATAGACAAAAAGAATTAGGGAGACGCATAGCCTCCGGCGACTTCTACCCATTCGGCGAAACAGCTGCCTTGTTTCCCTTCCACATCAACAATGTCCGTGTCACATCTACACCGACAGCCCACGCCGTTCTCCTTGACAGGATCTGGATTCGCCCAGTATTCATCTTCTTCAATGCGTTCCTTTTCATCATCCGTGGTCTTTTCCAGCCATGGGATCCGCGGCAATTGTCGTGCGGGTGCATTGGCGGGGCAGTGTTGGATCGTAGTGTGACGGTAACCAATATCCCGGAAGTAATGAATATCGCTAGGGGAGAGAAGAGCGCCGGCGGCTAGCGAATGGATAGGTGCATCACCCCACTATAGTAAGACGTTAGTAAGAAGCAAAGGCCATTAAAGCAACTGGGATACGCACTCTTTCTGTCCAAAACCCTCCGCTCCTGTCCATCATTTCGAAGAAATCCTCATACTCCTTGCTACGGAACCAATCCAGACGCGCAATTTCGAAGTTACTCCAGAAATGGCACATGTTATAAGATTCGCCCTCCATGGCTTCGGGGTCAACCTCAGGTACGGTGTTTTCACCAGGTTCGTTCTGCAGGATCTCTTCGGGAAGTCTGTCCTTCTTGTCCTCCTCCGGCGGGGTTTCTTCTTCCTTCGGGGGATTTTCGAGGAACATTTCCCAGAGACCCTTCGACTTAAGATTATTGGTGCGCTTGTAGGCGGCAGCATAGCGGAAGATATTGGGGACGGTCTCGCGAAGTTCCTTAACGGCAATCGTAAAACCATATGTTTTATTTGCTTCAGCCATCTTGATGAAAGGATCACTGGTTCATGTGTGAGTTGGAATGAAGTAGCCGATGTAAAGCAATCACTTACTATGTGATATCGCAGAAGTACTTGATCTCGGGCTCCAGGCGCCAGTACCATTCATACTTAAGAAGAAGGGGATGCTTATAGAAAAAGCTGCGCAGAACCAGAGTCAGTCGCCGCGCAAAACAAGAATCGGAAGTAATACTCACCCAGAGTAGAACCGGCACATGTGGTGGTAACTCTCCATTCCACCATACATAATTGCAGCATCGCCCTGCTTTCTGATACCTTCCTTTGCGACTTCGTGGTCAACCCAATCTGGAAAACCCCACATGGTGCTATCAATCTTGCCAAATTCCACCGACGAGCTGGAGTAGTTCTTGACGGTCTCTTTGAAGGTATCATCGAAATCGCCATCATTCAGGAACACGTAGGGATAGTTGTACCAGCGGTTGAAGTGTCTCTCAATCGATTTCATGGATTGAATGACACCATCTAGCTCCTTGTTCCGCGCGAGGACAACGAAGGCGGCATTTGCACGAGGGCCATCTGTTTCGACGGGAAGACAACCGGTAGCGAAGACCTTGTCATGCTGCTCACTGATCTTTCTGTATAATGGAAGTAAGTGGTTAGTTACGCCGAAGATCCCTAGACGTATTCAAACCGAAAGGGATGGGAAACGAACCTGATGGATGGTGGTGTGCCAGCTGGTATTAAGATGCCCCCGGGAGAGGAGGGATGGCGAACAAAAAGAAGTAGAATAAGAATTATTACAAGGCATGGGAATAATAGGACAAAGCCCAGGGGTATCGAGATCGACGAATTGCCCTTTAGTCGTATTCTCCGACGAAAGAAAGCGAACCTGGGGTATACGCCGCCTTTTTCATTCGAGACATCATCTAGGGGCAGACTGGGCGAGGAGGGCAACTGTTTCGCGATCCGCTGAATGAAACTCATGGTGTTAGGTGTTCAATGCCACGGTGACTCCAGCCCGGACGACGAGAAGATTGATTCGTAGGTCTCAAGAGGTAGCGGGATGAATATAACGGTATAGTCGATGCCAGTCGAAATAGAGGGAACAGGGTTCTGAGGATGGAACGGTCCACACGCGAAATGACAGGAAACAAGGCTGGCCTTTCTTGTATACCGACCGCGAGAGCGCCTCAGACCGTGAATTAAAATAAAGGTGGGCGGAAAGAAGATCGAAATGCAGAACGAGTGGCCGGAGGAAAGCCTCCTATTCCTTTTTTTCCTTTACTCCCCAACTCTTACTTTCTGAGTCCTTCTCAATCGGCCAGAAAGAGACGGGTGGGGGAGGCGTTGACAGCAACGCAGATGACCGAGATCCTTGAACGATGATGTCGAAGATAGAGAGAAAATCGACAAGGTCATCAATGGGGGGATTGAAAAGTGAAAGGTAAAGTGAGGGAAGTGGTAAAAAAAAAAGGGAAAAAGAAGGAGGGATTCGCGGAGAGAAACCGATGCGAAGTTGGTGAGGTGGAAGGATACATACAAAGTGGTTACGGTAATATAATAACGCCCTTTGGGGAGGGAAACGGGGAAGGTTCTGCCAAGCCCAGGGAGTCGCAAGCAGTGGGCGCTCGTGGCCCGGATTGGTCTAGGGTCTGGGCGGTGAGTTGCAACAGTCGTGCTTATTTTACACCTGGTATGAGACGGTCACCATACCGTATATTACCACAAGGTCGAGGCTCTTGACGGAGTGCACATCAATGGTGCATAACATACCAGAACTGCCAGAGAGTTCTATCTGTGGTATTGTTAGTTGATGTGGTAGAAATTTTCGTGTTAACAGAGTAGGCGTAACTTGGAGCCATCTGAAATAACATGGCGTAGATCGGAATGATCTATCATGCCGTCTCACCGCTGTCATCGCCAACAAAGTCTACACCAAGCGATTCTGTACCTACATATCTTACCAATCCAGAAGCTTGACCTGCAGACACGGCATGTTTACGAAGTATGAGTGCTTGTACGGAATGGTAGAGACTGTGTGTCCTCTGCTTTGTACTTGTAGACGGATTGGCCAGTTACTCCAGATATGATCATCTAGAATTCGTTTCAGATCTGTTGTTCTATTTATGGCCATCCGGGTATGTCTGGTTTGGCCCCAGAAAACCTTGGTTCGCTGATGCAAACGGTGGTCTGTAGTCATCAAACCATGATGACTTGGGTTCAAGAATTTAAGAGGCTATGGAATAAATTAAGGTATAACTATACAATAGTATTGACATGGAACACGATAAGATTCGGATAGTCCAGCACACCTCTACTCCATACGGAGTGGACTCATAGGGCCATTAATTATGATCGCAAATTATGCAGACTCGGCCCGAGTGGAGTTTTACCGTATTGAATGTACGTAATGGAATTACCATGACGGTATTTGACCAAGAACCCTGAAATTAAAAAAAAAAAAGTCCCCACACGTGACCCCGACAAGGTGGCCTCTACTCTAGAAGAATGATATGAGATAAGTACGGAGAGAATTGGTATGGCGGACAATGAACTAGGACCATCGACCATTGGTTAAAAGTACAAGTGCAGAGTGCAGTCCATGCGATTCCCTGCCCACTTGATTGTCAGGACGTCAAGCTTCCCACCGTTGAGTGCTAAAGTAGGGATGTGGAGAGACATGCTAGAAATAGTAGTCCTGAGAACAGTATGGGATACCCCTAGAATTTCAGAATAGTAGGTATACGGAGCATATGGAGTGAAATAAAGTTGTATATCAGGCTCTTTCTTTTTTTCTTTGTCTATGCACAGAATATGGAGTGTCTAATCTTCTGCAATGAATCATTCCAGCCTGCCCTACCACTTGTGACACGGTCTTACATACTTGATGCCGGAAAACGTTGTCGGGGGCGATACTAACCCAAGGTCTTTTGCTATCTTATGGAGTGGCATATATCAGAACAGGAGGAACGATCCGACCATATCTAAGAAATGATCATCAATCCCAGACACGATATCTTAGTAGAAGTAAAAAGGGGGTGCTGCAAGTCATAATCAAAATTTTCTCCCAAGGGACACGCCCTTTTTTCTAACGTAGTAGTAAGAGCAGTAACTCTTAGTAGTAAGTCTAGCTCAATCGTTCGAGGGGCATTATTCTCAAATCATGAACGACTCATCCTATCTACAGAATTGATATTTTCTGACTCTTTGTCTGGCTCCTTTTTTTTTTCTCTCTCTCTCTTCTCCTTGTTCCTTGGTCCTTATTAGGGCACTGGTTCCTGCTTTTCCCTTTCCGCGCCAGATTCGGCCCCCCGTTCTCGGTCATCCGACCTCCCCCATCTTCTTCAATTCAACCTCAGCTCTACACTGCTCGCCTCACCAACACTCATGATCATTCTCTATGGTGCTCTTATTCTGTCATCTGCTCTAGCATTGCAAGTCAGCCTCGAACTTACCTACGAGATTGCAGCGGATATATATATATGGGGGCTTTCCTTTCGTCCTGCTCTGTCCTCCCTCCGTTCTCCGACTTCCGCTATCTATTTCGGCCCCTGCTACATAGTACGACTGTGATCTAACCACCACGATACAACTTCTACGCTAGACTACCTACCACTTATCGCTAGATTTATGATAGACCGTTTTCCTATATTTTGAGAGAACAAGAAAATTTCCTTGCGCGAAATGGATCGCCCACTTGTGACCTCCGTCCCAGCGCTTTCGGAGGGGCACCCCGGCAATGCGAAGTCCACCAACGATACCAAATTGCAGCCCCTTCATCCCTCTTCACCTTTGCGCAACGGTGAGATTGGATTTGGTACCGTCTCTCCTATCGAGAACGGTAGTTTCGCCTTTGACCGGGTCCTCAAGACTGGTAAAGTGCACCGTCGCATCAAACACAAGCACGTAAGTACTCATTACATTCCTTATATGATTTACAACTAATAACAGCTTGTATAGGCATTCAAAGCTACATGGAAATCCGGACACCTCGTCCTTCGCCCGAATCTTCTCTCAGTCTACAAAGATGAAGAGGCAACCAGACTAAAGCTCTCCATTACTTTGTCTGAAGTCACAGCTGTTGCACCATTCAAGTCTCCCCGTTCGAAACGCCAACATCTTTTCGCTATCTACTGTCCCACGGGAAACTATCGTTTTCAGGCCGAGTCGCAAAAGGATGCAGAGGATTGGATTCAGCGCATCCGCTCCGAAACCCGTCTGGACGAGGAGGAAGCGGCGTTCTTAGCCCTGGCGAAGAAGAGATCACAAAAGTCGGCTACAAAGCTATCTGGCGACGACTCCACGTCTACTTCGTCTAGACCCAGCTCACCTGAGCTGGGCACATCCCTTTCTCCAAATAGCCAAGCTAGACAGTTCCCCTACCCGCTGGATTTCTCGGCAAACGACATGACCTCGGAATGGTCGGATGGTCCCTCGAACAGCACTAACCTGCGTTCCAAGCGTTCCGCCAACAATCTAAGATCTTCTGCCCAGAAATGCGGACAGACGCAACCGCCACTGCCACGCGAAGGGAACCGGAACGCGGACGTGGGTATCCTTCGGGACCCAGAAAGAGTGCTTTGCAATGGTTATCTTCAGTGTCTACGAACCAAAGGAGGTGTACGGACATGGAAACGATACTGGGTTGTCCTGCGCCCCAAGAGTCTTGGCTTCTACAAAAACGAAAAGGTAAGCTCTCTTCAATGTTTTGCTTCTTGAAAAGAACGGACACTAAACGATCCTCAGGAGTATTGCGCAGTCAAAGTCATCCCGATGTCCCAAGTGATCGAAGCAGCCGACGTTGACCCCGTTTCGCGGTCCAAGAACTTCTGCCTTCAAGTCATTGCCGAGGAAAAGTCATACCAGCTCTGTACGCCTGACGAAGAATCACTCGCCAAATGGCTGGGTGGACTGAAGAGCATTATCATCGCCCGCAAGAAGTTGGAGGCCTCGGCCTCAGCCACCGCCTAATTTAATCCTAGTCATCCTTTGTCCTTTTTTTTTCCCCCTTTGTCGTTACTGCTTCTTGTGTGTATTATATGCTGTCTTTCTTTTGGTTTCTTATTGACCCGTCATGTTGACATGACGACCACCAGGTCTGGGATGGGATCTGGAGTTACATATCACCCTTTTGGTCTCTTTTTTGTCGTTTGGATATCCTGGGTATGGTGTATATGGTCGGCTGGCGTAATCTGGACAAACAACACAGCAAGCTGGGTCTTCTGTCTTCCTTCGTTATTGTTACCTTTTTTGTTTCTTCTTACCATTGTATCAATCTGGTTTCAATCATTGTGATTCTAATTATTCTGGAACTGGCCTGGTCTGTTCTTACTACATATAATTCTTGGATTAATCAATGAAACTAATTGCAGGATCATTAACCTTGTCTTTGTTGTTGGTCATGTCACATGACCATGAGATCACCAACCCAGCTCATCTCCGATCCGCCAATGGCAACTACAACGTCCACCAAGACCCATGTACGCGATACAATCAACAGTTCCGGAATATCTCTCTACAGGTATTCACCCAAAACCATGGCTAATTCAATCAATGACAGCGACAAACGCCAAACGCCATCATAACGGCTTCGGTGGTGGGTAATCCAGGAACGACGCCAAATCAACGGCCTCCGTTGTCGACCCGCTGCTCATTGCCGACCACCCGGCGTATTTTACCAGACTATGGCCATTATTATGGAGTTCTTGGAAATCTCTGCGGCCGATTACGCAGGAAATGGCTGATCTTTTTATCAATCGGCCATGTTTTTCTTTTCTGGCGGCAAGAGGCTTCTCTCCTCTCCTGATTCTTGACCGTATTTTCTCTGCTGTTCACGGTCTTTATACTGTCCGGAACTTCGGTGTGCTGGGTTATCAACATAATACCAATTGCTATCTGTGGTGAATTCTCAGGAAAAAAAGGGGGAAAAAAAGGCAGACCTGAAACCATGGAGAACAATCTCGGACGGGCGAGGACAAGGGTAAGCCAACCAAAACAATAAACAGAGAAACCATTTAACACAGGATCAGTCCGCAGCAGCAGACACCGAACCTCCAACCTCCCCAATGACAGCTTCCCGAGAACGAGCGACCTCATTCTCGAGAAGGGATACACAGACGCAAGATGGCCCGGGCGTCCGCCGGCGGAGCTCGGCCGCCTCGAGAGTATCCAGACTATCTGGTCCCTCCATTGGCGTAAGGTCGCAAGGGAACTTCACGCTGGCTGGCCCAACGGAAACACCACAACTACGTGCTGCCCAAGAACCCTTTGTGCATCCTGGTTACGCTGATCTCAACCCATCCTATGACCAAGCCGCCAACACCAAGCCGGTTTGGAGTTTGGCCAAACCGCTACCGCGTGTGGTGCGGTCGGGGATGGTGCCGACCAAAGATGAGTTGCGAGAGACTCTGCAGAATGCTGAGCGGCCAGCCCAGAACTCACAGGAGCTTGGACTAGATGTCGACCCTAATGACCTCGAACAGGGACAGATTGATCAATCTGCGGATCCGCGGAAGATAGCCGCGCAGGTAGAGGATGCTCGATTGCAGCGTGAGGCCAATTTTATGAAAACAGTTCTGAGCGGCGGTGACGGCACCTCCGCACGGCCACCGTCCGGCCTGTCGCGCATGTCGTCGGTCCGCCGGCGACGCTCCTCGGTTGGGGGCGTGCCTCCAGATCTGGTTATTCCGGAAGATGAGGAGCAGGAGTCCCCGACGGACAGCGAGCTCAAGATTCCGCAGCATCCGAGCGATGAACCGCTGCAGACAGTACCCGAAGAGCCCGAGGATCACGATGAAAAATTCGATTTCCCAATTCTTGATGACACACACCCGGACGACCTGCACCCATTAGTCCAAGACCTGGTCGAGGACCAAGTGCACAACAACCACACGACTTGGTCAGTCATCCGCACACACCACCGCGAAGCCCTGGCCGAGGCCCTGGCAGTCTACATCCAACTCACCATCGCCTTCTGCGCCGACCTAGGTGTCACCATCGCCAACAACGGCAACCCCAACACGCAATGGGCCTGGGGCTTCGCAACCATGATAGGAATCTACATCTCCGGAGGTGTCTCAGGCGCACACCTCAATCCCGCCGTAACCGCAATGCTCTGGTTCTACCGCGGCTTCCCGAAGCGCAAAATGCCCGAGTACTTCATAGCCCAGTTCCTAGGCGCCTTCTGCGCCGCCCTCACGGCCTACGGCCTGTACTACCAGTCCATCCATCAATACCACATAACAAGCCTTGACAACATGGGAATTATCAACAGCTTCGTATCAAGCCAGCGCGAAGCATGGATCGACTCCTGCTCGGCCTTCTTCACCGAATTTCTCGGAACAGCCTTCCTAGCAGCTACCATCCTGGCTCTAGGTGATGACCAAAACGCGCCTCCAGGAGCGGGCATGAACTCTCTCATCATCGGACTAGTCATCACCTGTCTCTGTTTTGCGTTCAGCTACCCAACCGGTGCAGCGCTAAACCCGTCGCGAGACTTCGGTCCGCGTCTTGCGTTGCTCGCGCTGGGATACGGCGGTGATTTGTTCCGGAACCCATACTGGTTCTATGGGCCGTGGGCGGGTGCGGTTAGTGGTGCCTTTGCCGGGGGATTTTTGTATGATTTCTTTATTTTCGAGGGTGGGGAATCGCCGGTGAATTACCCATTGGAGAGGACGCAAAGGGCGATGCGGAAGAGTCGGATGAAGTGGGAGAAGAGGCTTCATTTGACGAAACAAGCGTAGTGATAGCTACGGTACTGTAAATATGTTCTGCGTATGTATATGCTTGTGTAGGGAGGGCATTACTGTGTACCCCCTTTCCCATTTAATTTGGTAGATATGCACTTGAGAAAGATGAGCCATGTACTGCCTTATGAATATCTAGTCTAATGACAGTCTAACAATATACAAAGAAAGAAGCCCCCAAAACACAATCTATAAATGTATACCTATCACCTCCCCTCCCCCGGAACAGCCCTATACTCCCCAGCCTCACCCCCCAATGCAGATGCAGATGTAGATGCAGATGCCTCTTCTTCCGCCGGCCGACTCTCATGATTAACAACCAGAAATGACAGGAAAACAATAACAGCTCCGACCCAGTATAACGGACTCGCGTACTGGTTCTGTAGGACGATTTGGCCCACTAGCGAGAGTGGAATCGTCAGACTCAGACCGACGGTTACGACGAGCGGTGTTGTGAGGAGCATTGCGTAGGCCCAGACGATGTCGGAGACTAGAGACGAGGCGGAGTTGACCTGTTGCATTTTAGGATGGAGTATTTATAAGGAGTGGAAGTGACATACCAGCAAGATAGTCCACACGCGATCCGTCGGCGGGAGTTCGAACTTCTCCAGCCCCGTAAAATGCATAACGATAAACCCCGGCCAGATAAGAACCATGTTGAAGAATCCCACCAGTCCAAAGAACAACGGCATATTCACCCGAGACTCGTCGCCGCACTGCCTCTTCATGACAATCGTATACACGCCGTACATGATCGCGCTGAATGCTGCCATGGCGTCGCCTAGCGCGATCTCCGCGGAGCTCTTGTGTGGGAATGAACCGTTGTTTCCGTCATCATCGGGGGCAGGGGCGTCGGAGGTGGAGAGGTCGACACGCGAGATCAGGATGATGCCCAAGAGGGACGCGATAACGCCGAGGAATTTGCGGAGGGTGAATTTTTCGACGCGGAGGACAGCACCGAAGATCATAGTCCAGACACCTGCGTGTGTTAAAGGAGGTTCAGATGCACAGGGATGAGGACTTACCACTTGTTGACGTGAGAATCGTAGTACTTCCCACGGTTGTGTGCTGTAGACATGCCATCGCGAAGTAATTTGCCTATATCTCAGATCAGACTGAGCCTCCAATGATTTAAAGCCGCGCGATACTCACAAGAAACTATCATCACGTCAACTGGTTGCCGCATCAAGTATTCTCAAGCACACTCACCCATAGTATACAAAACTGCAAACTAAGCTTCGCCGTTCCTCTCAACCCCAACTTCCCCGACTCCTTTTGTTCCACCACAACTTCGCACTGCGTCCCCAAATCCGTGGCTCGAACATCATCCTCAATACCATCCTCAGCATCAGCTGTGGCCGCGCGATGGTACAGTATCGCTTGTTCCTGTTCCTCGGCCTGCAGTGGGTCGCCCGAGTCGAGGTGCTGTAGTAGGCTCTTTAACGAGGTAATCTGGGAAAGCTTGTTCAAGCGCCATAGTTTGAACACTCGTGCGAAAAGGATCCCGAGAAGGGGGAGGATGAAGCAGGAGGTGTTGAGGTAGGTGAGGAAAAAAGGTTTCGAGTAAGTGTTGTCGGCGAAGATGGTCTGCGCAGGACCGTCAGCATAACCCTATACAACCGCTATAAAGGAACGGATCTGGTCAAAATGGAAGAGAAAATAATTACACTGGCTAAAAAGTTGGACGCAGTCCACAGCACGACCACTACTAGGAGTAGCGAGATGCCGAGGGACCGTCTCGCGGTACCCCCTAATCGCGTACCATTCGCGGCGCTCATGGGTCGGATTGTATGCTGCTCGAGAGGCGATTCACTGGATAATAACGGTTCCTGCTGCGACGGCGAACCTGGGAATGTCTCTGGCATTCTACTCCGCGAAGAGTAGTGTTCCATTCTTCAGCGGGAGGAACACCGATGGTTTGCGGAAGGTGGGCCAGCTGATAAGAGCATGCGATCGGATCACATGAGGATGGCCAGTATGTGAACAAAGCACAATACAACATTCAGTTGTTCTCTCTATTGCTGTCAAGTATTCAGTGAAGGCTCGACCAGAGGCGAAAGAGATGCGATTTACGGTGAGGAAGAAATGATGGAAGATGGACGATTGATGATGCCAAGCCATCACGGCAGCAGCAATGCAAGGAGACATTTCATATGCAGTAGTATTCCAAACTCCTAAGAACACAATGATAAACACGCTGCCGTTAAGGAGAGACTAGAGAGCCGAAATATCCAAGAGACTTTCGATAGTTGCACATGGGTAACGATCTTTGAATATCCCCGAGCCCTCATATGAAAGAGCAGAAGATAAAAACACTCTACAAATCCGAACACGCAAAGAAACATCAATAAGCCATTAATAATAACAAGAATGTCATCGGTCATCAGTAGGGTATCAACAGGCACAGCCATCGCGCTCATTGTCAAGATGGATATTGATCGGGTCGCTGAATTCACCATTGAATTCTTCTGCTTCCTCTTGCGCAAGAGCGCTCCGGGCGATGACTGGAAATTTGTTAACAATGTATGTAGTTAATATGGTTGAGTTGACTCACCCTCAAAAGCTTGTTCGACATTGAGAGCTTCCTTGGCACTCGTCTCGAAGTACGGAATGTTGCCCTTTGACTGAGAAAAGGTCATGGCCCGTTTCGAGGAAATCATTCGCTTGTTCTCCTCTACGTCGACCTTGTTACCAATCACGACCTGTAAGCGTAAGTAGCTGTAGACAACTAGCGCGCCGAGGATAACGTACAAAAGGGAAACTCTCCGGATCCCGAGGGCTTGCCTGGATAAGGAATTCATCCCTCCAGCTGTCGAGGGCCTCGAAACTCTTGGAGTTGTTCACATCGTAAACCAAAACGCAGCAGTCGGCTCCCCGATAAAACGCAACACCGAGAGATTGAAACCGCTCTTGACCTGCAGTATCCCAGATCTATTCGAGACCGATGTTAGCGATCACATTTCCTTTCCCGGTGGGTCGGTTAGGGAACCTGCCTGCATCGTCACCAGTCGGTCGTCCACCAGAACCTCCTTTGTCAGAAAATCGGCTCCAATTGTCGCCTTGTAGCTGGCACTGAATTTCTTGTTGACCTGCAGGACGTAAATAAGTGGTTAGCGGGATGGATCGGGCGCTCAATGCTGTCGGATGGTGGATATCACGCACATATTGGTTCATCAAACTCGTTTTACCGACACCACTGTCGCCGAGGATGATCACCTAGCAAATACAGCATTCATATCAGCTATACTGTTACGTCCATATTGTTGCGCCGCCCGTATCAGCTGTACCTTCAATAAGACCTTCTTCCGTGACGACATGGCGGTAGGCGGGTGGGGAAGACTGGTGCGTAAGCGGCGAGAAGTGGGAGAAGGCAATCGCTATGATGGTAATGAGAGGAAAAGGTTACAGTAGTCTCCTAGGACAAATGACAAAGAGAAAGCACTCTGGGAGGGACTACTCCTGGTAGTGTCGAAATGGACTGAAGGCAGTTGTTTCGGCCTTGGGAGGCTCATCGATGATGCACCCGGTTGGGGCGGTGGACCGGGCGGTGTGGAGATTAATGCAACCGACTATCATGAGTTTATCGTCGCTTTGCTGTATTGTGACAACTGGATTTATGGTCGGTTTTGTTGTCATCTTTCTTCCTTCTGGTGTGCTTACTTGAAGGTGCTCTTTCCTCCTGCTAGTATTGATCATGCAGCCATAAGCCAAAGGCAGACATCGTCACCCCTCCCAGACGTCCGCGGTCCTTATCATCTCCGACGATCAAATGGTCCACTGGCGAGAGGAATACTCCGCCGCTCTGACGGCACGAGATAGGCGGGAGAAGGCCAATGTTGGTTTATACAATGCCTGTACGTCAGACAAACCTTCCCTTTGACAGGAATCTCGCTCTGACAACTCATCGACGATTTACCAGATACCCAACTGGCGGATCGTACAGCAAACGCTGTCCCCACTTCCACAGACGCCCAACAACACACACGTGCCACATCTCCAGCAGACAAACCTGCAGGACGTCCAACGGGGCGCCCAGACTCTTCTCTGCAGGATGCGTTAGCTGCGACGAGGGCGGATCTGACTGAGGCGCAACGCTCCCGTGCTGAGCTGCAAGATCGGCTGGCTCGTATAAGCGCTGATTTGGAAAAACTTCGAAAACGGAATGCCCAGGATGGAAAGCGGATTAATGCGCTAGAAGGCGAGAGGACGCACTTACAGTTACGCCTGAAGGATAGAGATGAGGAGCTGAGGGGCAAGGCCAAGTTACTGGATGTACGTTTGCGAGCTCTGAGGGACCATGTTTGCTGCTGACTAGATGGCAGGACTTCCAAGATGAATTGGCGACGCTAAACTTGCAGCTTAATATGGCTGAGGAACAATCAAATCGGCTGCAGCGCGAGAACCAAGAACTAGTTGATCGCTGGATGGCCAGAATGGGCAAGGAAGCGGAAGCCATGAATAATGCTTCCAGGTACTCGTAGGGTCAGCGATCTGCTTCTGACTTGTGTTGGTCACCATATCGTTCTATCCGCAACAGGAGGATTAGATTGAAATCCTGCAGCTCTCCTTGTCAGACCGTGCCAAAGGAACAAAATAGGAAACAGCAGCCATTGTTTCGTTTACTGAGCGGTCACATCAAATTCTCTCTATTTTTCCATATCTACCGGTTTTCTTCCTCTTCCTCTCATATCTGCATCCTAAAGACCCAAATAGCTCTCACCAGCCATCATGGAGGGCATCTACAAAGGTATGGTTTTAAGGCCTCTGCTCTCTTTTGAACTTGTGCTAATTTATCCAGACAATATGACTATTACAGGGATATTGTCCGTTCAACTACAACTGCCACCGGAGATTATACGCCGAGAGCTCTGCGCCAGTCAGACACATACCCTCTGCCGTGCTAGCAGCTATCTTGGTAAACATGACCTGAGCTGCAGTGGACATCTCTATTCTTTGGTGAAAACCACCGCGACAGCATTCGCTTCGATTGTCAGTGACCACCGTCAGTACTATGCAAGTTAGATCCGTGGCATGGAGTCAAAGCATAACGCGAAGGTCTTCGTGCCAGAATCGATTTTGGTCTTCCACCATTTGGAAAAGCCATGAAGGCTCGCCGATACTACTTACGACCCAATTGAAAGGCGCGACAGTTCATTTGACCTACTAGAATTGCGATACCATAGGCATTTTACGGTCTCCGTTGTTTCTGCAACCTCTGCATGCAAGTTTAAAGCAGCCCTGAGATAATCTATTAAAATCATCATTGAAATTGAGCTAAGCATCAATATGCCAGATAAATGACATCATTCGCCCTTTAGTTTCCCATTAAGCGAGGGCAGCTCGTTGTTCACTTTGAGTCCCCTGACTCTCCTCAGCAGCAACATCATCTAAAAGCCTCATCAAATGAAGTGTAGTTGAATGATAATCCTGAAAGACTGTAGAATTGCACCATAAGAAGCCCTGCTATGGCGGAGATGAGACCAGCAGAAGAAAACAGAAGCTCACTCCTTACTCAATACGGCAGAGCGAGTATATGAGGGAAAAAGAAGTTGAGGTTGCGGATGAGGAGTATAGTTACAATATGCTGATTAGTTAGCTAAGCCCATGCTATCTCACATCTGGTAGCCCGCCCTATGTACCTTTATATCCACTATATGGCGGATTGAATGGGAAAATATGTTTCTTGGATTGCATACATGAGCTGTTGCTAGCCTTATAAGAATGACTATTCATAAGATGTGATCTAGAAATTCAAACCAAATGGTCTCTTCTAGCTAAACATTGAATGGAAAGGGAGTATTAGAACTACTCAATGACTACCAACTATATATCAATCAATTATATATCATCCCATCCATCTCTTGGAAGAATAACTGATAGCAAGCTTGGGACTATGGTTACAATCTTAAGAAACTGCCATGCATGGCAGGAATGTCCATCAATGCGATTTGATCATGGAGACAAGGGCATCAAATACCAATGTTGCCAACAAATCACCGGCGGTATCAACCATCGCTATCGAAGTTGGATACACCGAAAGTAGTTGAAACGAGATGCAGACTACTCTTTGCCCTCATTACATCGACCTGGCTGCACTCAAACTGTTCCGAGTGGGTAGAAGACCGCACAAGGCTCCAAACCAACAGGACTTCTCTTGGTCGCTTCAAGATCTTTGTGTGTTTGTCCCATACATGATCGTAAGCAATTGGATAATGGAGACTTGGGATGCCATCAAGGAGCTCTGGAAAGTACTTGAAAGACCCACTAACGTTTCGTAGGGGCCCCGTTGTTTGGAGGGTGTGAATGAAGTGCCAACCAATGCTGGAGCGATTGCCGCTCTCCTGAGCCACTGTCCTAAATGGTACAAATGTAAAAGAGCAAGCTGTACTACAGCCATATACTCTGATCACGCCTTGTGAACATCCCACCACGCGGACTCAGGCATAGTTGCTAACAATATCTCAGTATGGACCGATATACCCCTTCAAGCGGATAAACCCGGTATCATTCCTCATCTCGCAAAGATCACTGAAAGAGAGCAGAAACCTTTGTTCCTCAATCAAATGCTGGGCTGGGGCAATGGATGGTTCGGTAGCAAAGGTCCTAAACTCCCACAGTTTGAGGAATACCAGGATGAAAGCCTCAATGACACCCGCGTGAAGAAGCCTATTCCCGATTGAACCCTGTTATTGCAGCAGAATGTACAGATCAAAAGCTCAAAGAACTGTCAATGCGTACGCTGTTCTTGGTTTGGGGCCATAAGCCTGGAGAATTGTGAAGGATATGTCAACTCGGTGTTATTCTGCTAT
Organism: Aspergillus intermedius; assembly: GCA_039880815.1. Taxonomy (NCBI): domain Eukaryota; kingdom Fungi; phylum Ascomycota; class Eurotiomycetes; order Eurotiales; family Aspergillaceae; genus Aspergillus; species Aspergillus intermedius. The sequence goes on along the minus strand of JBDODA010000022.1, from coordinate 74,356 downwards.
CTCTCTGGCTGGACATTGTATGAAGTATGATGGGTCTCTTATCTTTAAGGCGAGTTGTATCACCGGCCCAATTGCTGCACCTATTGCTTTTGGAACGTGGTATGGAATCTGTTGCTGAATATCACTGAGTAATAGTAGTAGAAGAGCAAATGCAGATACTAAAGCTCTTTTTTTTTTTTTGCCCCGGACAAGAATGGAGAAAGGTAATGTATACATAAAAAGCAAATTAATCGAAACATAAACCCCTGCAGCCGATGTGAAGCTGATATTGGGAAAACCAGCAAAGGCCGTGAGTCATATCCCAACCCTACAAGTACAAAACAGACTGTCCTAACCTCAAGCCTTAACCTGTCTACAATACACTCGGAAACACCAAATAACCTCTATTTTATCCATCTCTACACAATTCAGAATGTCTCCAACGACCATCCTTCTCCGTGCCGAAACCAAAGCCGTCGAGCGTCGTTCCGCGCGTAGGCCCCTATCTAACCACTGAGTTCACCAAACAAGCAACTAAATTATGGCGACACAGTAACCCCTACAACCGCCAAAATCCTGCTCGACGATGGCTACAACATCCTAGTCGAACGCAGCCAGACCCGCTGCTATCGCGATGAGGAATTCGAGGCCGTCGGTGCTATGCTCGTCCCGACTGGAACGTGGGAAGAAGCGCCGAAGAAGTATATTATATTGGGGTTGAAGGAATTACCTGATGATGGTGGTGCGTATTCTCTGACCTCCTTTACACATACAAACGGACTGACAATGACTGATTGATTGACTGATTGACGATGTAGAACCCCGCTACCACACACACATCCACTTCGGCCACTGCTACAAAGCACAACCAGGCTGGGTAAATTATATCTCGTGGTTCAACCTCGGTGGCGGCCTGCTGTACGATATCGAGTATCTCACCGATGAAAATAACCGTCGGGTGGCTGCGTTCGGATATCATGCTGGGTACGCGGGGGCGGCTGTTGCGTTGATGGCGTGGACTCATCAGGTTACCACTGGTCCTGGTGGTGGTCCTCTGGGGACTATTCCGGTCTTTGAGTCTGCAGGGGATGTCGTCGAGAATGTGAAGAATGGTATAGCATCTGCCTCGCACCAAGAGGAGCAACGCAAGCCACGAGTCCTCGTAATCGGGGCCCGCGGCCGCTGTGGCACCGGAGCCGTCAATTTCTGTCAGCAAGCTGGTCTCCCGGAGCCTCATATCATCCAGTGGGATATCGCAGAGACTTCAGCGCGTGGTGACGGACCCTACCCTGAGGTCAACGACGCAGACATCTTTATCAACTGCATCTATCTCCCCGCGGGGACGCGGATCCCCCCGTTCGTGACTAGGGAGTCCCTCTCTGCCCCTGAACGGAAGTTGAGTGTGATATGTGACGTGAGCTGTGATCCGACGAGCGAGTTGAATCCGATCCCTGTGTATGACCGGTATAGTTCGTTCGATGAACCTACCGTGCCCGTGGACTTGGATGGAGGTGATCAGGGACCACCGCTGAGTGTGGTTAGTATTAATCATCTGCCGACACTGGTGGCTAGGGAGGCGAGTGAGGACTTTGCGGGACAGTTGTTGCCCAGTCTCAGGACGTTGGATCGAAGGCAGGAAGAGGGGGTTTGGGTGAAGGCCGAGAAGGTGTTTCGGGAGAAGGCGGAGGAGGCGAGAGATGCTAGTTGGAGGGCGAGGTGGATGCCGTAGGTTACCAAACTTACAACAGACAGCTATCGAACACCAGTGCAATAGGTTCATTATGCAACCATGCCATATATTCATTACAGAAGCAAGCCAATATTGGTAACACTGCGAGTCAACAAGCTGAGCCATGATTCGAGCGCTACAAAACTCATGATACATGCAAGTCCCAGTGACTTATATATATTTGGGTGTAATGATAGAACCAAGACGGTAGATCCAATGGTGTATATTCATGACAATAACGGGTTTGTACCCAACATTAATGGAATAGACATGGCAAAACAAAAAGCAATTGAAAACAAAAGTCAACATACAAAAGGTATCTTGGGGAAGATGAAAACGCCGCCAGGTTCTCGAATGCCATGCACGGGTAGATGATGACAGAAAATAACACAAAAGCCATATGACTGGTATGACGCTATGCGAGCCAATATGCATTATGGATATTAGGGGAAAAGAGAAAAGGATCAAGAGAGACAGAATTCATATCATGGCGTGGTCTGGCACCAATGGCGGTGATATACCCACGCGGCTTTTTGGCAATCCTTGCTGCAGTACTTGGTACGGCGGCAGCGACGACATTTGGCGAATTGTCGCTGGAATTCTTCCCATTTGCCGCACTTGTAGTATGCGCACTGGCGGATGCCACCGCGAGACTCGTCCTTGCGGCAGAGATTCCTCATCACCACGCATGCCCAGTACTGCATGTCCTTCGAATGATGACGGACAGTGAATTTCTCAACCAAAGGGAAGATGTTCACATCATCTGGAAGAAGGTATTCATCCTCCTCTGGCTGTTCGACCGGCGAGGCGCTGGGGTCATCCAGCATGTTGAGTTCGCGGTCAATCTTGAGCTTCGGAACAAGGTGTGAATGCTGGAAGAAGGATCGGAGGTTGCAGTACTTGGAAACGTAGGCCAGAAGCTGAAGCGACATCAAAACATCTTCATCACGAGGCATCGTCGTCAACACACCCTGAGCTGCGGTCGTTGCTCGATCGCGGTAGTAGAGAGCATAAGGACTAGGAACGATGGCAGGAGAGTTGGTGTTGTTGGCGTTCCGAGCTGGTGACAGGCCCAAGGCACCATTTGTCTGCGTTGTGTCGTTGTTGATCGTGCTGCCGTCAACAGCTGAGCGATGGCTGATGTTGAAAGTCTCTGCATCTTGTCCTTCGGAAGGGTCGGTGACCGTCAGGTCGTGGGTGTTGGAAACACCCTCAAGCATCGCTTGTCTGTCGCCCACCTCATCAATTTCCATCTGGTTCTGTAGTCCAACGATTGGCTCGGATGGCCCTGCTGCATCGTCACCGGCCGCAGAGCCTTCATCATTCCCATCCGACTCACCCGAAGCAGAAGGGTGCTGATGAAGCGCAGGTCGTTGAAGCGCAGTCGTTGCGGGAGCTGGAGAGGTGCTTGAAGTCGGTGGATTACTCCGCGATTGCACTGGACCGCTGGGTGTGGTCGGGGAGTCAGGCTGAGAGATAAAGCCGGTATGCAACCGTGGAAGCATGCTAGGGAGTCGTTCCGTGTCGCGCACAGGGCGCAGATGGAAGCCATCGGCGGCATCCATTGTGGGGAGGGCCGTGGCCAACGGTTGCATAGCCCGATGACGATGGCCGATGGGTTGATTGGTGCGGTGATGGTGATGGTGATGATGGTGGTGGTGATGATGATGATGATGTTGTTGTTGTTGTTGTTGTTGTTGAAGGGCTTCCTGTCCGAAGACGCTGCGTTCCGGTGGCGATGTCATCGGCATCCGAGGGGGTGAGGAGGTGATATCCATTGCATTGGAATCAGGAGCCTGATTCTCCTGGCCCGAGGGCTGAGGAATCTCAATATGCGGTGGCGGTGCTTGTCGGCGAGAGGGTCGGTGTTCATGATCACCTGTGACAGGAGCGGGTGCTGGGATGGGTTTAGGATGATGCCTAGACGAATGCCTCTGTGTCTCCGCGTCGACTCGCGCCCGCGCCTTATCCACGACTTTGATGTAATTGTCCAGGATGGTCGCGATGACCGGCACCATATCCGCTTCCACCACCCTTGTCCGCACATTCTCCGAACCTCTTACGCCAATGTTGACCACGCATTGAAAAGCAAGGCTCCATTTCCACATCTCCATCAAATTCCGACTCCGACCCTCCTTGAGGATGCACACGAGACGTTCGATGCCGCCATCAACGGTGAGAATATCCCGAATGCGAGCGGATGATGTGGTAAGATAGGCGAGATGATTCAGGGAGTTGATGAGAGGCAAGGTAGATGTACAATCAAGAGCACGACGGTCATAGAGGGTGGTTGTAATGTTCACGGAGGCTTTATTCACGTTCGGAATGCTGAAGTTGACTTCTCTCATGATGGGCAATCAAATCTGAGCGACGGCGATGGGGCTGATTCGAAGATGAATAAAGGCAGGGACCGACAAGTCGTCAATGGAAACCAGTTTTGATATGAAAACGAAACAAGGAGTCGAAGGGAGGACAGAGGGATGACTGCGAATGGAGGTCAGCCCCTAAAAACAGACCGAAGGAGGATGGGGTACAGACTTGTGACCCCTCAAGGCGATGAATAACCAAGGAGAAAGAACGAGAGAAAACCAACCAAAACCAGAAGGGAAAAAAAAAGATAGTCTATTTCCAAGACATGAAGAATCTGACGATGCAACGAGAGAAGAGTGATGAAAAAAGATGGAAGAGATGAAGCCGAGGACAAAAGAGAGAGGGCGGAGGTGGTGAGATGTGAGAGTGAAAAGATGGAGTGAAGAAAGAGTTGGAGTGAAAGGGAGAGCCAAGAACCCGAGCCTGGTGACCAACTCCCGATTTATGGCGGCTGCAGAAACTGAGCACCTTGAAAGATGGACAGATCAACAACAGACTCCTAGTAAGAGCGCAGTAAAAAAAATGAAGAGCAGATGAGAAATGGAGCCAGTTTCAGGTTTAAAAAACCGTTATAATTAGCCGCGATGGTGGTGATGGTAGTAATACCTGGCGCTGGGAGGCAAAGAGGCAACACCGAGAGAGATTTTACGACTGAGTGCGGAGGCGTTCGTTCGACAGTGAGTCTTAATAATGTTGCCTCTTCTTATGTATCGAGTAGATACTTGTCTTTCAGGATTCAGCGGATTCAGCACATAGTCAAATTAAAAGATTTTCTGATGTGTCTAATATAATATACTACTGTATACTGAGATCTGAATCTCACGAGGTCCCTCGGTTTGCCACTGCGAACGGTCCTTAATGATTACCCTGAGAGACACGGACACTTATTATCATTGTTATTATGGCAATGACTCTGCCATTACTAGTCACTAGTCAAGTCTCAGTGGTCCTCACGCTGCCCTCGTCATTTACCCAATCCAGTCGCGGCTCCGGTAGATCGAAGGGCGCAGAGACCAACAACAGCCGCCCAGGGGATGATGTACAATACCAGTAAATAGTCTCGGTCGCTTGCCTGAATTATGTTGGTACTCCTCTGCCTGAAGACTCACCATTGAGACGGAATTTGAACAATGTAATTGATCGACCTTCATTATTTCCGTTATGCTTTGATCCCAATTTCCGTTGCGCTTTGTCTGAATACGGAGTACGGAGTTTGATACTCCTTTCCGATCTAACCTAGTAGTCTTGGCAGTTGTCGGTTTAGATTTGCTATCCATGGTAGTGATCACTGCTGCCATACAGAATTAGCAAGTGCGTTAAATTTGCCAATGATAGTGTATAGGATATTGACAACTTCTCTGTTGTCAACCCAGTTGGAGTCCTCTTGAAGGTACCCAGGAAATGTTATGTCATTCAATGAGTTGAGACTTAAACGTGATCTAAAATCGCGACCCCTGACCAGTCCACAACCTGATGCGTTCATTCATATGTGAATAAAATGAATCCTATATTTCTCGTACGAGGGTTCTTTCTTCCATCCTTTGGCAAGCCCCCGAGCTTCCGAACAACAACCTCAACAGGTTTGTTTCAGTATGGTTACCCCATGATATGCAACGATCTCTCCGTTTTCGTTAAGGCACCAGGAGCCATCACTGTACAGGCATTGATTAACATGCGCAGGGAATTTTTTTTTTTTTTGAATTTATAGCATGGTAGCTGGTGCCACTGCTCCCAAACTCCCTGCAGTGGGCCCAGTCGGATGGCCTCTATACAATAAGGGGTAGGATACAAGTTTCTCGACCGTGCTCCCAGTATAAGTGCAGCGATGTGAAGAGAGAGGTATCTTGGGAATTCAGAGTAAAGGCTTTACATGTCAGTTAAACCGCTTTAGGATTCTCCTGAGGCTAATCATCCATCCAAAACCATCCTTTGTCGTTATGCATTGGGACTACTGGGCAGCGATGCCATTCTGGGTACCATGCGCTCGGCGACTTCGGATCACGTCTGTGGACCTTTCTTGAACAAGGGCCAAGGGTTCCCAGTCCACAAGCAGACTCGCACAGAGTGACGATGATAACTTTGCTTGGGTGTCCTGCCGCAACACCTCCAATGTGCTTTTGGGTATGTTCTTAAGTTCCTACATCTTCTGCGCAGCATCGAGGCCTATTCAACAACGCCGTGAGCGAAGCAATGGGGACATAGATATCTGCAAGCATAGTCAGTACAACAACCCCGTGCAAGTAGCCGCTGTTGGCAATATCAGAGCCCCGGCAGTCTACGGAGTATACAATTCCGAACTTGGTACTGATGTTGTGGTTGATGTCTGGTCACTCTAATGCGCCATTTGTTGGAGATCAATCGAGCACATGCCGCCCAGAATACTCCGCTAGAGCTGCAGAGTGCTGCAATATGGATGGAAATGGAGATGGTGATGGAGATGACAGGCTGCAGGCTAGCCGTCGATCAAAGTGGATATGCACTCCGCTCCGAGCCGCTATTGTGTGAGAACTAAACCTAATTCGGAAACCAAGGCGAAATCAGCCCTGAGGAGCGCATTGCATGGCAATAGCCGTTCACTTAAAATAGTTAGGATATATTGCATTTTGATTAGATTTGCAATGGTAATGTCATTGAGCGCTTTTAGCATGTAGAAGCTATGCTGAGGATAGATAGGTACTGGAACCTGGAGTACGGAGTAGGTAAGAGGCTCAAACATTCGTAGTAGTATGGGAAAGAATCCGTCGTAGATGAGGTGACTGACACAATAATAACACTGCAAATAGCAATGCTACCTCTTGGTAATTCCATGACTCCAGGGATACTTTCCTTAGGTATCTTGAGTAAGGGGACGTGTGATGAGATTGAAACTCCACTTGTACGGAGTAGTGCTAGTATGAAACATTTAACATACCTGTAGGAATCATTGCACATGCTCTTGCGCTTCATGCTCACTTAATACCCGGTCGAATTTTGAAGGATCTGAAATCTACTCAGTTGACAAGTCATGTCCATTTCAATGTTAAAGAATGGTATGAAGCTTGAGTACACTTTCCGAAGGGAATGCTCAGATCATCCGGTCATGACGGCGATAACGGCAGGGAGTACAGGTACAGGAAAGAGAGTTCATGGGGCGAATATCATTCGTTTTTCTAGAGATTACTAGAATAATCAGGTGATCATGGGGAGGCTATTGGTATGGAGGCTCTGTAACGGTCATGACGTCGGCTCCGCGGAAGAATAAGGAAGAGAGACCATCGGTCTTTGTTTAATCTTAATTTCTTCGTATTGCGCTCTCGGTTCTCGCGTTTCTTCATCTGCATCTGCATATATTCTACTCTGTACAAGTTGAGTACATAATCGCACTCTACAAATACAAATCATCTGAGCAGTACTCTATCCTCTGTAAAAAGCAACGAGGATTTCTCGCAGTCAGTCGGAACCCAGGTCCGAAAGAGATCCCAATTCAGGAGGAGCAAAAATTGGAAACCCGTTGGGCCAATCAGCGGGTTCACCGGGACGATTCAAATCTCGGCTCGATCGATATTCCGTCAGCCAGGTTACGCCGGTATGCGACTTTACCTGTACCAGCATACTCTGTACAGGCTCCTGATTTTGAGCGTCCATTGTTGATTGGCATTCAGACTGAGTCTCCCTACAGATTGCTTATCTCGCTTATGGATTGCAGCCGTCATCCTGCTGTATATTTCTCCTGTGCATACTCCGGAGAAGTTCTCCGTAGTGCAACCGTCATTGTGTACTCGCGTAGGGAATGACAAATCCAATTCGTCTTCCTTGAACCATGAACTTCAATCGTACAAGAAATCATAGTTTGGCTAATAAGCAATCTAATAATGAATAAATGTCTTTAACTTAATCATCCCCTTTCTCTGCTTACGGAGTACTCTGTATACTCTGCACTGATTCTGCTCTCAATATCCATGCTGCTGTACGGTATTTGTATTACTCCCCCTTTCTCCTTCAAGGTCTCCACAATGAAGCTGCCATCACCAATCACAGCCGTCCATTTCCGAGTTGTCCGCTGCGGCTCCACCGGACTTTCTGCTGCTCCTGAATATTACAATACGCCAATACCAGCCAATACCAATCTATACGGCGTTCTCCTTTGCTTCTTCTGGCTCTTCCTTTTGTTCACGTAAAAAAATATAATATAATATACAGAATAATCTACAAAGAAGAATAAGAAGAAAATATACAGGTCAGACTTAATTACCTGAGTGGTGGTCGAATCATTTCGTCTGTTGTCGGTCGCACTACAAGACAGACCTTAACGCGCGCTCCACATCCACCCCCCTCCTCGGGCCTTTCTCAACTCTCTCTCTTCCTCTTCTCTCTTTTCTCTCTCACTCTCTCCCCCGGCCAACCGACCCCCTGGACTTTCTTCACCTTTTTCTTTCCTTTCATTCATTCTTTTCTCTCCCACATCCTGGGTTTTCTACGACTTCACTCGATCTCCTTTACGACCTTTTTTCCCTTCTCCTTCAAATTGATCACCTCAGGGGTACATAATCCGTCAAGATGGCCGATATGAGCGGCGAACAGATGCAAGCCAAAATCACCGCGGCCCGGCGCGAAGCTGAACAGCTCAAGGACAAGATAAAGCGCAGAAAGGATGAATTGGCAGACACGTCCCGTACGATTTCCCATTCCAACTTCCCATTTCGCGACCCTGTTCTCGTCAAGATATTGGATATTTATAAGCGCTCTCGCCGCGCTTCGTTGCACCATCAGCACCAGCAAACGCCTACTTGCTTGCGCTCCCTTTCACTACAGTACATATGAATTTTAATACTGACTCGCGTTTCATCCGTACAGTCCGTCAAGTTGCACAAAACCAGACCGAGGCTTTGCCCCGGATCGGGATGAAGCCACGCCGGACACTCAAGGGCCATCTGGCCAAGATTTACGCCATGCACTGGTCGACTGACCGCCGTCACCTCGTTTCCGCCTCGCAAGATGGAAAGCTCATTATTTGGGACGCCTACACCACCAACAAAGTTCACGCGATCCCATTGCGGTCGTCGTGGGTGATGACTTGCGCCTACGCCCCTAGTGGAAATTATGTCGCTTGTGGTGGTTTGGATAACATTTGCTCGATCTACAACCTGTCGTCCCGCGAGGGCCCGACCCGTGTCGCACGCGAGCTGTCTGGTCACTCGGGTTACCTGTCCTGCTGCCGTTTCATCAACGATCGCCGTATCCTTACCTCGTCCGGTGACATGACCTGTATGCTGTGGGATATCGAGACGGGCTCGAAGGTGACCGAGTTCGCCGACCACCTGGGCGATGTCATGTCCATCAGCATCAACCCGACCAACCAGAACGTCTTCGTTTCGGGCGCCTGTGATGCTTTCGCCAAACTGTGGGATGTCCGCACTGGCAAGGCCGTCCAGACTTTTGCTGGACACGAGTCGGACATCAACGCTATCCAATTCTTCCCCGACGGAAACGCTTTCGGTACCGGTTCTGATGACACCACCTGCCGTCTTTTCGACATCCGTGCCGACCGCGAACTCAACACTTACCAGGTAAGCTCTTTGCCTCGGCGCGTCTCCAAGGAAAGAGAACAAAGCTAATATTCAATACAGAGCGACCAAGTGCTGTGCGGTATTACATCTGTTGCTTTCTCCGTTTCTGGACGGTTACTCTTTGCAGGTTACGATGACTTTGAGTGCAAGGTAATTATGACCGTCTCGTCTCTGTATGAAGTAGTTTGTGTGCTAACGCGATGAATCAGGTCTGGGATGTCCTGCGGGGTGAAAAGGTTGGCTCTCTGAGCGGTCACGAGAACCGCGTCAGCTGTCTTGGTGTTAGCAACGACGGCATCAGTTTGTGTACTGGATCTTGGGATTCTCTGGTAAGTTGCAGCTGCACCCTGCTCATTAGCCCAGCGATACAGCTTGCTAATGCGTTCTTCCCTCGTACAGCTCAAGGTCTGGGCCTGGTAAACAAATTCAGAACCAAGATACCCCCGTCGCCAATCCTTTGCAACGTCATCATTCGAACGCCTTTCTTTCTTCTTTTCTTTTTTTATTCCCCTCTTTCCTTGGTTATTTTTCATACCTATGGATTAAACGCTCCGCCATTGTACGATAATTCTTATTGGCCAAGTAACCGCTCGGCCGCTTTACCATAATATGTTATTTGGGGAGAAGATGGACGAACCCCCGAGAATACGATGTGATTAATCGGCAACGATTACGCGCAAAGACATCGGATAGAAGCACATAGCGATCGATTTGGCGTTTGTCGACAAGACTCGGATGATTTTGGTCTTCTCCCCTTTTTATCTTTACCATTTTGTTCATTACCCATATTCCCTTTTTCTCTGAACTCATTTATCTGCCTGTTTATGTATTTCCTGTTTGTGATGGAAAGGGAAGGTTTGTTTCTGGATAGGCCATGGTCAGACTTTGGTCGCCGTATTTTGTTTTCTTTGTTTTTTTTTTTTTTTTTTGAAACTTCTAATTCACCAAGTTGAGGATGTGAATCGGAAGGGGATGAATGTCTTCTATTGTCACCTATTGTTATATGGGACTGTCTGTTGGTGTTGGATTCTATACTATATTTCAGTTGATCAATTTCCTTTGTGACTTTTACTCTTGAGGCCGCTTTACTTGAAGTTAAAATCTGGGGTGTCAGTTGGGTTGATTAGTTGAATAACAAATGTCTTCTTGTAGTATGGATGCCAGTGCTTAGCAATTCGAAAGCAATTCGAGCAGCATCGTCCAGTTCTCAAAGGGGAAAGTGGATAGAAACCGGATGTTGTCACCGAGACAATCAACGACAATCGACTCAACCTAGCCAACACGCCCTTATATGCAACATCGGCTTCTGTAACATGCAATGTCAATCCAATCCTAACGGAGATATTCTCCGCGTCATCGCCCAGATGTCAGACGCACTACATCTGCCAGCCGCCTTTGCATTCGAAGATATGCAAGATAATATCCGGGCGACTATCCGAAGCACTGTCAATCCGCAAATGGGACCATGCCTCTCTATATATCCATACGAGGACCAGGATCCTGACTCGGGCGAGGACCCCATTTTAGCTAGTTCCTCCCTTTTCTATTTTCGGACAGGGTCTGGCTCCGTACTGTACTAACTACAGTAGTGCCATTACATCATATCAGGGAAAGATCCACTAAACGGCCGTATAACCAGATGCAGCATCGCGTTCGGAGTCCGGTTGCTTCAGAATATGCAGCCCGCAGTCTCCGTACTGGAGTCTATCTCGGAGGGCTCCATTCCCTACGGAGTGCGCCATCATGAATGAACCACAGAGCACACAGGGTAGAAATGCCGAAAATTAAAGGTTCGGCAGTTATAGAGTTCAAGGGGTTATACCGTTGTCAGAAAAGTTCGCTTATGGCCTTGAAGAAAATTAAGATTATCTACGGTGTAGCAGGTTCGGCAGAGCATATGCCATGAATAGAGAAAAGTCAAGGTCGGGCATTCTGTGACAAGCGACTCCACTTGGGGTGATTAGAGTAGGATTATCATCGCGGCTGTCCCGATTGGCATAAACATCATTTCAATCTTCCGTATGGAGAACGGAGAACGGAGAACGGAGAATATGGTTGAGTTTTCATTTCATTGATCAGCGAGATTTGAAATCCGTTTTCTGTGGTGTTTTTTAGCGTAGTGTAGTAAGTGCTGTGTGCACTATGGTGGTATCCTCCGCCTAGAAGCATGCTGAACGAATTAGTCTAGTCGGTTCTCCTATCCGGCCACGGAATTGATATGGAATGCCTTTGGGCTTAATGACTCGACTCCTAACGACTATGACTTCACTCGTACTCTGTACCCGTGGTTCTGCAGTAGAATACAATGCGATGTACGTGTATGTGCTATGGCCATGGTTTGTTTCAATTCTGTCTGAAAGCCTGATGATTGCGTTGGCATATTCGATATGACTAAATTGAGTTTCTGCAGGTGTCGCGTGTGTACACTGTGAGTCAAAATGTCGAAATTTTCTAGAAGGATGGTTCATGGCCTGTTGATTGCCCTATGCTCGGAAAGTGTTCCGCTAGTTGATTCACCTTAGTCCCCGTACCGCAGTGGATAGGATAGCGGGTAAACAAACACAGCAATTAATCTAGACCAATTCTCTAATCCTTACTAGTACAGAGTACAGGGTACAATACACATGAGATTCAACATAGCTCACATGTCCCTGTATGCAAAAAGCAAAGCCATAGAACCTTCTGTCGTCCTTCGATTCCGCGTGGCGGAGTAAATGGAGCCGGCACCTGTTGGAGATAACACTTCCGACGATCTCCGCTGAAACTGTGTACTCCGTACCTATGCACAGAGTACATACTATCAGGGGCTCAACGGTTTTCATCTCGCTTCCGTGTGAGTTGTTCTTTGTTTCAGTAGGCGCCGATTGTTATTGCTGCTACATGTTGAATACTGCCGCAGTCAAAAGTGCCGACTGACACGACTCGTCAAAAGCAAGATCGGCGGGTGTTTATCTCAGGCTTTTCCCGTTTCGTCAATTTTCAGGGGCAGAAAGGGAGGAGGAGCCACTTTTGGTCTGAAACGGAGTCGCCCGTGACGGACAAGTTGGACAGTCACTTCTTTCACAATCCTTCGCTGTCGATTCCCCAGTAGGGCTGTGCATGAAGAAGAATTAAGGAAAAAATTTATCTGACCGCTAAATTGGCTGCCTGGTTTTATAAAAGATTCCTTTTTCCTCGTCTTTTCCTCTCGCTCCTCTTCTTTCATCATGTCCTCTGCTGCCCAAGCCGAATTCAACCAACTCCTCCAAAACAGCAGGGAGAAATACTCCTCTCACCCCGAAGATCGTGACCGTGCCTCGAGCCCCTCCGATACCGAAGAGGACCAAGACCTCCCAACCAACCCCCCCTCCGACTCCGAAGACATCGACGACATGCGCTCCCGAACAGCAACCTACCATGTCCCCAACACCGTCTTCGACGCCAACACAGGCCCCAAGGGCGTCATCGCCGACGCCCAAGCCTTTGAGCGCGCGAGGAAACAATCCCACCGCCGGACGCTGGGCGGGCTCGTCTCGGATGACACCACGCCCTTGAACCACCACTCCCCGCCGCGGGACGGGGCTAAGGATGACGATGAGGAGGGTTTCATGCGCAAGTGGCGGGAGTCGAGGATGCATCAGCTGCAGAGTCAGAACGTGAGACGGTCCAGTCCGAGGAGGAAGAGGTTTGGGAGTGTTGACACCGTTGATGCGGGGGGATATCTGGATGCTATTGAGAAGGTTGCGACTGATACGGTTGTTGTGGTTTGTGTCTATGATCCGGAGGTATGTTTCGCTGCTATACTTCCATCTATGTCAGTTACTGACTTGGTCCAGTCGAGTGCTAGTGGTATTGTCGAGGATTGTCTCAACACTATTGCCCGTCGGAATGTCACCACGCACTTTATCAAGCTTCATCAGGAGATCGCTGAGATGGACCACATCCAGGCTCCGGCTTTGCTGGCCTACCGGGGTGGTGATGTCTTTGCTACTATTGTCGAGATCTTCAGACAAATTCCCAAGGGCCGTGCCTGCAGTGCAGACAGCCTAGAGGAATTACTCAAACAGTACGTCCTCCCTCCCTTTCCGTCCCTGCTTATTCGGCATGCAATGTATACTAACGTATATAGATACCGGGTATTATAATGATGCCTTTCTTTATTTTTTTTTATGCCGTTGATGAGAGCCATCTCTAGCAAAACGGAGCACAGCAGGCGTACAGGTTTCATGTTTTCTTATGTATTTTACTATCTTTTCCGGGCTCTCATGTTTTCGTTTCATTCACTATTGCCATCTGACATGTATGATTCTCGAAGGCGTTGGTCTCTTTGTTTGTTTCAGCTACGTTTTGTTTCAGATCTTCAAAGACTTTGGTTATGATGTGTGATTTTACGGTGTAGATAGATGTGATTGGATATACAAACGCTATATTTCGTCTCCATTATTGCACTCGAGCCTTAATTCTAATAAGTATACGTCGCGGCTAACCGCGCCTGCAAATGCTCACTCGCCGTCAACGCCCGTTTCCCAGGGACCAAGTAACCCGCACCACCCCCAAACCCAACCTTGTCATCTTGACCCTCCTTGCTCTCCTCGCGATGAGCATCGACAAGCTTACTCGGCACGGGAACAAGCTCCGTCGTATTAACCGGATGACAAAAGTAAACAATACTATACCGGTCCTGCGGGTTCTGGACCTGTTGTTCCGACAAAGGAAAAACGACCCGGTGAACAGTTGATTTGAGCAACCCATCCGTCCAATAACTAAGCAAGTCCCCAATATTCACCAAGATAGGCGGGAATGCAAACCCCCCTTCTTTACCCTGGTTTGACTGCTGATTAGGCTCAACAGGAACACCCGCCCACTCCCCCTCCGGCGTGAGTATCTCCAACCCCGGCTGTCCCGGCCGCTGGAAGAGCAGCGTTATACTCCCGTAATCCGAATGCGCGCCTGCACGCACGTCCTCGTCATGCTTGTAAGATGCTGTTGCCGGGGATGTGAGGGAGGGGTAGTACAGGAAGCGGAGGATGCTGCCTGAGGGGCCGTGGATGGGGTCGTGGCGGGTTGTGAAGAAGGTAGGGTCCACCTCTAGTCCCAGGGATAGGAGAGTTAGGATTCGATCACAAGTTTTGCGGCAGAGGGTGGAGAAGTTGTCGAGGGTGGCTTCGTGGGAGGACAACGAGGGGGGCAGGGGTTGTTGGGCTTTGCCGGCTATGAATTCGCCGAAGTTCATGCCTCTGTTGTCGTTTAGCTAGTGTATAGGATGTCTGGTAATGTAGGGTACGCACTCTTTGAAATCGCCAGTCTGGATAACTTGTTAGTTCTGCATTGTATATTATGTGTTGAGGTAGTCATACCCGTTGATGCTCAGGATCGAGTGTCTCGACGTGCATTCCGGACCAACCTCGATTCTAGTCAGAAGTCAGATACCGCATCATTGTACTAGGTAGCTAGGAGGACGAACATTAGGCGTAATCCGACAGGTAGCTTTCTCCTCAACTGGAGATGCAAAGAATTCCTTCGACTGTGAGCAATTAGCAATTGATTTCTCAATTAGATGCACGGTACATACCAGTCCAAATGCCCTCTCCACATCGTCGGCACTAAAATCAGTGCTTTGGCTGGCCACATACAAAAAGCCGTATTTGGCTGCTGCGTCGAGCATGGCCTTTCCCACGGAGGGGTCGTGGGGATTTGAAATGTCGATGATGGGGAGGTTGATTGCTGCCATTTTGCTCTTTCTCTGGGAGACAAATGTTGAGACCTCCTTCTCGAGAGCATATATCGTAGAGCTGAAGTAGTAGTAGATAAATGAGAATTGTACTACAGAGTCATGTGATATATATGGCAAGGCATGCGGGGGGGATGCAATTCTTATCTTTTCCTATCAGAGTTGGATGATTTTTATTAGGCAAAGCAGCTTGGCTGAGATACGTTATTGTGCTTCCATCAACATCATGATGCATTAGTCCCTGTATTATTGTTTTGTAGATGTATGTGTGAGCCT
Source organism: Aspergillus intermedius (assembly GCA_039880815.1). NCBI lineage: Eukaryota > Fungi > Ascomycota > Eurotiomycetes > Eurotiales > Aspergillaceae > Aspergillus > Aspergillus intermedius. Next base: position 58,746 of record JBDODA010000022.1, on the reverse strand, counting down.
GAATTGGTAGCTAGGTAGATCAGATTCGATATATATTTCGAGTGATTTAGGAGCACTAAGCTTCTAGCGTCATGTTGTGTATTCGACGTCAAGCTTGTTTGCCTTAGTTTTTTACATAGCTGTCAGCATAGATAATCTGCTAACAAGTCGACATAGATGCATTCGGGCCTTGGGAACGAGGCAGACTGAGCATAAACAACAAACATCATCGGAATCACCGACTCTCCGCTCCGTCCAACTCCAACCAACTGTCGCGACAAGTCTAAGCTGAATCCACGAGACAGTCGGGGTTGTGTGTCTCTTCTTATTTCCTCACTTCCTTGAGAAGGATTTTACCTCATCTTTCTTTTCTCTCCTTCGTTCCCCTCTGGGCTGGCATTGGTCTAGCTCGTAACTGCTCCAAGACCGCAACCATGGCAAGTAAGTCTCCCACCTGTACACTACTGACTCAGTCTTCCATCCGATACTGACCAAGATGTCGTGAAAATCAACAGTCCGTGCCTTGGATGAATGGGCCTCCACCCGCCTCCAGTCTCTCCCCCTCTCTGCCCTTAAAGGGGCCGTGGTCGGTATCGATGCGTCGCACTACATCACCCAACACCTCCTCCACCAGTCGACCCGCGAACCTCTCCTGATCGCACTGGGCGGTTTCCCATTCGCGCTGAAGAACAACATCGAGCGGGAGCTGCAGATCTTTAAGAATTTGGGCGTGGCTTGTGTTTTTGTTTTCAATGGCCTCGAGTTTGGCAAGAAGGACCGGCGACCCCACGTGCGACCCGAGTCGGTACGGGCTTTCGAGCAGGCTTGGGATCTTTACGATCAGCAGCAGGCGGATCAGGTTGTGGATGCTTTTAGCTCTGCTGGTATGTTTTCCTCTCTTGTCCAGGATATCATAGTCGAGGCCTTCCCCGCGTCGCTGACTTGTTCTCAGGTACACCACCCCCGGTAATCTTCTACAAGTTCTTGCAACGGATTCTCCTTCAGAATGGTGTGGATTTTATTGTTGCCCCGTATAGTGCTGCGGCTCAGGTGAGTACGATAATCTATGGGGCGATTGCGAGTGCTAATGGTTTGTGTCCAACAGCTTGCCTACCTCACCAGTGGCCCGAACCCCCTCGTCGATGCAGTCTTTGGGCCTTCTGAAATCCTCATGTTTGATGTCGACAAGTTGATTACACGGATTGATTCCGAGCCGGCGCAATTTTTCTGGATCACAAAACAGACATGCCAGGAGGAATTGGGCAAGTTAACGAATGACCAGTTCTTGGACTTCTGTCTTCTTTTGGGCTCATCTTTTCTGCCAACATTCCCGGCATTCGAGACCCAACCTTTTCCGGCCAAGGGGGCTACCATCCGCGATGCCCTGCCCATGTTCAACCTTGCCGGGAGAAGCGCCCTCGCGCTCTGCGCCCAATTCGAAGAAGACCGCCGCGTGCAAGATATTCAGTACTCGGACCTTTACAAACGGGCTTATATGACGGTAAAACACCATGTGTTTATGGATGTGGATGGAAAGGTTGCGCCAATGGACCCGGAGAATATCTCTAATGATATGCATGAAATAATCGGGCAGCGACTTCCTGAAGAGCTGTACTTTTACCTTTCCAAGGGAATCCTGGGAGCTGATATCCCGAATACCTTGACTTCCAGTGAAGTTTTGGTCTCCTTGCCTCTGGGCGCGGAGGACACTCCGATTTATCGCCAGGTCGTGGGCGACACTCTTACGCCAATCAGGGCTCAGGCAATCTCTTTGGTGTCGAACACTCTACATCGTTTCTATCAGACTAAGGTGATTAATGTGCGCACTTGGTTCGACGAAAATTCGGACCGCTCGATCAATTTGAAGAACCTCTCCGTCAAGGACACAATCAAATCATGGAAAATTAACAACGGGCAGCTTCCAGAGAAGCTCAAGAAATTGCCGGTTCGTCTCTTTTCTTTTTCTCTACGATATATGGCTGACAATACCTAGGAATCTGCCGGGCCGTTTAGATTCGCTGTTCAAAGCTTGAAGGATAAAGACTTTGTACACAAGTCTTTTGCAGCAAAAGACTCTCCGGTATGTATCCACTGCCTGGCGCCATAGTTTAAATGCTGACTTTCCAAGGCACTGTCATCGCAAGACGAGGTGCTTTCCAATGTTTACTGGCGATTCCTACAGCTTCGGGGTTATATTAACGAGAAGCATGAGCTTACTCCTTGGGGTAAGGGTCTTGAACAAGCGCTTTCAGCTCTAAACCCGGCGGACAACCTTGAAGAGTCTACCTTCCTTGCTATTGAGATGGCTCGTCTTGGTCTCCTGAACACTAAGCAATGGTTCTCTCACCTCTCTGGTGGTCCTATGAGAGGGTCAGGTACGATACTATGACATCAATGGTTGCAGCAAACAAAGCTAATTTGGATTCTTTTCAGACGACGATAAGACATTTAACCTCCTTGTTTCCCGTGTTGCGTGTATCGGCAAACTACAACATAAGCCTATTGGATACTCTGGACCTCTAAGTAGACAACTTCTCTGCTACCGTTCTTTGGTTTCCCAAGTCCGCGCTACGCTCCGCATCCTGATTGAGGCTGTTCTGGCCGAACTGTTCCTCAGCGGCGATGCGGACCGTGACCGTGAGGACTGGTCGGAAATGACTCTCAAGTAAGTATAACCCAGAGGAAGAAAAAGGAGCAATTCTGATATATGGATAGGCTCCCCTTTATCAACGACAATGACTGCGGTCTCGGAATCGCTGTCCGGACATACTTGGACGATCTGCCAGCTCAGACTAACCCGACATCACCAGAGGCTCGGGCAGAGACGAAGGCGAAGGGCAAGGCCTGGTTCCAGCACAGCGACAGCTTCAGCGGGAACTTGGACCTGGCGTTTAAGTTGTGGGATGCGGTGTGTACCTTCCCATATTTTTCGGAGTGTTCAGTACTGACTGGCGAACAGGTTTACAAGGCAACACAGGGTGCTGGTAAGGAGGCCAAGGACGCAAAGACATGGGACAATGCCAATGCATGGTTGGCCGGAAGACGGTGATGGTTATTACAGACAACGCTTACAGGGTTGCCGCGATACAGACTCGGCTTGTTGATGGGTGTATACAGGCGGGGGTATACACTTGGCTACATGTAACTGTATGTAGAAACGACAAGAATCTAGACGAGATACCTGCAATGTTTGCCTACAAGTATATATTCCGTAGAGTGCTGCTGTTTCCATAATCGTATAGTAAATCCGAGGTTGTCATGCCGCTATGGACCAAGTGGCCTCTTCCGCGGCGCTGATAAATCCGTCGATCATTTTGGGGCTTCATACATCGACTCGACACCTCAACTTCTTCCATCACCCCATTGACCATTATTAGATAGGTGGTGGTATCGAAATTTATCTTTATATATCTTGGACTTGACCCGTCCCAGACAACCACAATGACTCGCCTGAGCACGCTCCTGGTGAGCTGCCTCACCCTCCTCGTGGGCCTGGCCTTCGCCAATCCCGCCGTCGTCGACCTCGACACCAAAAACTTCGATAAAATCGTCCTGCAATCCGGAAAACCCGCTCTCGTCGAATTCTTCGCTCCCTGGTGCGGCCACTGCAAGAACCTCGCCCCCGTCTACGAAGAACTCGGCCAGTCCTTCGCTTTCGCCTCCGACAAGGTCACCGTTGGTAAGGTCGATGCGGACGAGCACCGCGAATTGGGCCGTCGATTCGGTATCCAGGGTTTCCCCACGCTGAAATGGTTCGATGGCAAGAGTGATAAGCCCGAGGATTACAAGGGTGGTCGGGATCTGGAGAGTCTGGCTGGTTGGATTACGGATAAGACCGGGTTGAGGCCGCGGGGGCCGAAGAAGGAGCCCTCGAAGGTTCAGATGCTGAATGATGCGACGTTCAAGGAGGTTGTTGGTGGTGAGAAGGATGTGCTTGTTGCGTTTACCGCGCCGTGGTGTGGACGTACGTCTCCGGCTGAGTTTGACTGATTTGATCTATTCTTGTGACATTGCTAACCGTTGCAGACTGCAAGAGCCTTGCCCCCACCTGGGAAACACTCGCCAACGACTTCATCCTCGAGCCCAACGTCGTCGTCGCCAAGGTTGACGCCGAAGCCGAGAACGCCAAGTCCCTCGCCAGAGAACAGGGCATTACCGGCTACCCCACCATCAAGTTCTTCCCCAAGGGATCCAAGGAGCCCGAAGCGTACCAGGGCGCTCGCTCCGAGCAAGCCTTCGTTGACTTCCTGAACGAGAAGGCCGGCACTAACCGTGCCGTCGGCGGTGCTCTCAACGAGAAAGCTGGTACTATTTCCAAGGTTGACGCGTTTGTTGGCAAGTATGTTGCCTCGCGCGACTTCCAGAACCTTGTTGGGGAGGTTAAGAAGAGCGTGAAGGGTCTGCAGGACAAGTACGCGCAGTACTATGTAAAGGTTGCGGAGAAGCTTAGCCAGAATCAGGAGTATGCTGAGAAGGAGTTTGCTCGTCTGAGCAAGATTATTCAGAAGGGTGGCTCGGCGCCTGAGAAGGTTGATGACCTTGTCTCGCGCAGTAACATTCTGCGCCAGTTCTTGGGTGGTGGTAAACAGGATGAAAAGGATGAGCTGTAAACGATCTTCAGCTCTTGCTGCTATTTTATTTTGCTTCTCTTGTGATATATTGGTTATGTTGGAAGAAGTGAAAGAACGATAAACTGGTGTATGTTCATGATATGAAATATGACTTTTGGATATGATGTATTTGGAAATCGCTTGTCCTCCGTTCTATATAACATTCGTAGGGTATCTTCAGTATATGCATGGAATTGCCACTCATCAAGGATGCTAAAGTAGCAAATATGCAACTATCTCTCATCTCCTTATAGACAACGCCCACTACCAATTATTCACATTAACGAAAGAAAAGGGTATAAAACAACGCTTCGCAACGCAGCACAGAACTCGAAAGAAACCGATTACTTCGCCGGCGCAGCCGTCACCGCATCGTCCGTAACACTCGTCAATGAAGCCTCAAGGTCGTCCAATCGGTGTGCCATGTCGTCCACTGCCCAGCAGCAAGTATATTAGTTTGCGACCCAGCGCAGCTAGTTAAATACCCCTGGTATAGGGGCAACTCACACTTCCCAAACATATCCCTTGACACATTATCGAATTTGTGCTGTAGTTGGTCGAGGAGCTCGTCGACTGCTGCGTTGAATTGGCCTTGTGCGTCGGTGTTCTGTATATACAAACACAGTTAGCTAGCTATACCGAGTCTCGTATGCTGTGTAACCAACCTGCTGCGACTGGACCGTTTCGCCCGTAGGAGGAGCGACGGCTTCAGTGGGCTTAGCGTCTTCGGTCATGGTGCTGATACTCCTGTTCGAAATCGTATATCAAGGCAAAATACCGTACTATAAGTCGAATCGCAAAGTCCCCAAATCGAGATGCGTATGTACAATATCCAAGGAGTGACATAGTCCTGTAAATAAAGACGATAAGATCCCGGATCAACCATTCCCCCGACTATCCGAACACAAACTAACCCTATCAGTCCTAGCACGTCCTTATCGTCCACGCTAAACCCAATCAGGCCCTAGCGCCATCCCAAAAAAATTCCCGTCGTTGCTGAAGGTGCTGTCGGCGGTCTTGTTTTCAACACACTTTATTAACATCTTTTTCTTCTTCTTTTTTCTCCGTTGAAATTATCCGCATAAGTGAAAAGCGCAATGCCTAAGAGAAGCAAGCTCCTTCAGGCTCTCGATGAGCATAAGGGGAGGGATTATGAGGCTGAGAAGCAGAAGAAGCTAGTCAAGGCCGCGGAGAAGAAGAAGAAGGCGAAGAAGGGTAATGGGGAAGATGAGGATGTGAAGATGGGAGAGGAGGAGGAGGAGAAGGTATGCGCGACTTGTTTAATTTGAAAGCTTTTCTGGTTTATGCGCAATTGCTGACAATTCCTTCTCTAGACTGAGGCCAAGTCCAAGAAGTCGGAACCCAAGACAGACGACAAGGAAGATGCATCTGACGACGAGGAGGAAGAGGATGAAGAGGAGGAGGAGGAGGCAAGTGAGAAAAAAGGCGAAGAGAATGAAGAGGAGGACGAGGACGAGGATGAGGAGGAAGGCGACGAAGAAGAAGACATCCCCCTCTCCGACCTCTCCGACGACGAACGCGAGGACGTGATCCCTCACCAACGCCTGACCATCAACAACTCCGCCGCAATCAACACCTCCCTCAAACGCATCTCCTTCATCACCCCCAAAACCCCTTTCTCAGAGCACAACTCCCTCGTCTCCAAAGATCCCATTGAAGTCCCCGACCCCAACGATGACATCAACAGAGAACTGGCCTTCTACAAGGTCTGCCAATCTGCCGCCCTGACTGCGCGCAACTTGCTCAAGAAGGAGGGCGTTCCGTTTACCCGTCCTGGTGACTACTTTGCCGAGATGGTCAAGTCGGATGAGCATATGGGCAGGATCAAGAAGAAGCTGTATGACGAGGCGGCTAATAAGAAGGCTTCCGCAGAGGCGCGCAAGCAGCGAGATTTGAAGAAATTTGGGAAACAGGTGCAGGTTGCTAAGTTGCAGCAGAGGCAGAAGGAGAAGCGGGAGACTCTAGAGAAGATCAATACTCTCAAGAAGAGTGAGTTCCTTTTTTACCTAGGAATGTTGATGAGTACAAGCTAATGCGATTACAGAGCGCAAGACTGATTCATCCGGCCCTACCGAGGATGCCAACGACCTCTTCGACGTCGCCATTGACAACGCCGACCAGGCCGGTAGTCGCAAGCGTTCCCGCACAGACGCTAACAAGCCCGGCGCCAAGCGCCAGAAGAAGAACGAGAAGTTCGGATTCGGAGGAAAGAAGAGGCATGCTAAGAGTGGTGATGCGGTATCCAGTGGTGATCTGCGCAACTTCTCGCACAAGAAGATGAAGGCTGGTGGTCCTAAGAGACCGGGCAAGAGCAAGAGAGCCAAGGCACGGTCGTGATTGATATATTCGACAGTCTATTTGACATCTTATGTTTTTCTTCAATTCTGGGTACGGAAAGTAAAAACTGTTCTGCTTCGTTTTGATTGGGATTGGCTTGTACGTGTACAAAATAATCATAGAGCGTTCCCTATTTTACATTTTGATAAAAAGTAGACTTCGTTCATATTTCTCGCGTTTGGTATCTCCAAGACATCTAAACAAAATTCATCAGGTCATGCCTCCCGTAATATCCATCCAACGCCCCGTGTCTCATGCACTCAATAGCTTTTACATTAGTTCCAATTACCAATTGCAAGACAATGATACCATGGCATATTATGCCTCATTAGCGCTAGCGGCCGCATTATCCATCTCACCCCCTAACAGCCCAACGCCCATCTCCCTAATCCGACTGAGTAGATTATCCACAGGCATACCAACATTGAGCTGTTTCTCCGCAAAGACCAAATCCAACTTCGCCTGCGTATCCAGCTCATGACTAGAACGGTGGTCCTCAACCAAATCCTTCCCGCGCTTCGAGCTGCTATTCTGAATGACCGCTTCGCATCCGCGGACTTGGCAAGTCCATGTGTCGTCTGGTTCAGCGGTGGGTTCCCGTTCTGGGTCTGCGCCGTGGGAAGGGGTATTTCTGCTAAGGACGAGTTTTCGCAAGGGTGTCTTTGTTTGGATATCTGCATCTGAGAGGACGGAGCGGTTTCGTTTTGCTCTGGTCGTTGAGAGTGGGTCGCGGACTAGCTCGTGGCCGCGGATTTTACTTGGTGTTTCGAAATTGTCCACATGCCCATCGTGGGGATGTTCGTCTGATAAGTATCCATCATCATCGACGGTGGTGCTTCGAGTCCTCTTTCCGATCTGTTTGGCCGACACGGAGCTGATTTTAGGTCGGAGTACGGACTTGCGGACACGGCGTCTGCGGTATCTAGGATGGTCCTCTTGTTCTTCGCTTTCTTCGTTAGATGACTCGTCCTTGTCATTTGAGCGAGGTCGTAAGGGTGTCAAAGTGATATCTTCTGGGTTCCTCTTTCGCTTTGTGGCTGATTTGAGCTCGCGGTAGATGGCCTTGCGGGACCAGTCGAAGTGGGCCGTCTTCGCTTCGTCCATCAATTTGAGGACGTTCTTCGCCCTTGCGGCCACAAGATCTACTGCATACTCGCGGCTGCCAATTTCGAAACGGTCTACCACTGTGGAAATAACGAGGTCGAGGTTTAGCTCACGTTTAGCCAAGTACCCGGCTTCTTTCAGGTCGAGAATGACCTGGTATATAGTGTCTGCTTGTGTTTGAGGAACTGTAGCCGGGTCCGGAGGTGGGGTTTTCTTCTCGGGTGTGCTGTGCGTTTGGATTTCTTCTTCTGGGGTTTGTTCTTTTTCGTCTTCTTTCGCTTCGTTTTCGGCTTTGATCTCTTCGTATGTTTCCTGTTATCGAAATCAGCATACTACAAAAGGCTGGAAATTACTTGGTGAGAACGCACAGGAAATTTCTCACAGAGATGCTCAAACAAATTCGTCCTGGTCCATTGTACACCCTCCTCACCCTTTATCATCCGAGAAAGCAAAAAGGCGTGATACTTGTAGAAAACCTCTGCTGAATCGTCCGCATCCTCGCATATCCCATGTGTATGACTGACATACTAGAGTGATGTCAGCGCCATCCACCACATCTCAGTGTACAAGAACCCACCTCCTCACACAAGTATTCCACAGTGGGGTTCCAATCCTTCCGCTTATTGCGCTTCTTCTGATGCCGGTCCGCGAGGAAATACAGCAGATCGATGGCCTCGACTATCTCGTTGAACATGGGCCGATATCCCTTCGCAGGGGAAATGGAGAACCAGCCCGCACGACCAGCAACCCATATCCCGACTTCCCCATCGTTATGTTGGCCGTAGGCGTAGTGGGTGACGTTTTCGATGACGATGCGCTTCGATCGGTATTCTTCGTCGAGGACTGTTCAAAGCACCGAGAGTTAGCATGATCTCTTTCTCTTTTCTCTCTTTAATTAGAGTAGACGTAGCGCACCAAGAGACTCCTGCTCCTCCTCCACCTCATCCAAACACCCTGTCACCTGTACAGGGTTTTCAGGCGAGGCCGCAAGAAGATTGGCATATCGTGACTTTCCTGGGATCAGGATCCGGACCTCGGACAGGCTGAATTCCTCCCAGTCGTTCTCGTCAACAAGAGACGGGTCTCTGGCGGCCAGGACACTATCTTCTCGCGATGTCATGTCTCTGGTGGTAGCATGGTGCCTTGACCAACCATGCAACCGAAGAGTGGATGCGGTTTTGATTCCGGGAAAGCTGAGAAGCGGGTTTAGAAATGAGAAGGAAAGAGAGTAGTTTCGGTCATCGGAATGTGGTAGTTCTTTGAGGAATTGGTTGTTCGGGGGCCAGGTTATGGACTATGGATGTTGCACTAGTGTTCACTAGCACACTGCCATAGTAGAATTGATTTTGACGGAGTTTATTAAAGAAACATTGTGGGAATATCCAATGGTTACAGTGTGGTGAGCGCAGGTGGAGGTATGGCCTTCATATATCACGTGACTGGTAATTTATTACATAAGCGGTGAATAAATTTGTGCACAAATTGGCATAACAAATTATGCCCAACGGATGAACTGCATTGTATGCCTTCTCCCAGGGATGTCTATTATGAGAAAGACTAAAGATATATCTGCTCACACCTATTCTAGAGCAGACGAGCAGACTCATGAACCAAGAGCATTGAATACAGTACCATACTAGAATCAAAATAGACAACACTCTGAAGGTGCGCAGCGCAAAGACAAGGATTTGACGTGTATAGTGCAGTACCTTCCTGTTGCCGAGTATCAAATCTTGGTACATGATAGAGCATTCTGAGATTTGAGTAATGTGACTATAGAATACCAGATTACTTCCCAGCACACAAGCATGAAAGGGACTTGGGATTCACAAGTTGACCACAACATGGATTCAAGCGATGGAAATACATGGGAACTGAAAAGCATTCCACCGCATGCCCCAAAGTGAGGAAACGATTCAAGAATTCATATGTCCACTCAAGTAGGTACTAAGCTGTCAAGGCGCAACGTGAAGAAAGGGTAGAGTCAGATATTCGAGTAGTATTGTCTCGCGGTTGGTTGTAGTCGATTATCAAGGCTTCTTGAAAATTAACATAATGACCCCCGAGATGTATTGGTGAGCATTCGGGTTACCAGGCAGCGAAATTCAGTTACTGCTGCCTACCACTTTGCACCTGCTACTGCCTGTAGTTCCTGGCATGCGAGTATCGACTGAAAGCTGGGATTGGCGAGTAGCGAGAGAAGCATAACATAAAAACCAAGAGACTATCACAGTACTCTTAGAAGATAAGTGCATTTCACCACATGCCCCAAGCTGTCGTGTCATCAGCGAGGATGCAATCGCTGCACCGGTTGTCTCCCAATACCCTGATACCAAGTCAGAACCCTCCCGTTTTCAAGCATATTGTGTGTGAGAGTAAGACTTACATTGACCCAATAAGGCTGCCTTCCGTCGTTTCTGGGAATCACGCCTCCGTCTTGTAAATGCAAAATTTTACCCGGGAGGCCCATTTCAATATTTTCATGGAGCCAGGTAGCTGTTCTGAGATCCTCCACTTGAAAAATATTCACTGGCTGGCCACATTGGAAGCGCCATTGTGCAATTGGTTTTTTAGGCTCAGATTTATAGGCTCGCTGTCTGACCATGTCGTGGACGTCTGGACAGCTGTCTTCATCGGCCTTGAGGATCTTGAAGCTTCTAGGGGCTGGGTCACTCAGAAGTGCTTTGGCGGCTTTGCTTGGTTTCTTAGCGCGCCAATGCAGCCAATGCAGCCAATGCATATCGTCAGTCTATTTGTAGGGAAGAGCTTTGCTGCAAGAAGTAGTTGAAGATAGGGTTATCTCAGATGAAACCAGATAACATTCTGTCACGAACGCTGCGGAGAGAGAAGAAAGAAAGAGAGGAAGAGAGAAAGAAAGACATTGTGCCTATTTATCTATCCGAATACTTTTGCCTGGCAAGGAATTACGTCGAAATTTGTCATGGGTACCTCTTTTCATATAATATCCTCATGAAATATCTCGGAATACAAGTTCCAAGTTACTCGGAAAGAGTGCAAATGCATCTAAATCATGACTGAGAATCTTGAGCCATTCTCACCTGAGCCAAACCAAAAGTCGAACTTCGGGACTTTGAAACCGCTTGAGAAGGTGCTATGGTGAGGTCCGTCTGACTACTGTTAATCATTGGCGCCTTAGCTTTGTATATAAATATGGCTTTATTGATTCCAGTTATGATGCCTAATCTGCCATACCTATGCTATATCTTGACTTTCTTTTACATCTTTTCCGCTGAGGCCTAACCCACAAGAAATTGGTCAACACCATTGATTATTTAAATATTCCTGTCGGGGGAAGTCCGCGGATGCTGTATGGATTCGAATCCTGCGTCGGTCTCGGTCCAACCCGGTGGCTGCCGGAGAAGGTCAATCAGGACTGGGCCCACAGTGCTGAATAACTGCTGAATTATGTGCAGTGACGGGTGAATCTGACCGTGAACGTACGGTGTGCCAGCTTCCCCTAGTATCCAAGATCAAATATATCCTGGTGACTCCTGCTGTACCAGTTTCAATAGCAAGTCCGGCATGGCTACCAACTCTCCAGTCGTGGTGGCGCTCGCTGTCGGCCTGTTGACACTGCTTTACGTGAGCATCAGGAAGAAGAGCAAAAAGGAGGGGAAAGTTCTGCTCAAGCTCCCCCTCATTGGCGACCTCCATACCTCGCCTATCGACAAGCCGCTGGCGAACTGGGATACATGGATTACGCAGAATGGCCCCATCGCGGTGCCCAAGCTATTTGGAATCGTACCTATTGTCGTTCTGAACTCGTATGAGGTTGTGACGGAGTTGTTCAGCCGCCGCAGCCGGTGGTATAGCAACCGTCCGGCCTCGGTCAGCATGGAGATGATCACTGGTGCTGAGCCAGGGCAGTCGCGATTTACATTGATGCACGACTATGATAATCACCTAAAGCTGCATCACCGGATTCTCGCTCCCAGCCTGGGCGCAGTCGCTGCTCCGCAGTATCAGTCCTTGATGGAACTAGAGTCCAAACAGCTGCTGTCCAACCTCTCCAACGCGGCGCAGCAGAGCCAAGACGGCAGCATAATCAGCACTGACACCATCTACCGCCTCCTGGAGCGCACCCAGTCGAGCGTCATCCTGGGGCTGCATTATGGTCTGCGCATTCCACGACTCGAGGAGCCCATTCTGCACGAGATCATCGATATTCAGACACAGGTGACCCATTTCGCCGCCAACCCTAGCCTACCCGATCTGGTTCCACCGCTGCGACACCTGCCTTCCTTCCTGTCGCCCTGGAGGCGTGCCGCAGACCGGCTGTTTGCCACCCAGGTCGACCTCTACATGCGTTTGTTCCATCATGGGCGGGACTCAGCAGGCTGGAATGCCACGAAGCAGGCCATTGCCACCGCACAGAAGTACACTCCGGCTGCCTCCCCGGTTGCAGACCTTGATCTCGCCTTTACCCTGGCTACTTCCATTCAGGGCGGTATGGAGACCTCCCCGCGCCAGCTGCTGTGGCTGTTCATTGCAGCGCTGCACCAGCCCTCCTTTGTAGCCCAAGCGCATGCTGTCCTCGACGAGGTGGTGGGACGCGATCGCCTCCCGCGCTTTTCGGATCGCTCGAGGCTCACTTTCATCGATGCCGTCGCTCACGAACTGCTCCGGTGGCGGCCCATTTCGCCAGGGTCTATTCCTCGGCGAGCAGACAAGAGTGACAAGTTCAAGGGCGTTAAGATCGGCAAGGGGGTTACAGTCATGGCAAATGCGTGGGCTATCGGTCGAGATGAAGCGCTGTTCGATCCCGCGCTGGGTGACCTACAGGATTTCATACCTGAACGGTGGCTACGGCAGGGCGACGCCGGGGAGGCCAAACTGCGGATCGACCTTCCACTGCCAGTTTTTGGACAGGGCCGACGGATTTGCCAGGGCAAGAGACTCGCCATTGACGGGATCTTTATGCAGGTTGCCAGTTTGCTGTGGGCGTTTGATTTCGAGCTGACAGACGATGAAGTGGTGGATCCGTGGGAGATGGTCGTGGTGGGATTCATGACGATGCCGAGGGAGCGGAAATTCAAGCTTAAGCCAAGAGGGACCTGGGTGCTGGAGGTTATTCAGAGAGAATGGGACGCAGCAGATAAGAGTCTTGACAAGGTGATGGGGACATCAAAGGATGTTGAGAAATAAATTCTGCGGTCCTGATATTAGCATTTGGGAACTGTGACAGTTGAATGACGGCCAATGTCAATAGCAGACTGCCAACGACCACCAATAGTGGCGGACAACGGCTGATAACTTATATTGACGGATAACAACTGAGACCAACGGACTACAATCGTTGACGATGAGAGCGCATTTGATGATGATGAGGCAAATTGAAGTTTGCGAGGCCATACAAACCGGCCCAGGGCTTCAGTCCTCCTGGAGGAGATGATCATGTTACAGATGGTGCTCGTTGACCACAGGAGCTGGGTGGGTTTTGAGCCCTAACACAACCCATCAACGTGTGACGGCTCACAGCGGCTTTATCAACAACATCAACATGGCAAACGATGCCATACAAGCAATCAAGATAAACGGCTGCTTAGCGACGTCGCACGACCTCTATAAAATCTCTTTTGTAGATAGGCTTCTCCTCTCCTCTTCTCTTCTCCAGATTCGATATTCTAATCGATGGTTACACTAGTTTAGATAGAATATCATTGCGTTATTATCTACTAGTCCAAGCCATGACACCACGGGGTTATGAGCTGAGTCAAGGGATTTGAAGTTCCAATTCATATCACATGGTAATACCAGGAACCACATATTATTACCCATGGCGCTTTGAGCACCACAAACTGAATTACTCTTCTCCACGAACCACGTTTTGAAATGAAGATGATCAAGAAACCACTGCGTGGTGCCAACGAGTCGTTCTTGAGAGTCTTCGATGAAATTTCTCATGATCGTAACCTGAAATCTGCGGTGCTAGCCCCTCAAAATCATAATCACCTGCAATCCATCAGTATATGTTCTTCTTGGGTACACTGAATGCGCTTACGGTCTTCATATACGGTCAGACTTGAATCATACTCTCCTCCAGACATGAGTTTTCCATTGTAATAAGACACTAACAACAATCGCTTGTTAGATAAAAGACGGCTTTGTTCATGCCTTGGACAGCAAACTTACTGTCTGAGCGTGCTGGTGGTGTGTCCACAACCTGGCTTGCGTTGACGACAGAGAAGTTCTTTGGCATAGGCGGCCGCCGTTGTAGCTGCATTTTCTTGCCACTGTTTGTTCTTATGGGAGTCTGAATAGTCGCAGATCTCTCGAATCACTAGGCATCGAAAGTCGTCCATCAAACCAGCCGCCTGCATTTCAAAGCAGAGGATGCCAAGTTCCCGGGCCAGCTCATCTCTAGTGCAACCATGCTTCACCACTTGATTGCCAGATGCCATAAGACCATAGTGGATGACAAGGTCATATCCAGCACGAGCAGGTCGCTTCAATAGCCTCCCAGGATTGCAATTGTTGCAAGTATTGTCGGAACCACAGTGGTCGTATTCGGGATCAAACAACAGGTCTTGGTCTACACCGTGAAATTCTTTCTCATAATGGGTGGCTTCGCTACCATCTCCTTTCGGAGATGGCGAATATTGCTTGGTATCGACATATGCGCAACTTTCAGTATGGAGACTGCTGTCATAAGCACTGGTAGCGGCTTGTTCGACATCCCAGTTCGTTCGAAGCGGTCATCGCTCACTGTTATGCCATAATCATATTGTACGACTCCTCCGAAGTCCCTTGTTTGGTTGCTTACTACCACATCGCCCAGTCGAATACCAGCCGTTTCACTTGGAGCTCCCCCGCGATTCCCACCATTAGGAAGAACCGTATCGACTGGAAGGTCGATTGCATTTGTGTAGCTAATGTTGCAGCTGATGTCGTCCCATAAACACCTGATCGGAGACACGCAATGACGATGTTGTGATCATATATCCTACCAAGGATGTATGTGTTATCGTCATTGGGGTTCGTTGGCAAGTTCGGGTGTTTGTCGTCCAGCATCGCTTCAGCCGCAGCCATCTGCAAAGAGAGGGCACACAGCCGGGTGACTGTATAGTCATGATGACGAAGTTCATCGTTGCGGTTGCCATTCATACAGACGTTAAGGACCGTTATG
The DNA here is from genome assembly GCA_039880815.1 of Aspergillus intermedius. NCBI lineage: Eukaryota > Fungi > Ascomycota > Eurotiomycetes > Eurotiales > Aspergillaceae > Aspergillus > Aspergillus intermedius. The sequence continues at coordinate 43,548 of JBDODA010000022.1, read as the reverse complement.
ATTCCCAGCCACGGTAACGAGCTATATAACTGGATCGCCTAGCTGGTATTGAGACGAAAGACTAACAATAGATGGCAACAAAAGTACCCCCGCCCCATCACTCTGCTCTGCAATCTGGAAATGATTGACACGAGACACGGATATGGCAGATAATTGAGGTCAAACTGAGAACCTTAGATCATTGATTTTTCTACCTGCAAATGCCAGATTGCCCCAATATGGTTTTAAGTCTATCCCAGCATGTCGAGAATCGACGCCTCACCATGAAGGATTTTGCGAACATCACACAGCTTCAAAAGTTGATTTTTGACAAAGTATCCTGCTGTGTTCTCCGGGATGCGGAATCTCAGTTCTTCTGAGAAACCATTAAGTCATCTGGCGTTTGATCAACGGAGACGACAATATCAGACCTTTACACTAGCCAGTATCCAACAACAACAACAACAACAACAACAACAACAACAACAACAACAACAACAACAACAACGACGACGACGATGATGATGGAAGGGGGCAATCCATTGGATCCTTAGAAGCCGCCTCGCCGCGCTCGTGAGCTCGAGTAGAAATAAAAATGAGAGAAAAACATACAACAGCTGGAATTCGCTGATGGTTACCCATCTATGTTGTTGTATATAGCCTCAGGTGTCTATTACCTTATCGGTTATAAGTTACGCATATCTCGTAATTTCTTACATATCTGTATTTTTCGTCCGACATCAAGACTCGACTCTCTCTACTCAACCATTCTCCAGGACTCAATTGAGCTCCCAAATTTCACGGATTACCTTGTATTGTTAGCACAGCCCTGGCGTATTGACCTCTACTTCAGACCTCGACTACGAGCTGCCCGGCTAATGAGCCTACCCCGAGGCTTCCGACTCTTTCGCACAACCATGTCCGGCGAAAAGATCTACGAAGGCGTCTTCGCCGTCCACAAACCCCAAGGCGTCACCTCCGCTGACGTTATCCGCAAACTGCAATCTCACCTTAAACCATCTGAGCTCTTCCGCCCTTGGATCGAGCACGAGCGCATCGAGCGCGCCCGCTCCTCCTCCCGCGAAGCGAAATTCTCCCGCAAGCGCAGGAACAAGAACATTGATGTGAAGATCGGACATGGGGGTACCCTTGATCCTCTTGCTACGGGTGTGCTGGTTACGGGTGTGGGGAAGGGAACGAAGCAGTTGAACGATTTCCTGGGATGTACCAAGACATACGAGGCAGTTGTGGTTTTCGGCGCGGAGACGGATAGCTATGATCGACTTGGGAAGATTGTGAGACGCGGGCCGTATGCGCATATCACGCGCGAGGGGGTAGAGAAGGCGCTTGCGCAGTTCCGGGGAAAGATTATGCAGCATCCGCCTATTTTCTCGGCATTGAAAGTGAACGGGAAGAAGCTGTATGAGTATGCGCGGGAGGGGCAGCTGCCGCCGATTGAGATCCAAGCAAGACCAGTGGAGGTTTCGAATCTGGAGATTTTGGAGTGGTATGAGCCGGGTACGCATGAGCATAAGTGGCCTGAGGAGGAGGCGCCGGAAGAGGAGAAGTCTGTTGCGGAGAAACTGCTTGCAAAGGATGATGCGCTACCTGTTGCTGCATCTGTGGAGGAGAGACAGCCTGAGAAGCAGGTTCTTGAGACTTCATCCGCAACAAAGCGTCCCGCAGAGAGTCAGGAAGAAGAAAAAGAGCAATCCGCCCCTACAACAACAGAAGTGACCGCCGACGATTCCATTCCAGCACCAAAAAAGCAGAAGGTTTCTGATGACGCTGCGCAAGATGCACCCGTGGAACAACCAGCAGCCACTGAAATAGCTGAATCTTCCGAATCCTCCGAATCCAAACCCAAGTCTAACGAATCTACCCAACCCCCTGCCGTCAAAATCACCATGACCGTCTCCTCCGGCTTCTACGTCCGTTCCCTGGCCCATGATCTAGGAAAAGCCCTTGGTAGCTGTGCCCTCATGAGCGAGCTCTCCCGTACTCGCCAAGCAGATTTTACGCTTGATTCTGATAAGATCCTCGAGTACAAGGACTTAGATGCTGGGGAGGAAGTCTGGGGCCCGAAGGTGCAAGGGTTCTTGGAAGAATGGGAGAAGAAGAGGGAGAGGGATGCAAGGGCTGAGTCCTCATGATTGTCTTGTATATATCTGGTATGTTCATAAAAGCTTCCGGTTCAAGGGCAATATTCTACATCTCCAATTTGTCCCAACCACTCAAAATGCATCACATGAAGCTGGAGTTTTGAAACAAAGAAACCTATAGCCCCATGTAGCTTTGTTGCATAAAGAAATGTCAGCATAAGCCTGACACATGACTCGTGCTTGATATCCAGTAGGCAGTAATGGTAATAGAGTTGATATTCTGCACTGATTGTATGACACGCTGCTGATTGGAAACTGTAGGGTCACATATAATACACAGACGTCACCATCAGCCCATCAGCTGTTGCGTTCAGAATGACTAGAATGACTTGAATGCCCTTCTGGGCGAGATTCGTCTCTGGTCATTCCATTTCCCGTTGATCTTTCTTGCAAATATTGTATTGCTGATACCTATGCCCGGATCCATGTTCATATCCTTCTTTTCTTTTTCTGCATATGTTTACTAGCACACGTATCGGAACCTTATGAGACATTTTCTCGCCTTCTCACATATATCACAGAATGGTGCGGAATAATTTTTATCCGTGAATCAACTCGATTAAACATAGTTTGACACCCTAAATCGTTAACTGTTACGAGGTGGCTCTACATAACCTGTGGAATAAATGACTTACTCGATCAAATTACCGTCAGGATCCCGCACGTACACACTCCGTATCCTCCCCTGTGCCCCGGTCCTGTCCACAACTTTAGAGCCTTCAAGTACCTACATTCAGACTCTCAGCACAAAGTCTCAATAGAGTACTCAACGCTCTTACCTCAATTTCTGCCTTTTGAAACGCTTGAAGCACCTGGTCCACGTTCGTCTCAGTCAAGAAGCAGAGATCGGCACTTCCAGGCTGAACATTCTGAGCTTTTGGTTCGAACTCCCTAGTGAATTCATGGAGATTGATTTTCTGGGTGCCAAACACGAGTGCATGTCTTATATTCAGTAAGCAAGGTATCCACTTGAATGTCACATCCCTGTGCCCATACCTCTGGATACTCTGGCTAAGTGGTGAAGTGAAGATCTCATGTCGCATACCGAGATGCTCTGTGTAAAATTTAACGGTCTCTGGAATAGAACGGACGGTTAAGACTAAGTGGTCTAAGGATTTCACCACAACGCTGGCCATCTTCGAAGTAAAACGCTGCGGAGGAGATAATTGTAATATTGAATATGGCAGGGAAAGCTGGAACTTCCATGGTATTCATACCGAGGATTACCCCGCATTTGCAATTTTCGTCCAAATCTAGGCTATAGAGACATTTATGGGACGATTGAATATATCCAGAATTCGCCTCTTACAGCTATGTAGTGTCACATATATGCACCCTGGAGCCGGTGAATATCGGTTTAAATCTGAGGTGTAAAGTTCCTCCTTGGTCACTGTCACCTTCACAGGCGGGCGAGTCTCCAAATTTGAACCAAAGCTGAGTACTTAGGGTACACCAACATGTCGCAATCAATGGTCCTACCCCATTGTAGAAACGTACAAAAATGGATCGACTGCTGTAAACGAGTCACCCATAGCATGAACCCTGCTCAGCCTCTCTTCGATGTAAGGGTAAGCTTCCAATATCGTATTCAGCGCTTTGGCCCTAATGGCGTCCAGATTTGCGGGATCTTTTGAAGTAGACCAGCGTTCCAGCCAGGAATGCCCAAAGCCACCGGCATATAACGTGCCCGATAGATAATTCATCCATTCGTAAGCTTTTGCCGTTTCGATTGACGTGTGGCTCATTAAGTGCTTCTCCGGGGCGAGGCTGGAGATGGCCGTAGCCACGATGGGTAGTTCGGTGATTACCTCTCGTCGGTGGAAATGGGGCACGCGCATTTAGGGTTGATGCGGTAGAAGTCTTCGGAAAAATGGACTCGTGTTCCTTTCCTCTTGACCATAATCGGTTCGAAATCTGTTCCAACTTCGTGGAGAAGGATGTGCGGGCATAGTAGCATGCGCCTGTCGCGAAGAAGTATTTAATTTGAGAGATCATGAAATAGTATCTTCACTTTACTGTTGGTACGGGTGAGCTTAAGCGGAGGGTATCGGGAAATTCATGTCGCAGCAAGCTCTATCCGATGCATTACGCAAGATGTCCTTCGCTGCTAAACCACTCCGGGCCCCGTGTTGGGTGGAGCTTTCGTTCCTTCTGCGGTCTGGGCTGCAGGATTTGATTTCTAATCTGTCAGATGTGTAGTTACAATGTTTAATGTCCCCAATATATTCACCGCCAGCAATGGAAAAGACGCTACCTTGAAATATCATTTTGCATTCACATGTTGTCAGAGGTTACTGCCATTGTACGATTCTTTCTCTTCTTTTTTCCATCTTTTCTTCTGCCCTTAAGATCCCCTTCTTCCCCGCCAGGGTGCAAAGTTGTAGTTCGAAAATTCCGAAACCCCCAAGGATGGACATCTTTATAGGGTTATATCCCGACTTTTCTTACAATACGGGTGCCCTTAGACCAACGCAGCTCAAGCGCTTCAAGTTGACAACTTTGTTACACCGGCTATGTTGCAGCTGTGGAGCATTTACAGCCCACTCCCTCATTATGTTGCTATTGGCGGACAAAAGCCCTAATACTATGACCTTGCATCATGACAGGGAACATACATACTACAATGGAGCAGCTCGACCCCCATGCTTGGGGAATAAAAGTCTTGCGGATTGGATAAGTAGTATTCTAGGCTCAACAGGCCACTGGGAGAGGCGGGATGACTTCCCGATGAGAACGTTGTTGTGTTTGTGGGATATCAACCGTACTAACTTGCAAAAATGTCAATACCATTAACCAGCAAAATGCCGATGGACTGAATGTGTTAGATCCCTTACAACACCCGCGTAATTATTTTGGTCCTGCTTGAATATTCAACATGCGGATGCAAAGATACTAGGGCTAAGAATGTCGTCTGTTCAAGGGCATTCAACTAAAGCTACAGCAGGGAGACGTGAATATAACGATGGTGATGTCGGTGATTTGTGATCATGGCATCCCAATGAAAATGGTGAGCTCATTGGAGTATTGATTGCTTCAGAGGCGGGCAACGTCCTTCTTTTACCGTACTATCGTTTGTGGCGCCAAAGCTCATGAAGACAGTCAATAGTTTAACTTTGACACATGGAATACCAACAGCTCCGATTCGACGAGGGGCCGAAGTGGACTCCCAACAAATTTCCCGAAATGAGTTGAGAGAGCCTTCTGATCTCCACTTGCTTGCTAGGTTGCCCTGAATGCGTGCAGATACAGCTGTCTGGCATACAAGAATACACGCCAAGGTCACATCGGCAAGTCCAAGAACATAGTAAACTACCCTAGGAGGTGGACTTTATGGCCAACCATAGATATTCTGACGAGGTTTCCATGTCACCCTGATCACAACTAGGGCATTGATTACAAGCCTCAGAGGAAGTTTCTATCGGTCTTATCCAATTGCAAGCATACCTTTAAACAGAAATACGGTTCGCCAATCAAAAGCCGTATTAAATGCGAGTGCTAGGAGTCTAGCCAATAATTATCCATTGATAACATCCATCTCTTCCAACATGCTCGAAGACTGATGACGACTATTGAGTTGAGGAGGCCTCAGAGATCAGAGCTTTTTAACTAGAAGGCATCGCGCCAAGAAAAGCGCAGTAAGGTAACCACGCCTTTAAACATCATCCTGATGTATGAGGATAAAACCATCCAAACTCTGGCTGGCCAGAGAACCTCGGTGATATTCAATAATCCGAAATGGACAGAAATGATTACCTGCGCTCAATGGGCATGACTACGGCAGTGAGTAGAAATGACCGAGTCTACGTCCGTTAAATTGTCGTAAATGCTCACTGTCTTGTTCGAGAGGAAAGTACATGCTATGATGTCTTGAATTTGACATGTGCTGACCGTTCGGGAAAGAAGTTGAGACGCTCCCTCGGAGAAAACAAGGCGAACGATTAGAATCTGTTGATATGACAGGGTCTTTTGCCCACAGTTAGCATGAAAGGAATCAGTTCTCTGCTAACGAGGGGGTATGACAAACCAATCCCAGTCTGCCTCTAATACATCTAACAGCACCCAAACTAGACTGAACCTCAAGACACTAGAGAAGCCACATCCCGGGGAATGGAATACGGTGGTTTGATTCGGCTTTCCGCCCAGAGCGGCTGCGCAGAGCATTGGACATGACGAGTCGTGCTTTGCCGCCGTCCTATCCTAGTCTCCTATAGTCCTGTGTACAGGGACAAAACGAGAACCAAGAGGCAGTAAATCGAATGTTAGAAACAATAACACCTATCAAGAGCACCTCGCTTCATCTCTGACAGCATCATCCTGCATAAACATCCATTTTAATCACGATATTTCCCATTTGTTACCGCCGATGCTAATTGAGTGGACATGTATCGGAATTTCAGATCACACCCAGACTGACTCAGGCCAGTGGCCTTACACAAACCTTCTAGGCAATACTGTTGATGAAGGAACGTCCCTTGTAAAAAAGCCATCAGCATACCTGTTTATCCTATCATTGTGTAAAAAAAAAAAAAAAAAGGACGCTCAACTGGCTGCACGGTAGGGAGGCTGGATGTTTCCGAATATAAAGAAGCCTCCCACTCATTTTTAATCACATTTGTTCCATATCCACAGGAATAATGAACATTTTCGATTTGTAACGGTGAGTATAACCAGCGATTCCGGACCATGGCCTTTCAATGGAAATACGAAATACTGAGCTCTCCGGGTTACTGGTCGGTGGGCAAGACCTCTCCCCATATTTCCCATACGAAAGGTCCGCTAGCGTGCCTCGTTATCAGAATCGTAATAGAGCCACTCGCTGAGCGAATTTTGTGGGTGTCATGAGAAATCGGTGGTTTACGGTTGGTGTGTCGAATTGCTTAATTCAAACCAATCCGTGTTAGGAACTTCATCCTATATAGTGCTATCTTGGCATTTAGCGAGGACACGCACCTTAGATAGACTATACGCCGGCTGCTTAGTCCGGTCCACATAGAAACCACAAGCCACAAGCTGATATAGAATAATATTACTTACTAGCAATAACTGGAATCGAAAATCATGCACTTCATCAACCAGGCAAAACGACAAGAAATGCCCACATATTGACAAGATATAAATGTCTATGTAGCTGCATTATAAACAGAAGGAGACCATTTTAGATGGGGTATACCGCTGAAGACACAGAATACACAAAAGAGGAAACCAAAATGAAAGACCCAAAAAACGTGAGAAGAATGGGAAGGAATGCAGGATGAATGATTTATAACACAGTGAGATGAAGATAATATGCAGCCAGGAAATTGCTCTATGCCAGGATAAATAAGATAAAAGATGAAAAGAGGTTGGGCTATCAAACAGACTGGTAAGCACCGTGGGCTTGGACAAGTGCTAAATATTGTTAGCGCCTGTTTTTCAAGGTTAGGCGGGATAACTTACTTTGAAGAACAGAAGCTTGCCCCTGTCTCGATTCGCAAGCACACTGGAGGGTGCTTCCGTCCAAGAAATCCAACACTATGCTATTAGGCAGCTCCTGACAGTCCTCATCCGGAAGAGAAGGCGTTCTGAACTCGGTCAGGTGGTACTTCTTGGTCATGTTACGGCCAGTGGAATCCACATTGGCCGGCGTGAGCACCAGATAGCCCTTGTCATCAATCCGGACGAAGCGTCGCTTCCAGAGAAGTGTATCCGGGAACTGGACATTAACTTCACCAATGTCGATAGCCTGAACTTCAGGGGCCTTGGCGGGGGCAGACTCGGGCTCAGGTGATTTCTCCAGTGTCATGATGTCTTCCTCTCCCTTCAACGATCCGGAGGGACTCAAAGTTCCGAGGAGACTCTTGCGGGAGTTTGATGTGATGGAAGACATGCGGTTTAGGAGTCGGGAAGCGCGAGATGCTTTCTTGTCTTCACCCTCGTTCTTAGAAGAGACCGACATCCGGCTCTCCGATCGTTGTATCGTGGGAGCTCCAGATCCCGCAGACGATGTAGACATGCTACGCTCCTCCCGGTCATCAGTGGCCGACTCTGCTGTGAGATTCGCGGAAGCGGGGACCTCGGACGTCTCATGCTCGACGGTCAAGGGGCTTGCTTGAAGCTGGTTGTCGGGCGAAGCACCGTCTACATCACGGACTATCCGAGCAGTCACGGATACCGAGCTCGTGGTTTGCGTGCCATTCAAACTCGACTGAGAGTCATCGCGGGTCAGGTTTGCGGCTTGCGAGGTAGGACGGGAAGTCGAGGCACTTCTGGAGATTGCCGGCGAATTCAGGCTCCCAGGAGGTTGTGAGATTGAAGCGCGTTTCCGGAATGTTTCAAACGATTGAGCCGCGTGAGACCCAGCCATGTTCGGTGGTGTCGCCGTGGCGGACACATCACGGTTGCCGGTGAACTTCTCCAACGCCTTGATACGGCTGGAGATTCCGGAAGAGACGTTGACCTTTCGAGCCACCAAGACCGGAGACTTGGGGCCAGCGGCAGTCTCTAGGTAGGTGCTAGAGACCGACCGACCCCCAGCGACAGCTTGCAAGTTGGCCGACTGTGATTCCACCGCCGCAGTTGGGTTTGAGACTGCTCTAGTATTCACCTGGGTCTCCGGCGACGGCGACGATGCCGGTTGTTCATCCCCATGGTCTGCGAAAGCGGGCGATCCAACGGACACAGGCTTGGCTTCCTGCACCGTAGCACTCTTCAGTTCTTCCATGAAGGAATCATCCGAGAGCAAGTTATCCTCATCAGAATATTCGGGAGTCGGTACTTGAATGGGCTCGAGGTACGGTTTGCGCTTTTCCCTGCGTTCGGTGACGTGCTGTCTTACCGGGTCTGAAGATTCAGGGGTTGGCGAATCATGCTGCGAGTCGCAGTCAATTGGAGCGATTGAGTTCGAAGAGGCGTCGGGGATGGTAGTAGATGTGTCAGGTCGCGGGAAGGTTTCAGGGGCAGCGTCCACCTCCTGTTCACTGGAATTAGGAGGTGGATTTGTGGGCGGTGGAGAAATGACAATTTCGTTTTTGGGAGCGTTTCCAGACTTATTCTCGAGTGGGCCATCGACGGCACTAGGCGAGCGCGGGCCATCTTCAGGCTTGCTGTCAATACCTGCCGAGGAAGACACAGGGATAGGGAAATCGTCGGCTGTTGGCTCTTTTTCCTCTTCCCCAAGGTGGTCATCAGCGACATCATCAGTATTATGATTATTATTAGTCTGCTCCTTGTCAATGGTGGTGGTAGCAGCAGTAGTGCGTGTAGTAAGAGGTGTAGTGATAGTGGAGGAATGCTGATCGCCATCGGAATCCGAAACCACCATATCCACGGCCGAGTCAGGTTTTGATTGGACAGGCGAGATGAAGGACGTTGCCTCATTACGGGGTTCTGTGCTCTGGTCCGATCTGGGTTTATAATTATCGACAGCTGCTGCTCCCTTGTCGTGGTTGAGCTGCCCGTAACCGACATTCTCTTTGTTTTTGTCGATTTCGGCAGAAGATTGCTTCTGTTTGCTCTGCCCAGATCGTTTTTCCATCTGCTTTTTACGCTGCTGAAGGGCCTTCATCAGCCGCTCCTTCTCCGGAGACAAGCCCGAGGTCGACACTGCACTCAGAGATTTGGCCCCAGGTGAAATGTGAGGCCGCGAAATCGGCATCGACAGCGGAGGCACCAATAGTGGAGGTACACCAGGTGCTGCTCCCTTGCCGGACATCGGGGATGCTACGGGATTTCCCTGAGATCGAGGTCGAAGGGGAGTAGTGTTTGGACTGGGTCTTCGCAGAGCCGACGAACGAACACCAGCTGGTAACGATGCGACCGGCCGCTTTTCCTGACTTCGTGGGCGGCTGCTTGCCTCTACTGACGGCCGCGGTCCCCGCTTGACTTTGGGTGTGGTATATGGAGATATATGATCCAGGTCTCGCATTGACGGTCGCGAGGACTGGGAAAACCGGCGCGAATCAGACGGTGCATTGGAAAGTTCGTCGCGGAAGTTCCTATGCAAAGATGCACGTTCGGAGCTGTGATCGAAGGTAACCGAGGGAGGAGCAGGGAAATTATCAATGGTCGACGAGACATCGAAGGCATTCGTTTCGGGCTCTGGCTGGTCACTGGCACTGGTCGTTTGGTGCAATCTCGATGGCGCACGCTGGGAAGCCGTTACGGTAGCGTCGGATCGTTGGCTAAACGGTCTCTGGGGCGTCTCGCTCACTGGGGATTGAGCCTGCGATTCGTCTTTGTCCGGCGTGTTTTCCTCTGCATCTTCCGTAATTTCCATCAGCCTGCGACGGCGGAGGGAACTCGAAGAGGAGGTGATAGAACCTGAAGCAGCATGTAACAAGCACGCGGAGGACAGTGCACTTTCGGTGAGATCCGTCGACTTGGACAGCGAGAAAACGGTGTCGTGGGGAGAGAACTTGTCTAGGACGGATTGGAATTGAACGGTGGTACGGGCTAGACAGGTTTCAAGGATCGCGTCAGCTTTGAACCACGGGTGCCAACCTTCTACAAACAGTCGGTGTAAGAGCGCTTACCTTTGACCAGTCTTGACAGGTCCTCCGGCAGATAGCTGAGAACTACCTTCCTCCGGCGATACTGTACAAACCCGTAGAGCGGAGAGGCCTCTTCGTAGCCGTCGATCGCATTTCGCACGTCGGGAATGCCGCCAGTGCCTCGACTGAGCAGAGCCACTTCATCCCTTGAGGTATAATGGAGCAGAAGCCTGAATGCAACATCGTGCGCGCGTCAGTAACTGTCACTATCCAGCCTCGAGTCTTGCTCGTTGTGACCGCGGGCGTCCGCGAACGCCGCACCTCGGCCCCTGGAAGAGCGGGAAAAACGATAAACAGCACTTACCATCCTCCAGCTTCAGTCAGAGCGGACTGATAGGCTTCGAGCACGTCGGGATTATCCAGGCCATTCAAAGACATGACGACCAGCAACACATTGGAACCGAGAGATCGTGGTCGGTGCGGACGCGGAGGGAGAATGAGAACAAGGAGGGGTTGTCGATAAGGCCAGACAGAGCAAGAGAAAGAACGACAAAGCAACACAATAAGCGAGCGACCAGAATAAAACGTGCGAGAAGAAGCGAACGTGGACCTTTCCGCAGGCGCGAAGATGATCTGTAAATTCCTGCAGATATAATGTGTCTGTACTCGTATGGGGTAGAGAGCGCGAGTACGGAGCACTTTCCCGGTCAGATCTCGCAATAAACTAGAGATCGGATCAACCGCTGAGAAAATAATAATATAAAGAGAATGAATGAATGAAATGAAATGAAGTGAAAATAATAATAAAAATGGCTATGGGTATAGTCCCTCTCAGGAGGCCATTGATTCGGCGGTTGACTTTCAGGGGCCGAGAATGAGAGGAACCGTGGGGAGCGCCTTTAATTGGGACCTCCACTGTTGGGCTGGCAATGCACTGGCACTGGCTGGCTCAATGACTGCTGTGTATCAGATTATGCAGGCCATATTAACCTCCAGAAATAGAAAAGATGTGTTGTTATACAGGTCGGTGTACTGTATAACATACCCCTCTATGGACACGGAGATACGGAGAGAAATACAAGCACATCTAGGATGTCTTAATACTACAATTGCATGAATACTACATAGTACGTAGAATGAGAGTCAATCAGACGAGTAAGCATGCAAAGCATGTACATCAATATGGAGAAACCAATCCCATTTTCTGTCCCAAATCAATTCAGCCACTCCCTGAAAATCACGTGGTGATGACCATTTCCTAAAAAGAACATAGGGCTGCTGCTGACAAGGCTAGTCGTCCCACGGGCGTAGAGAATCAAATGCCCTGTCATATGCCACCCCCTTCCTCTCCTCTTTCAGATTATGCCGAAACTGATCAAGATCCATTTCCCTCGTCCTGGACGCATCAAAAGTCTTGTAGGTTCTTATAGTAACTTCCCGGGAACAGATCCGTGAATTTAACCACAGGGGCTGCCGTGTCTGTCTTTGGGATAATTTGCTATTCATATCAGCTGTAATAGTCAGGTTCAAGGGCGGAATACTTACAGTGTGCTCGCCTCGCCGTTGTGGACCAGACGGGCCCCTTTCCCAAACTTCTAAAGACACGTTCAAAGAACCTTCCCAGTTGTCCGGGTCAACCTTGCCATGGAGTCCATTGTACACGCCGTCATCAGATCTGACTCAAAGTCTTCCTCTATCTTCTCCTTACACGTCCGTCATGTGCAGGGCTTTCCCTTTTGTGTTCCTAAAGTCGACAAGCAGGCTCCGGATGCGGCAGCACGATGCTTCTAGCTTTCGTTTTTGATAGGGCTTCTTTATCCTCCTTAATATTGACGAGAATCATAACGTTCATTTCCTTGCCCCCGACAAGCCACTGCTCCTTGTCAACAAGCGTGTCTTCACCAATCTTCGCTAATTCCCATTTAAATGGACGCTCGAGCCGGGGGCATAGGAGCTCTATCTCACTCCCTGTAAGGAATCTGGTCAAGCAGCCTGTTAGAAAAAAAAAAAAAAAGGTTATATACCATACAGGAGACGCCGGGGCGGGAATGCTCGCCCTGACTTTGACAGTCAGAGTGCGCCTTTTAGGGTCATAGGATGAACGCGGGTTTATCCTTTCTTTCTCAGTACAAAATGTCATGCATGCTGACTGCATATATCATATTCTATGGCACACGCACCCTCAAGTCATCCTTTTTGTCCGCCGGGAGGTAGCGATGCAACAAATCAACTAGCTGTTCATCGTCAATAATCTGAACCTTGGCGGTGGATGACATGGCTGGCTGTTTGAGGTATCACTTGTGAGTGAAGGGTAAGAGTTGGACCGGGAGTCGTTAGATAGGAGACAAGAGCAGGCACTAATCATCAGACATCACAGTTTCCTGGTTTATGGATGCCTACAAATTCCAGAAAATGCCTATTTACCCCAGCGAGATCACGATTACTGCTTCTGCGCATGATCAACATAAAACAGGACACAATGTTTTTGATTCAGAATCCCCTTTCCTTCTTGCCTTTCTTGAGAATTTGGATACTGCGGATGAATTAAAGAGCTGATTGAAGTGATAATAAGTGAAGTAGGTTAAGTCAGTATATAGGGCCAGTTTGGAAGAACGGAGAGCACCGATGCGGGGATCGGATCCCCGCGATAAGCAACTGCATACTTAAATGCCATCAAAGACCACAGCTCCCGGTGCTCAGTGAAAGAAGAAACAATAACTGCCCAATCTTCCAATATGCTGTCAACCCTTCCTTCACCATCAAGCATATCATCTCTCTCCCAGGAACAGCAGTTCCAAGTTCTCGACACCCTCTTTGAACCATCACCGGAACTCCATGCCATCACAGGGCCTGTCCTAGCAGCCCACCCATTCGCCTCATATGCTAACCTGGCTGATGCTGTGCGAGGTCAATTGTCAGCACTGTCTTTATCACATTTACCTGTGGACCGACAAACACTCATGAAGATCCTGGGATCGCATCCTCGCCTGGGCAGACCGCCAGCCAAAGCTACAGAGCATTTAAGCGACTTGAGCAGAAAAGAACAGGCCAATTTGAACACATCAGCTACGGGGGACCAGGTAGAGCGTTTGAACCTGTTGAATCAGGAATACGAGGAGAGATTTCCTGGGTTGAGATTTGTGTATGTCGAAGTCGGTTCCCCAGATGTGAGCAATTCTAATGGCATCCCATGCAGAACATTTGTCAATGGCCGAAATCGAGATGTGATCATGGAAGAGATGCGCCAGAGGATTGACCGTGGCGACCAGAGCCGCGAGATTGAGGAGAATATCCAGGTTAGTTGTTCGTGTCGCAACGCTTCCCGGATGCTGATATCCAAACCCCTAGGCCATGTGCGATATTGCCAAAGACCGGGCGAGGAAACTACAGCAACCAGCGAACATATGACATGTCCGATAGGGTTGAATATACCGCGCTGTTATAGCGATCCTTCCAAGCACTCCGACCATAGAGTGGCATAGCTTTGCATTTCCGTCTCGGATCTGAGACAAGCCTGCAATGGCTTTTTGAATATATAGTCCATCCCCTCTCCAGAGTACTCTGTATAGATCATGAAAAGTATGCGGTAGAGTGGAAGTAAATCGAAAAAAAAAAAAAAAACGCTTTGATGTCATACATTTCCACATCCGGCTGGTGCCGCTTTTTCCATTGCTCGCTCTTTTCTCGCTCTCCGAAGTTCACTTCCTTTATTTGGTCCTCGGACGCGCGACTGGCCATCGCTGGCCTTTAATTTCCCTCTTTTTTACTTAAAGCGAACCCTTCCACATGTGCAGCCTCCAGTGCCCTCCTCAGCATGGCCGAGGCTTCCACTGCTGGGCCGCGCGCTTCGTCGGTCCCCGCCATCATCACCACCACCGGCTCTGCCAGTTCGTCCTCGCACATCACCAGGGATCCGAGTAACCAGAGCGGTACTAGCAAGCACCAGTCGGGTCCTGCGCGGACGTCACAATCGTCTCCCATCGGTACGTTAATTCTTGTGCGTCCTGTCACAGGGCATGGAGGTATGCCCGGGTCCGTCAGGAACTTCAAGGGATATCCCGGCCAGAGACCAATGATACACCTGGGGATATTATCGTGCATTAAAAGGATGGCCGGCTGACTGACTGGCGATTTTGTTCCGGGTTTAGGTCCTACATCGCCGGATGTCGCATCGGGATCGAGCAGTAATCAACAGCAAGATGCGCAAAGGAACCACCGAACTACACAGAGTCTTAGTTACTCGAACCACCGGGCCAGTGGCTCTGTCACGAGATATTCCACATCCTCTCCTACTGTTGTGGACCCCAGTGCGGAATCCAGTGCGATAGACCCGTTATCTCAAGTGAGTCACTGTTTACGAAGGCATCTGCCTTGCTCTAATGTCGCTGACGGAGACGATCTTGTGCCCGACCTATAGCATATTATTCAGCGCACGAATACCCAAAAATCCATTCCTTTGAAACTGCTAGGGAGAGCGCCTTACGAGGCTGAGGCCGGTGGCACAGACAACTACAATGCAGACGAACAGGGCTTAATCCGACGGGATTCAGGGCCACACCAAAGGCCCCCCGAGAAGAAGAAGTGAGTTGGCGACGCATATCCCGTTTCCCGTGTATGGTGCAAGTCGGGTGATGACCGCTTGTCACCCTGCACAGTGACATGCGCGTACTTCATTGACAGCCCTGCGCTTCTCCGTCTTAAACCTGTTCGCTGACTTTAATTTTTCCCCTTCAACTACAGAAAAGGCGTTTCTTTCCTCAGTCGCATAATCCCGGGCAAAAAGAAGGACCGGCTTTCCGATGCTGAAGACGATGTATCTGAGTCCGAAAACGGCCGCATGGACTCCGACGCCGCTGCACAACCTATAGGTTTTATTCCTCGATTCCCGCGGCCGCCGAAATATCTCAGAGTTCGCGCGCACTACAAAAAGGAAAAGACATTCAACCGGGTTTTCGTCGCGCAAGAACTGGAGGGCGCTGATGGTATGTTGAGCGCGGCGAATAAGGATGTAACCAGCTCGGTAGTCGGATCCGAAAAAGGTCACGATACTGGGAAAGCGGTATGGTCGCTTGTCTTCTCCAAAGATGGGAAATACCTTGCAGCTGCGGGGCAGGATCGAAAGGTTCGCATCTGGGAGGTTATCGCTTCGCCTAGCGACAGAGACGAGGTCGAGAGCGATGAGGAACAGGACCATGACGAGCTTCCCAAGTTGAAAGCACCGGTATTTCGGTCGAAGCCTATTCAAGTGCTTGAGGGACATACAGGCAGTGTCCTAGACCTGAGTTGGAGCAAGGTACGATACATAACCGCACTGCTAATCCCTATGCTGACAAGGTGCGCGCAGAACAATTTCCTACTTTCTTCATCTATGGACAAAACGGTTCGCCTGTGGCACGTAACTAGACCCGAATGTCTGTGTTGTTTCCAGCATAGCGATTTTGTCACGTCGATCCAGTTCCATCCCCGCGATGACCGTTTCTTCCTGGCCGGATCTCTCGACACCAAGCTCCGACTCTGGAGTATCCCGGATAAAAGCGTGGCGTTTGTGGTATCGGTGCCAGCAATGATTACATCGGTCGCCTTCACTCCGGATGGCCTGTACGCAATAGCCGGATGCCTTAATGGACTGTGCATCATTTACCAGACGGACGGCCTCAAGCCAATAGACCAGATGCATGTACGGTCTGCGCGCGGTCGCAACGCGAAAGGTAGTAAGATTACGGGCATTGACGCCTTTGCTCTTCCCGACGACCCAAATGCGGATGTCAAGCTCTTGATCACTAGCAACGATTCCCGAATCAGACTCTACAACCTCAAGGACCGATCCTTAGAGGCTAAATTCCGTGGCAACGAAAATACCTGCAGTCAAATTCGCGCATCCTTCAGCAACGATGGGAAGCATATTATCTGCGGGAGCGAGGATCGTCGAACGTATATATGGCCTACTAATACTACTGAGAAAGACATGGACAAGCGCGCGGTCGAGGTATTCGAAACACACTCGTCCATGGTGACGGCAGCCGTAATGGCTCCCACGAAGACCAAACAGACTCTGAGTTTCTCGGAAGACCCGGTCTATGATATTTGCAATCCACCGCCAGTGACACTGGTAGGCAAAGATGAGTCCACGCTAAAGGACAACGATTCCGGGAACCGGAACTCCGGAGCTAGTAAGCAGGCACAAGAGTCGCCTACTTATGTCTCGCGTTCAACCCACCCTGACGGCAACATCATTATTGTAGCCGACTATTCGGGGAGGATCAAAGTCTTGCGACAGGACTGCGCGTACCAGAAGCGGCGCTACGCCAACTGGGATGCTCACTCCACCATCTCCAGAAGACTGCTTCGACGGTCCAACTCGACGCGCCACAGCCTCGCGTCTTCCATCGGAAAAGATTCTCATAAAACGCCCTCCGAACGGATTCTGTCCTGGCGCAATTCTGTCGTCCGACATAACGCAGGCCATGCCAACGGTACCGGTACGAGGACCAGGAGCCCTTCAGGCAAATCCATCCCTAATGTTTCGCGCTACTCGAGCCCAGGTGGCGGTTCCCCAAGGCCACGTGCGGACTCTCGCTCCTTCACCATGTCTCCATCACCCTCAGCATACAAAAACTCCCTCGACAGCCCACGCTCCAGCGCTGACACATCGCGGCAAAACACCACACCCCGAAAACGAGAACCCATGCCTAAATCCCCCTTACCCCTATCCTCGGCTGCGATCGTCGCAAGCGGTCAAGACCACGATAACCCGCTCTGGATCCAAGGCGAGCAAAGCAACGCCTACTGGAACAAGATCACACATGACGCCTTTGCCGCGCAGAACCGCCAGTCTCGCCTACTTGCCCCGGATCGATCATCTGTTCCAGACGCAGATCGAAAATTGAGCATTGGGAGTGAGTTCTTGAGTAGCGACTATGCATCGTCCAATGGGGAGAATGATGATGGGGATGGTGATGTTCTGAAGTGTGATAATTGTCAGGGGACGAATTTCCGGGCGAGTAGGGGGAGAAACGGGAAGCAGAGGTTGGTTTGTGTGAGGTGTTTGAGGCCGGTGAGCTGATGCCGGTGAACTCGTGGTTTTGGTTTATTTATCTTCTATCTTTTTTTTTTCTATATCCTGCAATTTTGGTTATTAATCGTTGGCATGGTTGGTGTTTTGGTTAGTTTGGTCGATGAGATTACCTGTACATGGAATGGTGCTTGGAATAACGTGGTTAGCACGGAGTATATTACACGAGCAATGTGACATATGGCATTATGTATATACGCGATATAAATCCATCTCAATTAACTAGTCTGAACCTATTCATCTTATCCCAAGCCCTCACTAATTGTACACACTAGAGTATACTGCCGGCTGTCTCCGCCAAGCTCCGACGACTCGCATCTCCACGCTGTCTGTTCGCACTCATCTCATATCCGCGAATATCTGCCACTTATTTATCTCTCTTTTTCGTTCACGTTGCTGAGTGGGATAATTTTCCTCCGTCGCCTTTTCCCGAAAAGAACCGAAAAGACAAAATGCCATACCTCCCCACACCCCAGGCATACCTGGAACAATCTGCGCTACTACTCCAGGCATATCCGGATAGCGTACGTTCCCTGACAAATGGATACAATGGAACAAAAGCAATGAAATATAATGGATGCTAATAAAAACAACAGAGAATAACAACAAAATACTCCTTCCCCTCCCAGCGCCCAACAGCCCTCAAAAAAACCCAAGCCCGCCAGTCCCAACGCCAGCAACAACAACAGCAGCAGACACAAGATGCCTCTACAATACAATCAACAACACCAGCATCGCAAACACCTGTCGCAACTCTCACCTTGAAAACCTACAACCCCTCCGCCGGAATCTGCCTGCAGTACCGCACGAATAAAGCCGCCGAGGTTGGAAGGTTAATTACGAGTCTGGGGAAGTTGGCCGCTGGTGCAGATGTTGCTGCGCTGGGGTTGGGGGCTGCGCCTGCGGCGACTGCTGCTGCTGCGACTGGAGGGGATGTGGAGATGACGGATGCGCCTGTTGCGAGTGAAGAGGGGAGTGCGGCGGCACAAACGGCGGGGCAAACACAAGGGAAAGCGGATACCGGGGCTAAGGGTGGGAAGTCGAAGAAGAAGGGCAAGGGGAAGCGGTGAAGTGGGTTGAGGGGGCGTGTTACTGTTATCGGATCGGAGAAATTAGGGTCTTGTCTGTAATGGAAGGATTGAAGGGTCTCAGTCCGTGTTAAGTGATGCTGTTTGGGAATCTCGAGGAAACGATATCAGCCGGGCAATGCCTGCTTAACGGCTGCATTTGGTCCTAGAACTGAGCGAGTTGCTCAGGGGTATTACCTCGCTTGACACGGCAAAGGACGACCATTGCGAGATAGATGAGCCTGTATTTGTACATACGAATGAAAATCTCAGAAGGATCGGCCTTTTCCAGATCACCTAGTACCTAAAATGCTATATGTGCACTGCATACAGAGTAGGGAACATAACGTTATCCAACTGAATATACATTGATATCTAAATACATCTTGGCATCGCCCATTACCCATCAATCCAAACAAAGAACAGGATACGAAAACAAGAAAGGAGATGACCACCAAAACCACAACGCCAAACCCATGCGTACCTCCAAGAATCATTCATAAACATACAGGAATATTAACAGCGCACATGGCACGAGTCAAGGACTTTGGCGGCGAGAAAATATAAGTCCGGATATGACACGCAACCGGGGTATATAGAATTTTTTTTTTCAAGCCACCTGTTTAGAAGTCATCGTCGAAGCTGAGACCAGCGTCGTTAGTGGTGGCGGACTGGGACTCTTCCTTCTTCGTGCTGCTCATGACACCAGCCTTCTGGTAGTCACCAACACGCTTCTCAAAGAAGTTGG
The DNA here is from genome assembly GCA_039880815.1 of Aspergillus intermedius. Classification (NCBI taxonomy): domain Eukaryota; kingdom Fungi; phylum Ascomycota; class Eurotiomycetes; order Eurotiales; family Aspergillaceae; genus Aspergillus; species Aspergillus intermedius. Next base: position 24,052 of record JBDODA010000022.1, on the reverse strand, counting down.
TCTTGCCAGCCAGGGAGATGTTCTCCATGAAGTCGAAGGGGTTGGTGGCGTGGTAGTACTTCTGGTTGCCCAATGCGACCAAAAGACGGTCGGCGACGAACTCGATGTATTGGGTCATGAGCTTGGCGTTCATACCAAGCAGGGCGACAGGGAGAGCGTCAGTCAAGAACTCCTGCTCAATAGCAACGGCCTCAGTGATGATGTCCTGAACAATCTGCTTGTCAGGGCGGTGGTTCAAGTGAGAGAACAGCAAGCAAGCGAAGTCGGTGTGGAGACCCTCGTCACGAGAGATCAGCTCGTTTGAGAAGGTAAGACCGGGCATCAGCCCACGCTTCTTCAGCCAGAAGATAGAGGCGAACGAGCCAGAGAAGAAGATGCCCTCAACGGCGGCGAAGGCCACGAGACGCGAAGCAAAGGTGGACTCCTTGTCCTGGATCCACTTGATAGCCCAGTCAGCCTTGCGTCTAATGCAAGGGACTAAATCACCAGTCAGCAACTTATCAATTGTATAGCCACAGCATCAAGAACATACTGGTATCAATAGCGTCGAAGAGGTAGGTGCGTTGCTTGGGCTCCTTAATGTAGGTGTCGATGAGGAGAGAATAGGTCTCCGAGTGAATGTTCTCAATCATGATCTGGAAACCGTAGAAGCAACGAGCTTCAGGGACCTGAACCTCACCGCTGAAACGCTCGAGCAAGTTCTCGTTGACAATACCGTCAGAAGCGGCGAAGAAGGCAAGGACGTGTGAGATGAAGTAACGCTCGTCATCGTTCAGGCGATTGTTCCAGTCGTGCAGGTCCTTCGACAGGTCAATCTCTTCGGCGGTCCAGAAAGAGGCTTCAGCCTTCTTGTACATTTGCCAGATCTGTTGCAGAGAAAGTATGATGTTAGTTGATGCGCGTGGGAAAAATCAATTTACGCGTCGAAGCGTGCCGCTACGGACCTCATGGTACTTGATGGGGAAGAGAACGAAACGGTGAGGGTTCTCTTGCAGGAGAGGCTCACTGGCCTCGAGCTCCTGAATGGTAGGAACCGCCTTGGGAGCTTGGACGGGCTTCTCGGTGGGCTTGGTGACAGTCGCGTCGATGTCGGCAGCAGGCGCGTTCTCCTTGCCGGCGAAGTTGAGCTTCTTGACGGGCGAGTCGCTCATCTTGAGGTTCTCAAGGGAGGAGGCAGTCTATGCGCGATTGTCCAGTTAGCAAGTACTCTTGATTTCGGACGCGTCGCCGCGAGAGGCGACAGATGCAACCTCACGTACCTGCTTGGAGGGAGTGACCTGTGGAGCCATTTCGATAGAAGGAATTAAGACAATTAGAGTAGAAGAGACGCAAGTAAAACAAGAATGCTTCAATAGAAAACAGCACAAGAGAAGAAAGAGCTTGAGTGAAGGTGATTGAGATGAAGAACGAGAGGGGAGGAGGGCAGAATTAATACTTGCGGCGGAAACGAAAAGCGCGACAAGTTCCGTCACGGTCACGTGGACAGGCGCGCCTCGCGAGAGGTGGCTGGTTACCCGATGCGGTTAGTGCGCGTCACGAAACATTTCGATATTTGCCCTTTTGTTTGCCCTGTTGCTCCATCAGACCATCGGTCCAGCTGCAATCCGGATTGCGATCGCCAATTGACCGGTTTGTCGCCAGGCACCACTGGGAATTCTCCACATACCTCGTAGTTGGGCGTGGTAGCTGGGCTACGAGGGGTATGCGCGGTCGCTGATTGATCTTATCTGATCCGATGCCAGCGCGTTCTTCAGCACCTATACAGACTACGTGTCTAGACGCATGTATATATATTTAGATACCATTTCAAAGGGAATTTCAAGGCAACACCTCTATACTGATTGATTGCCAACGCCAATGCCTTCCTGTATGCCCGAAGGCAGCCAATTGAGCTGACAAAGCCAATGCTACACGACCTCACGCGTCTGTCAATAAAGCATCACAATTCCCCACTCCTGAAATCGGACCTTGGCTTCGTCGGAGTCATGATTAATGATCAGATAAGCCCGGTCCAAGCTCTGGAACAGCTGAACAAGAAGTCGCTCTAACTGGGTACGACGCGCTCCACTGCACGCGACGATTGGATAACCCTGGCCCTCCGAGCGGATTTTCGGATATAACACGTCTCTCTGGGGTCAAAATAAATACCTCTAGACTCTTAGATTGGAGCAAGGTCTCTGCGACGCCGGAGTATGACGTTATCCATTCAAAGAAACGCGTCTTTCGCGTGAGACCTCGCTCCTTGCTCTTCTCTTAATTGCACTCGGTTCTGCAGTGTACTTGGCTGTGTACAGGTTAGGTTACCGACTTCTTTGAGCTATTTTGGTCCCTTACATATCCCTGCTGTCAGCCTGTCGCGTATGCAGCTCAGAATCCTTCGCGATTGACCGCGCTTTCCATGCATATTGCTGCATGAGCTGTCAGAAGCCCAACCAGAATGTCACTGATAGATGATCTAGTTTTGCCTTACTTGGAAGGGTTGAAGGAGACAGATTCAAGGGATCCAATTGAATGTGCAGCTGTCATAGCATGGCTCGTATCCCTTACCAACTTCAGTGTCTTCACTTTTCTAGACTGGTTATTGTACCTCAAGTATCCCTCTCCACCACAGCACCAGCCCTGGTACAAGACTCGCGATCCAGCTGTTTTCTCACGCTCATACTCGATAGAGGACGATGCGCCGGCCTTGCCAGATAGAAACCATGGATGATGTTTACATTCTGCCATAATTTATGCGATATGACCGTCCAGCTTACACCCATCCATCATACGTTTAATAATTCATCCTTTTCTCTTGACTAGGAAGTCTACCCACCCCTTCACATCAAGACCCAACGCTCTTCACTCCCTTAGGAGCCTATCACAATCCTCTCCCTGCAATGGCTTGCCAGTTGTGATGGCTGAGCAAAAGGACTCCGTGACACTCCGACATCCGCATCGTCTACCTCCATAAGGGGATTCATCACCATGTTCGCTCGCACATCCAGGTGTGTGGACTACATGGTGTCAGGGGTTGGAGCATCCGCTGTACAGATGACGATTCACGTTCCAGATGAACGGTTAGAAGAATCCATTGGCGGAGACCCAAGATAGTCAACCGTGGCAGCCTCGTCAGGCCGATGGCTTCTTAGTTACTTTTAGTGTGTAGTTGACAATCTCCCTAATGATAAATATGTCTTCCCATTCATCTGCTTGGGTGCGTAATCTGACCAGTTCGATTGCCCTGATGTCGTAGTTCGTGCTTGTACTTCGGAGCACATGGGCAACGACGTGCCTACGTCTGCGCACATTGACTTCGGATTTGAAAGCCATGGTCGCCTTAAATCCCTTTTTGTTGTAGTCCATCGGTGCAGGGAAGAATTGGCAATACCACCAAGCACCACATTTATGGTGATGATAATCCCGCAGCAATATTTTTTTTTGTTGGTGTGCCGCATTTTGATGTCTAGCTTGCGCCTTTTTGCAAGTATGGAATTATTGATGGGTTTGACATGGTGGCCCAATCCCGTGGTGATTGTTTGCATGCCTGGTGATGGGTGATTGGCATGGATATGCCATTCCCACACTATCATGTCTCGTATCACTCTTTTTATGTTTAGCACATTGTTAAGAGACAGTATTGCCGTATATACTCGTGACAATACCTCGATCCCTCCAGAATGACTTGGTAACGGGTTACTCCTAGATGTAGTCGTCCATCTGCCGTTTCCATGGGTCCATATACTGCCCTTGCTTTCGTGATCTGCCCCTTTGTATTGAACGATCAGGAAGACTCAATTCTTCCCGTTGCCCCTCCGCTTGACCGGTACTCGGTGGTATACGGCGGGGTCCGAGAGCCCCAGATTGTTTTGCTTTTCTGGGTGCGTGACATATCGACGTCTAGGCGGGAATTGCATCCGTAGGACGCTTATCCACATGCCAGTAACTTTGCTCTCTAGGCTTTTGGCCTTCAGGTCTCTCTCTCATGCCTCTATGATACCGGGTATCTCGTAGTACTATAATGCGTCAGGTAATGGCACTCACTCCATTGTCCAAGCTGACTTACAGTACCGTCATGTCTCCCGCTTCGGCTTGAAGAGTGGACGGCATGCTGTTGGCTTGGGCTGTTTGATCAGCGTGTATTGTGCATGCATCTTTGTTGGATTCAAAATATCCGCCAATGTTTGAGCTAGTCCTGTCTCGCTACGTTCGTTCAGACGGTTCAAATTTTTGGAAACTCGGTCAGCCGAAAGTCGATTTCTGTAGGAGAAAGCTATGCTTAGCAGAAATAAGCAGAAACCAGAAAGCCCCCAAGAGACCTTCTAAGGTCAACTCGAGATCGAGGTTGCGGTCTCCAAGTAGCTAGCTACTGACGTAGCTCAACAGCGTGAACCCTCAGCTTGCAACCAGATGCTATATTAATTGCCCTGATTTCAGCAATCAAACCAAGCAGCCATTTCGGAATTTTTGAGCAAGGCTCATAGCTTATTGTGTCGCTGAAAAATGATTCTGATAGGCAAACCATTTTCAGGGCCACTTAAAATAGGCCAACCAATTGAGACACCAACCCTGGATCCAGGCTGCAGTGATAGGGCAAAAATTATCCTTGATGGTGAAACATGCGCGAAAAAGTGATACTGAGATTCACTGCTGCAACTTTTGTCATGAGCCTTCTTTTAAAGAAAACGGTGCTATCAAGTAGGATAGATTTTACTGTCCCACTTAAACATCAATTTGGGGTTGTCTTCAATGGTTTCTGGTAGTGAATGCAGCCACTTTGCGTCACTGACCAGCAGGACATGACTGGATGGAACACGCGTTCATAATTATTCTTATTGGTGCTTTCCAGAAATTTAATCAGTAAAAAGAGCAATTATATTTTGATTACTTGTACATACTGTCATAGATATTGATCAACAGCAACAAGCTCGGTCTAGTTTACCACCCATTCTTAGGATGTTTGCGACTTCCGTAAAATTAGTTATTGGCTGCCATGGCACACGAAGTGCTAAAAGTGGAACAGATGGTCCATGCAAATGACCTTTTTGATAGATTTAAAGGGCGTCTGGCTTGTTAGAGCCCGTAGGGTTCCGGGCTTGTATGTATGTGTATGCCTGCACCCGTGGTATATTCAAGACACTTTTAGGCGTTTGCTTTAATTTCTTGGAATATGCTTTATCACGATGGCCAAGAGCGTTCAACCAGATTTGATTTGGTCTTCAAGGTCGGTAATGGCTTCTGAAGATACGTGAAGAATATGGCCTCGAAGATGTAGAATTAAAAATTAAAGCGAAGACATAAAGTCTCTTCTCAGGACTCCAGGACGCAGTCACAGTCTGCATTGCTGAAGGTGATGTGCCAGTGAATTTCAACTTCAACAAAATCATGTACAACTGCAGTCTATGTACAAAAAGACCGACAGGGCAATCAACCTGACAATCTAAAACCAAACGCCCCCATTCTATCCATATATAAACATAATATGTACCAAATGAGCGCTGCTTGGAAACAAATGCATTTCTCGGTAGGTACAACCGAGACGGTATATTTTATATGCCGCTATTGCGCTGAGATACAGGTGTCTTTACAGTCGCGACTTGATGTCGTCGGAGAGGAACCGATCCTCAACCCGGCGCATCAGTCTGTTGGTCTGTTCGGCCAAACTGAGAGTCAAGATCTGGAGACGTATTAGCTATGGATTGCTCCAGAACCCAGATCATGGTCACTTACGGTGTGAGGCAAGATACGGGCCAAATGAGCAAAGAAGCCCTTGTAAATGGCGAAAAGACCTTCAGCCTTGACCGTCTTAGACAGACAGTCGAACACGCCCTTGTAGAGGTCACCCGTCTGGTTGTACATTCTCGACATAATCGTATCTTCATGGGTTAGCTGCACTGCACGATGTTCAGCGAGAGTCTTCAAATTCACATACCAGGGGGGTGCATAACACATGCGACAACAAATCCAGACGCTGTGCTACTGGCCAGGTGCAGACCAGGGCCTTCTTCCATACCCAGATGTCTCATCAGACGCCGTTTAGCGAAGAAGTAAGTGGGCAATTGAACGGAGCTTCCGAAACCAGTCCGCACCATAGCAGCACCAACGCCACGGTACAAACCACCCACACCTTCCGACCTATATATTTGGCTCAATCCATCGAATGCGTGACGGTATTGGTGCTGTGTGCCGACAGGAAGGAAAGGAGAGTAGGATTGGAGGCGAGTCTTGACGAGGAAGAAAGGAGAACCGAAAGCGGCACCGATGACACCTGACGCAGCACCGGCGAAGACGTTGATTCCGAGGGATTGAACGTTGGGATCTTTATAGATGGCATTCGTGGCGCCAGTGCGCAGGGGTTCGTAGAACCCTAACCGGCAGCCGTTGAGCAGGACTTGGTAAATATACTGTAATGTTCCTCCGCGTCAGCAATGGCATATCGCTTCGACGTCTGCCATTTTGCATGTCGCCATGTCACATACCGCAGTGCCAATTCCCCGAAACAGTCCCCGAGGACCCTCATTCTGCAGAATAACCTTAATGCCGTGGAGCACACCCCGGTATTTCTTGGCTTGATCGGCTTTAGATTGTAACTCTCCCTGCAGTTGCAACCTGCATTCGCATTCTCAATAAGCCTATGTGGCGAAGAACCGAAATCGGGGACAAGTACGCACCGAATCTTCACGGTCTCGAAACTATGGGTGACAGTGACCGCTCCGCATGCTGCAATGCCGCCGGCAATGAAAGCCCTGTCGCGTGAGATCGACTTGTCAACATTTGATCCGGTTTTTCGTTTTGTTTCTGAGCCATAACGTACCCTGTGGTCGTCGACATGATCTTGACTGGGAGAATGAAAAATTCTCTCGTTGTTGGAGGCGACTGAGGGGGGATTGCGGAGAGTTGAATCGGGAATCGGAGGTGGATCGGAGAAGATATGTCCCAAATGGGAAAAGAGTGGAGAGCGCAGTTCAGCCGCGGCCAATGCTGCCGGGCCGATTGTAAACCTCTCTACTTTCTGTATACATCTCGATCATACAATTACAGGTCAAGCAAACAGTCTGGTCACTATGCCGTCAATGTTGGGCATAAGTTTATCTGATGGAGTAGTCATCAACCAAATGGCTTAGGCAGCGACCATATATTTAACGCCCTCCGTTATTGCTTCCGCTACCTTCTTGCTCTACCAGCTACACAACAGTACTAATCACAGAACATATTGCTATCATGGAGCTAAAGATGATCGACAACAAAAAGGTCAAATTCCGCTGTTTTGGCTCTGGCTTCTGCGGCACTGTATGGGCTCTGAACGCGGTGAGGCCTGTAAAAGACAAAACGGAGGGCCTGAGAAACCCTTGGCCAGTGACTTTTAAATGCACCAGCGGCTCTCACTAGCTTTCGTGCTCTTTCAAGTATCCGGAAGCCTCAGTTCCAGATTCCCCGGTGCTATCACTTTATCCGGGCTACAACCAGAGGATGGTGGGACCAGAGCCTGTCCAGTTTCCCAGCAGGATTCGCACCTTGCGATACCATTTACTTCCAGCTCATCCCACAACTCCCTGAAGGTACTAGAGGTTTTCATTGACAAATACTGCCCAACGGTGGTATACCAAAAGGGTGCGTTGAGCGACGCTAATAAAGATTGCCTGCTGAGACCTTATCTAGGCAGACTAGGAACGCAATGACGAAGACGAGCACTGGGAACTCGACTGTCTCCAAAATCCAGGGTGCTCTGCCTAAGAAGCTTTCTTTACGTGCAGATCAAATGCTGGAACTTAGCACACCTTTTGGGGATGTACAACAATATGCCAGGATGATGGCAGAAGCCTTGGCTATGCTGCATTGGTTTGAGGAAATTGATGGAGATGGCGTTGAGTTTGTCTTGACGCCTCCAAGGAAGCCTCAGTCAGCAAATGCAACTTCAAATTATGAGCATACCTTGTGGATGCTCGATTATAACCTTTGTCGGAAGATGTCATGGATGTGGCAGGTGTGAGACAGGCTGTCAAAACATTCTGGTGCAATGATTCATGCTACCCTAGGCCAGATAATCATTCCTCTCTCTGGTCAGCATCTCTGGCTTTTCCTAGTAGTCCATCATACGATTTCAGTCCTTTTGCGCGTGCTGTGGCTACATGGGATGTTTCGTTAAGAACACATGCCCCATCATTTGCTTGTATCTATATCGTGTCCGAACGACGGAGATAAATAACAGCAAAATGATACTCCAATCTGGCTTAGGGAATTTCCCCGTCTTTCTTTTCCTCTTTTTCATGGCCCACAGCATGGAATCGGAAAGTGAACGCTTGCGCATGTTGTTATTCAGAAAAGAGAGCCTAATTTCCTATCCATGTTAGGGCTTTTGTTATAATGACACCATATACCATCTCGATTGTACCTCCCTAGCAATGTACTTGTTTCCAGCGCTCATTTGGTACATAGTACGTTTTCATATGGACAGAGAGTGTTTGGGGTCTTGGATGGTCAGGTTGCAATGTCCTGGTGGCTTGTTATTTGAACAAGGCAACCACCCTATCCTCTCGCAGAAAACCACTACTTTGATCCCCGCATTCTGTTACAAGATGACCTGGCTGGTTTGAATCCCCTTCACGTGGCTTTTCTTCGCATAATTTTTGTCATCTCACGTTACTGGGGTTGTAGGACCCCATGTTTGTACAGAATCCCTTAACAATTCACGTGCTGCTGGCGAGGTTTGACGCCCGCAGCCAGACCGATCTGTCAGTGTACTCACATGGCTATGATATAGCGCCCATTTGAGTGGCTAGACTTCTTCTTGTTTCAAGAAGACGAATCGTACGTGGAGATAAACCCGTACTTTAGATTCGCGGCCTTCATGTACCCTGCAATTTGTCCTAAAGTTCGATTTAGTAAGTATGCGCTAACTGTTGTGCTTGGTTGTATTACCAAATACATGCCTAAGCCGATCTTCATCAAGGATGGGTTTCTGCAGGACGCGTTTATCTATCCACGGTGCTTTCAACTCCCCGATTACGCTAAAAATGCGTCGCTTTCCCCGGATGATCACCACATCAGAGACTTAGCCGGTGTGCTGTAGGTTTATAGACGCAGGGTAGTCACTGAAAATGGCGTCGCATGAAGTATGGGTTTTATTATGTACGCTATGTTTTGCATAAAGCGGAATTGTCCCCCTGCTTTCTTTTCGCCCACTGGAGTCTGCTTGTTGGGGAGTACTCAGGTTGGAGCGATTGAATAGCACTTGCAATTTTAACATTCATCATCGCACACACCTTTATATTGTAATTAACCATTATGTCTTTCTCGCATGGCGGCAATTTGCAATTCGAGTTGACGAAAACTGTGTATCAATGTTAGAACACATATGAAACTGACTAGCGGTTAAGGCACCAAGCACTATTTCTAATAGTTCATGGATCTGAGTCATCAAGCGCTTGTCCTGTCCCTCCAAGGAGTGCTAAGTAGCCAGTTCTACTATTTCGGCCCAAGGATGTCGAATTGAGCTCGTCTAGATTTATTGTACCAGGTGCGCGTGAGCTGAACTAGAGTCCACAAGTATTGGAGTGTAAGAACTGCATTCTGTGATGAGACGTGGTAGTTCAAAGAAGGTGAAGTTTCTGTAATAAACTGTATATCAACATTCATTCCATGTATTTCACCCAAATTATTTGAAGCTATTCACTTGATATGATGTTCCTCTTCGCAAACAGGAAAATATACCAAACGATCGTCGGGGAATCGGCGCACCGGTCGCCGACGCATCGGAACAGCAATTATCCGCGCGTTGACAAACGCGCCAAAATCTCCAAAGCAAACGATATCAGACCACTGCGGTTGCAATTGACTTGCCGAGACCAAGTTACGGCGGAGCCTGATCAAGGGCGTGAACTGGGGGGTCACATTATTCTACGATTTTTGGTTTAAGTCCACTCTACGTCTCATCGCGGACCGATTTCTAGCTTGGATAGCTATAGCGATAAAGATGGCGGAGGGCCAGCAAGCTCAGCGACCTGTGCAGCAGACTCAGAAGGTGTCTGATATTATACGTACCTACCGTCCTACGAAGGTTCGTTCAGTTGGTGCTTTATAAACAATTACCAGATCTCGGTCTAATAGTGCTCTACTTTAGGCATTTCGCCCTCCGAAGCAAGATCATCCCCATGTGACGTCGCTGGATTTCGATGACCAGGGTGACTTCCTCGTTGCTGCTGGAGAGGATGAGACAATTCAAGTGTTTGACGTCAAGGAAGGGAAGTCCACCAAGTCCGTTCCTAGCAAGAAGTACGGTGTTCATCTGGCACGATTCACGCATCATTCGCGCCAGGTTCTCCACGCGAGTACGAAGGTCGACGGTAGGTTGAATACAGGACGTCCCATTCTGCATTTAGTTTGAAAAGCTCCTGTTAACAAGTGAATGCAGACTCGTTGAGATTGCTCGATCTTCACAACGAAGGCTACGTGCGATATTTCTCCGGCCACACTGACAAAGTAACGTCTCTGGCGCTGTCGCCCGGAAGCGATGCTTTCGTCTCATGCTCGAAAGACGACACCGTTGCGCTTTGGGATCTTAATTCGCGACACGTCCAAGGAAAACTGAAGCTCGCAACACCGTACTTGGCCACCTTCGATCCGTCAGCCTCAGTCCTCGCGATTGCGTCTCAGTCGACCTCGTCTGTCCTCCTCTACGACTTCCGTAACTACGACAAATCCCCGTTTTCTACCTTTGATCTCGCGCCGTACGAAGAAAGATTTACTCCGTCCACTAGGGGCAGGGCTTGGACTCGTCTGGAATTCTCTAACGATGGAAAATACCTGCTTGTGGGAACAGACTATCACGGTCATTTCATCCTGGATGCGTTTGACGGAAATGTGCGCGCTTTCTTGGTAGGCAAGAATGGCTCTCCTGGCAGGGCGGCCCCCATTTCTACAACCGGAAAACCTCTTGGCCAGGGAGATGTCTGCTTCTCACCTGACGGGCGGTATGTCATTGGAGGTCCAGGAGACCAATCGGACGTGCTTGTGTGGGATTTGCAGCAGCCTCCTGATTCAAGTCTCCTCTTGCAGCCCACTCACAGACTACCCAGTCGCGGTCGGACTGCTTTGATCGAGTACAATCCGAGGTTTAACATGCTTGCGACTGCTGATAAAGAGACGGTCTTCTGGCTCCCAGAGGATGGCTCTAAACAACCGGAGAAATAAATAGGACCTGCCAATTTTGGTGCTCAGCAACCTCCGGAGCCGACAAAAACTATTGTTGACAATCCGCCTCATTACGTTCTATCGAATTCTTGGGTCTATCGAGCAAGTATTCTATTCTCTCCGGTCTCTTTCTTTGCCAATCAAACTTCTGGGTGTGTCGCAAACCCAAACCGTGGGTCCTACCAGGTATTCATCGCCGTTTCTATGATTCTCCACCGTTGTCTCTATCTGCCTGACCACAGTACGATTGCTGGATATGGTCACTAATCCGGTGACCCATCCATACAGGAACACACTATAGTTGATATCAGACAGCATCTCAGCCACTTTGTTGACTATAGGAGGGAGCTTTGCTTGTCTTCGTCCGGAATCGATGACGGGCCATGCTTCCATGGTCTTTATCGGGAGTCTCCATTGTGCCGGGACCTCGTAGTCGGATAATTCCTGAAACTTTTGGGCGAGAGTGTCTGAATCTAAACCATCGAAAGGAGGAACACCCAACAAAACATCTGTCCGCTTCTTTTCGGTATCGGTACCGATGGTATCGACAATTTCTCGCATCCGTTTTGCTGCCTCGTCTGTGCATAGCATTTCCCGGTCAACTGTTGCCGGCCAAATCTCTACAGGCAGTAGAGGATGTTCCCTTTCAATCTCGATCTGTCTATTGATGGCAGTGTGGTGTTCGGGGGAAGGCTGTACGGATTTGTGATGCGACAAGTCCGATACCATAGCAAGAAGCAACGTGCAGTCCACATTTAGCGAAGGGGTGAACCGGGTGAAATGGCTAGGGAGGAGATGGCCCAACTGTTTCTCCGCTGTTTGTGAATCAGAAACCTCCGTGTATCTTCCTCCGCATTCAACTGTGATACCATAGCCCCGGATCGTATCAATAAGATCATCAATATCAGAACTCTTCTGTTCCTCAATCCGTGGCAGCACGAAGCGTATCTGAGGGCGCCTATACCTCACCCGCGTAGCATTAGCGGCTCTGCGCATATCCATAGCCAGCTTGATCAATCCGACTTCATCATCCTCGTCATCCTCGTCCTCGTCTTCGTAGTTCCGTAGGACAGTCCTGCCCTTGCCTTCGTCCTCGTCATCAGACCCGGGCTCCGACTCCTTCTCCCATCCTTTCTCAGCCATTTCGAATAGAAGCCGACTCTCCGAGATAGTAGACACCTTCACCCATTCCTCCCCATCATCAGCGACAATATCAACCAGGACACTCTTCCTCTTGTCCTTATTCGGCAGCTTCTTCCCATCCTCCCCATCTTTCTTCCCTTTCCTCTTCTTTTTCCCAGCACTCGCATCCCCATCCACATCCTCCGCCGCACCCTCCCCCCAATAAAACCTCTTCCCAAACGCCGCCAAACCCCAACAAGACTTCTTCGCAATCCCCCAAACAGCCTCGTAAAACGGCAAATTCGACGATCTCAGCGCATGTATATACCTTGCCTCAACCTCCTCTCCCGCATCCCCTTTTTTCTCAGCAACAGCAAACGCAGCTTCAATCTTATCGCTTAGTTTCTCGAGTGTTCGGAGTTCGGAGACAATGCTTGAGCGGAGGGAGCGGATTTCGATGAGTTGAGGATTGCGAAGTTTTTGCGAGAGGAGGGATTGGAAGGTGTCGATTTCAGTGAGGATGAGGTTGCATTTTGTGAGGAGGAGGGCTGCGAGGCCACGGCTGGTTTCGGGGTTGGGTTGTGGTTGTTGGTGTTTTTGTTTTGTGGGGTTTTGATCGGTTTGGGGAGGATTGGCCCCTTGCGAGGGGTTGTCGGGCATTGCTAGCTAATCGAGGTAGATGTATATATACACTGGTTCATAGTACTGCTGTCTTGGGAGAAAAATAAGCGTTATATAGATGGGATGAGGCTGATTTGGGACTCTGACAGTCATTGCGGGGCGGATCAACATCCGCCAACTGCTGAATGACTCAATTGTCGCATTGGAATCATCGAGAGACCTGCGGTCGAAATGAAGACTTCTGGAAACTTCGGTAATGAGTCGAGTTTCCTGAGGGCCCCAATTATGACCTCATTGGTCTGGATATGTGATTGTCTGGTCAAGAGACCAACAATTGATTGATTTAATAGCTACAAATCATGATATCTGAGAAGAAAAATTAATTTAAACTAGCACAAATACACTTGAAGCTAAACACATTCATATGTCCGTGGAATCAAATTATCAAAACCGTCGACCAATGCGCACACCCGACTCCCCTATTTCACCTGACAGACAAATCAATCCGTACGCTTTGTCAATCTTTCCCTCTCCTCGTCATCGCCTTCCTGCGACTTGCGATTAGTCGAACCGCGTCGAGATTCTTCATCCTCATCGTCAGACCACTTGTCTCCGTCCTCTCCAACGGCAAAGATCGTTTCCCCGTCGAGCGACTCTCTCTGACGAGGTGCGGACGGAACAGGCTTAGGAGGTACAGGGGAAAGATCGCGGCGGTGCTCTGTTCCGATATTGACCTCTGGAGCGCCAAGGACATCTTCTTCGTCCAATGCACTGCCAAAAGAGCGGATTTCGAAACCGTCGTCATCTTGCGCAAGCTGCAATCATACTCAGTATCAACGTGGCTAGAAAGAATGTCTTCACATACCTCGTCACTCATCGCGAAACGTCTGTTGTTGGCGGTAGGTCGCCACAGATAAGCGACAAAAGCAATATCGCATAGGTAGACCAAGTTGAGCCAACCGTCCAAGACAAACCACCTGGTCTTCCAGTGGTCCGGTACGAAACTGGCGTCGCTGCCACCCGCAAAAGCAAAGGAGTTGATGAAAAAGAAACCGAAGATCACGACGATGCTGGTCAAAATACACCACCACAGCTTCTTATACATCAACGCTTTAGTCTTTTGCTTTCTATCGATGAGATCCTTCATCGTTGCGTTCAGCGAATTAAGAGTCCACACGTAGAAGCCAGTCAGAGTAGCGGCAAGCGGGAGAACAATCAAGAGCACGAGCGGACCGGCGCTATCTGGTGTGATTGACAAGCTTGCGACAGCGTAGATGACACCGAAGATGAAATGTGCAATGGCGAGAATGCGGACGTAGATCATGGTTCGACCCAGAGACGGCTTGACGACACCATAACCCATGCAGACAATGAGCAGGAGGAAGAAGGAAAATGAATTCCGTCCAGCGTTAAGAACGGCAACAAGGACCATGAGTACTTTTGCACCAACGTTCAGGCCATGGCGGTTTTGGAAATCTGGATATTGTTAGACGAGCTGACAAGACAGCAAGATTGACCTACCATAGAAGCCCCATGTCATCAACTGTTCAAGAATCAAGAACACAAGAATGGCTGTGATATAATTCTGTACGGGCACTGCTAGATATTAGCGAGACCTGGACGAGAAGGTTGCGCGCCACTTACAGATGTCATGGCGATTTTGCACATATAAGAATGCCCAAAAACTATCCATCGTAATCAGCATATGCACTCAACCCACTTCTCGTACAGATACACACATTCCAATCACGGCGTATACTATCGTCAAGCCACCATAGAACGGCAGTTTCGCAATCTGTGCTGCCGGTAGCTCACCGTACGCATTCCGAAATTCGACTACCGCGGTGTAGTCCTGTCCCGAGTACCCATAGGTGCTCACACAATAGAAGCCGGTCTTCTTCACAGGGTAATTTACTGCAACGGGGTTGTTTAGGTGGATGGCTTTCGAGACGATGGGGAATTTGGATGTTTCCGTCGCGTTCGAGGCGAGAATGAAAGAGCCGATATCTTGATCCGTGCAAAGGCCCGCGTCAACACTCGCTTCGTCGCAAATTGTTTCGATTTCCTGTACAGTTTTGTGTAAGCAGTCAAATAATCCTGGTCTGAGGCATGCTATCATTTTCGGGGCAATAACTCACTTCCGGGTTGTCCGATACAGCTCTCCCGATCAACTCCTCGTCGGTCCATTCGAAAATCACCAAGCTGACCAAAGGATCGGTATCGCTGGTCTCAGATTCATGCGAAAACCTTGTCAAGATAAACGGATCGACGCTTCCTCCCCAGGACTTGCGGCTATACATCCCCGAACATCGCTGGCGGTGCGCATCATCTTGTTTCTGTCAGAAAAGCATGTTAGCAATTTCCCACTCATACCATTCATTTGAGGCGTGAACGCACTAATTCGACTTCATTTGCCAGCACGCCCCCTGCAAAAAGGGCAGACAGACACAGAGTCTGAAGCCAACCCTTCATCGTGGCCGGACTAGGCAGGCGGGTTCCCGATAAGACGAGGGTCTAATCACGACCTAGGATCATAAGAAGAAAGGGAAAGAGGCTCAATGGTGTAGTAAAGCACTTTCAATATCTCCGAAGCTCAAAAAATGCTGGGAATTGCACTTGCGACGTCAGTAGAACTGAAAAGTGATCGTGGCTGTTTAGCATATGGAGTACAGCCCGGGGAAGCCGCGTGTTGCTAGGCGGGCCGTTGACGTATTATTAAGCCCCGATCAGCGGCACGAAATTCTGCCTCTTTTCCGTTTTTCGACGTGGAACAGCTATACCAACAGCAACACCAGGCATAACTGCTTATTACTGATCGTTGCAGAACTGAAAATGCCTGCGAAAGAATTGGCAAACCTGTGCGTGGACTGTGGCGACGCTGAATCTGTGGTGGACGTACGGTCCCGCCGCCTCTGCAAGTATGTCGCATTTCTACATCCCGCCGGAAAGGCAGTTGCTAACATAGATTTTCCTTGAAATAGGCAGTGCTTTGAACGATATGTGAGCCTCAAGGTCCTCCGGCGCATTGAGAACTACCGCCGCCCCAAATCCGTGCCGAAAGGTCAACCGTATAAGCTGTTGCTTCCCCTCTCATTTGGTCTCTCTTCCTCGGTGATGCTCCATGCTGTGAATGCCCAGTTGGAGCGCCAGCTTTCGAAACCATACCCTATGGTGGGCTTCGAAGTTCATGTGCTCGTCATCGAACCGTTGAGTCTCTCTCCCTCCAGCACTTCCGTTGAACAACGCTTCGATCTTCTCCAAAAAACTTTTCCCCGACACTCGTACAAAATGCTCCCCTTCCATAGTATTTATGAATACGAACCGACTATACAAGATGTTATGACACAGTTTGCCGGAGAAGGGTTTGTGGATGATGCCTCTCTATCCCATAAAGAGCGCCTGGATGCTTTCCGTGCGTCTATCGCAACGGCTACTTCGAAGGCGGATGTCGACCAGGTCCTATTGAACAGGTTGGTTGTCGCTTACGCGAAGGAATTGAATTGTGATGCGATCTTATGGGGTGACTCGGACAGTCGCCTGGCCGCGAAGACACTTGCCAATGTCGCCAAGGGGCGTGGCTCTGCATTGACATGGCAGGTTTCTGATGGCAAGTCACCGTCAGGCCTCGAATTCAATTTCCCGCTACGAGATCTGTTCCAAACAGAGCTGCACAGCTACGCTAATCTCATTCCGGAACTCATGTCTATCATTATACCGAATGAGCCACCATCAGAGAACACACTCACCAAGAACCTGTCGATTGATGAGTTGATGATGCGGTATGTCCAGACTCACGGCGAGAAATACCCTGGTGTCATGGCGAATGTGACAAGGACTGCCAATAAGCTTCGACCGGCAGCAGTGTCTGCTGGAGCACGGCGCTGCACGTTCTGTGACGCTTTCATGGGAGACTCAGAGGAGAACAGCGACTTCTGCTATGCCTGCGCTAGATCTCGCCCCGATTTGGCTTGCTGATCTGGTGCGAATGCCGGTATCCTTCTGGAGATACGCCAGTAAATGAAACGAATCGAATCATGAAAATGGGATATTAGCTGTGCCAATCAGACTACTATGATTGAAGTCGACGGCATCCTTACGTCTACCAGACAACTCTCTACAGTCTCACAATGGATTGCTTGGGTAAATTACGCACCAAATGGCATGTCTTGCCTGTGGGTCTTACTCGAAGTCCACTCAAAACGTCGAGGCCGTTTGGGATGTTCACGGTAGTCATCCCCAATAAGAAACCCCCGGTTAGAACTTATTAGCCGGCCGGGTGGGCTGTCTTTGACAAAGATCTTTCAATTCGAACAATCCAGGCTGGCTACTACCTGCAGTCTAGCTCTGGTAACAGTAGGATCCCTCACACGGGCTCGACCGAAGTAACCCCCATTCTCGGAAAATAAAAGCCGCGATTATGATATATGCCTGCATTAGATCGCGCCCTTATTCAGCACCTTCCTGATAATCTAACGAAGACAAAATGCAATAGATGCCCTTGTCCTGAATCTCGGCTTTGTACCTACCGGATATCCTTTGCTGTTCTTATAAACACGAGAATGGAACGAAAGGTTGAGGGAGAAAAGAATGTATTCGAAGTCTTCATTTATGGGTAGTTTTCGAGTGAAAATGTCCAGAACGTCTTCAGTTCGCCAACAGCAAGAGTTTTGGTGGTGAGAATAAGGGGTGGACGATATTGAAATGAAAGAGCTAGATATAATCTACCCCTATAAGTTTACTGGAGTGAATGACTTGCCAAAAATCTCTCAAGAGCCATGTGTTTGGTTTGGAGCGATAAAACTCAATTCATGCCAAGTTCTATGTAGAATCCAATATTAGTGAATATGGGGTATGAACGAAAATAGACCAATATCAGACGCCTATGAAAAGTCCAGTAAATAAGTGTTCGTGAAATAGCTTAAAGCCACCCAAAATATCCTTGCGTTTCACACAGCATCATGCTCGATATCGCCTTCCCTGTTTTTAGATCCACCAAACCAGCGGCCTTGCGAGCGACTCCTCTGCGGATGTCTGGCGGGTTGAGGTTCAGCAGGAGTTTCAACGGTGCCGTACTCCTGCCCTCCACGGTTTGGATGATCACCCGTTGCGCCATTATCGTATTTGTCCCATTCTTCGGGCAGACTCATGTCTGGTTGGCCCCTTTGGTTCTTGAGAGTTTTTTTCCCTTTCTGGCGCAGATGCTTCTCCAGAATCACAGCGTTGCGCGTGTTGCACTTGTACACCGCATCCGCAAGGTCTCCCACAAATGGAACGAGGCCGATGACGAAGTCGATAATGACGTTGGATACCATCTTGGCGTGAAGGGAGCTTGGCAAACCTCCATCGATATTGCCGCAAGACTTCACAACCATCAGGGCGAACAGAGTATCGACTATGTCTCCAATGCTGTAGCACGTTAGCGGGGGAAGAAGCATTGAGTTCTTGAAGTTGAACTTACACAGGAATCAGTGCGATTACACTGCTCCAACCGAATTGAATTCCACACAAATTGAAAAGGCAATAATCCAGCCTGTATGCTCTACGTTTGACCTGTGTGAGGACTTTGGCATCATTGTCCGACAGTCCAGGCGGGGCGGCCTTTCGTCGCTTCTGGGTCTTCTTTCCCAGTGCGCGGTTCAAACGTGAAGCCGGGACCTCTTCAAAGTACGGGTCCTGGAAGTACCATTCGTGTTAGCCAACTTAACAATTACAAGGAATAGATAGGGGCTTACCTCTTGGCCAAAGTGGTTCCTTGCCGATTCCGCCAACACTCTTTTACCCAGTACACCCCAGAGCGACATGGTTGTTTTATCTAGGGATAATCAAAAATAGATAGACACGATGGCTCCTTTTTTAGAAATTGCTGCACAGATAAATTTTGTTATCCAAGGAATTCGGTTTTGGTATTCAAGCAGTCGAAGGGTCCTAGATATATCATCGGCTGGGTTAGCACTTATACTAGACTAAATAAGGGGAAAATTGTTTCAATAGGCGCCTGACTCACCATAGAAATCGCCACAGTGAAAATTTGAAGCCTGTTGGCGCTGATATGGAGAGGTTATATGGGCCAATTGCGAGAATAGAAACGAGTCAAAAAGGTGCTGGGGAAGACAGGTTATTAGTTGTATCCCATGGTTGATCCTCAAGGGCTCGACGTCATCCCGCGTTTCATCACTTCTCACTAGCCACATTTCCTAACACAGCCACTATGTGGCATTCTTATCGTATCCATCTGTGGCTGGCGATGTTCTGTTGGTATGTGATTGGGCAACTGCGCCACACGGACAACCTGTTTGCCGCACCAGCTCAGCAGCTCCTCTTTCGGGCTCTTCCCCATAATCTGATCTTCTGGTTGTTGGACACCAACTTAACCTGCTTTTGTTTTGTTTGCTCGATCGCACTCATTCACTACCCTCTCTATTGATATCAGTCACAAGCATTTTCTGAGGCTGTACACTTCAGGGGTGGCGCTTTCCAAGCACCCTTCCTTGAAGCTGCATCATCGCTGCGTGTCGTCTCTCCGCACCATCTCCAATCCGTCGACCGCGTTGAAATGCTAAAAGACGTTTCAGAGTCTGACAGAAACAAAAATGCAGTTAGAAGACTGTGAGTGATGCCGTGTCGCCCTTGGCTCCGCTCAAGCCGGCTTCTTGGCGGCCCAAGGACGTTGGAGGTGAAAGGCGATGTTAACTGAGTGTCTGGTCAATAATAGGGCTAGATGACCTGTGTGTCCGATTCATTATAAACCTGCCTCATGAGGAGCTTGAGTCTGTCGAACGGATATGTTTCCAAGTGGAAGAAGCGCAATGGTTTTACGAAGACTTCATCCGGCCGATGGATCCGGCCCTCCCCTCCTTGTCCCTCAAAGCGTTCGCTCTCCGAATCTTCCAACATTGTCCGCTCATGTCACAATGGTCCCACTACCATCATATCACGGCCTTCTCAGAATTCTTGGCCTACAAGACTCGTGTTCCTGTTCGAGGAGCGATCATGCTGAACGAAGAAATGGATGAGGTTGTTTTGGTCAAGGGTTGGAAGAAAGGCGCCAACTGGAGTTTCCCCAGAGGTAAAATTAACAAGGATGAGAAGGATCTAGATTGTGCTATTCGAGAAGTCTACGAGGAGACTGGGTTTGATGTGGACGAGGCTGGGCTGGTCAAAGACGAGAAGGATGTCAAGTTCATCGAGATCACCATGCGAGAGCAGCACATGAGGCTGTATGTGTTCCGTGGGGTGC
The DNA here is from genome assembly GCA_039880815.1 of Aspergillus intermedius. Classification (NCBI taxonomy): domain Eukaryota; kingdom Fungi; phylum Ascomycota; class Eurotiomycetes; order Eurotiales; family Aspergillaceae; genus Aspergillus; species Aspergillus intermedius. The sequence continues at coordinate 3,903 of JBDODA010000022.1, read as the reverse complement.
CTCGCGACGCTCACTTTGAGCCTCGGACCAGGAAAGAAATTAGCAAGATCGAGTGGTATAAGCTGTCGGAACTGCCCACGCTGAAGAAGAGCAAGCAACACGATCAGGGCTTCGCGGTTGCCAATGCAAATAAATTCTACATGGTTGCGCCTTTCATGCACCCGCTCAAGAAATGGATTGCCCACCAGAAGAAGATTGACGCAAAGAATCAAGTCGGACACAGAGCAGCAGAGCTGATGGATGAAGCTGCCCAGATCGCCAGCACCATCACTCCCGTACAGGTGCCCGTCAAAATGGCTACTCCAAGTGATTTGCCCGAAGTTGCACCTTCTGGGAATGCGTCCGCTCATCTCAAACGTCTCTTGAATATAAACAACGTGCCCAATCAATTCTCTGTTCAGCCATCACAGGAACCTACAGCTGATCCCAAGTCCAATGCTTTGTTACAACTTTTGAGGGGTGGCTCTTCTGAAGAGCCCGCTATGCAGACTCCCATGAATGAGAAAACCGTCCCACTGGAAGCACTATCTCAGCGTTTCCCGCTACCGGACATCTTTCCTGATCATCCCCGACAGACACAGTATGCTGAGCAATCTGGATCTTTACCGCAAAATATGCCGCCGCTGTTCCCTGGGATGGTACCGCCTCATCCACAGCATGCTGTGAATGTGTCAGCCGCCAATCAACCCATGCCCCAGCGTCCACTGGACCATCAGTTCCTACCTACGACTCATATCGGCCCCTCAACTGGATTCCAGGGCTTTTCGCCTTTGTCTGCGCCACAACCTCCTGTACCATCATATAGAGAGGAACCTCTGCACACTATTCCTCCGCAAAGACCGGCAGCTGCTCCGTACCAGAAAACAGGTGATCCTCAATTCTCGCATTCAGGTCAGCCGCCTCGGATTAAGGGCGCATCTGTACCGCCGGCAAGCAATTTGCCGCCACCAAAGCTCACCAGTCATTCCTTGGCGTTGCTGAACGTATTCAAAAACGAGATTCCCAAGACACCCCAACCCTTAAGCGCAAGTATGACCCCAGGAGCCAGACAGGATTCAGTTCAGGCACGCAAACCGTCGCAACATCAAGACCAATTGCTGAACTTGTTGCGGGGTTCTCCAGCTCCTGCTACTTCCGCGCCGGTGCCGGTAGAATTGGCCGCCGATTCGACACCACCAGCTAGAAAACAAATCCTGCAGCGACCTAACCAGCGCTCCCCTAATGCTGGCAAGGGCTTCAATAGCGAAGGCCAGACCTCAGCTACTGTATCAGGGCCTTTGAATATGCCACAATTTGAAGGAATTGCGAAACCAGCAGCCAGGAGAATGCAGAACGGAACAAACCGGAAGGCTTACAAAGACCGGCAGCCGCAGACACAGCCTCTTTCTTCACCAATCACTATATTAGCCAGGCCGCAAAGCACAAAGAGAGACCAGTCCTCAACACCGCCCCCGGGCTCGGGGACACCTTCCCAGTCTCGTACTAGCAAGACAAAACAAGCCGAACCACAGAAGCCATTCCAACCGCAAATTCTGCGTCGTTCCGAAAAAACCGGAAGCGAAATTGATATACCCCTGCGGCCTAAAGCTGCTCCTGAACCTGACCAACGCGAGCAAGTGATGGAGCCTCCAGTCCATGTCGAGCGTCGCCCGAGCCAGACGGCTGCGCAGCGGGAGGCGCTTTTGTCTCTTTTTGGAAGGAAGTCGAATGCTTCGGGCAGTCCGTCACCGGGACCAGTTAATATCCAAACTTCGGCGGCAAAACCATCTGGCTCTTCTGCTATTAGCCCGCTCTCGCCCAGCATTACTCCCAGTATTGAGGCACCTGTCTCTGGGCGTAGGACGCCCGCGGAGAACGGTCTGGAGACGCCAGCTGCTTTTCGTGTTTCTTCGCCGGATAACAAAGCATTTTTGCTCGGTTTCCTGGAAGGAGTTGCAAAGGGAAACAAATAATTCCAGACATGTTATATATAGGCCTCCGATCACTGCTCGCATACATTGAACATAGCTACCGAGTAATCCCACATTAGTTCAGTCTTTTCCTTAAGCTTGTACCCTTATATATAGTTATTCAAACAACTACTCCGTACTGCTGGCTTGTCTCAGCGTGTAGATCGCTTCGCTCCGAGGGGTTGTATGTCATTGAACATTATTCTGCCGGTCTACACCGCCAGCCCGTCGATGTCATTTTGGATTTGTAAAACGAGGACCTGTGAATTCCTTCTTCCGGTTAGTTTTGCCGTTTCTGGTATAGCCTCCCGATACGCCGTACTGTAAACGCTGCCCGCCTGGCTTCCCAATATAAAAGAGCCCTCCCTCATTGTTCTGACCTCGTCTCCTCCCAAATCTTTTTCTCTTCCCAAACTCCCTCCAATATTCTGAACTCACCCGTATTCCTGGCCATTTGAACTTCGCCACCTCCTTTCTTTTTTTTTCCCCGGAAATTGCGGCTGCGCCCTCTCACCTCCACTTCCGGTTTCCTATTCCTCGTTTACGTTGACCGGCGTTTCGAGCTGATTCTGTCTCCCTCTATTTTTTTATACAGTGAATTGGTTCATATTCTCTGCTTGTTTTCCTATCTTCTACTAAAAAACGAATCTACATGAGGTCTTGCTTTTCCGGCCGCTCTTCATTAATGGTATCCGCCCTTTCGACTCCCTTATCAAAGGAAAGATATTGACTCCAGGCTTGACAGACTCCCAAGGCTGATTACAGCTTACAATCGACCCCATTCGGCGCCCGTCCTGTGTCCCACTTTCGCCCTAACCACGCCGATCCCATGTGCCGCGTATGCGGTTGGAACGCTCAGATGACAACGATTTAGCATCCGGGAGAAACAAATCCAATGGCATAAATATAAATGCCTCACCTGTGGTTTTGTTGGTTATTTTCGCCACAGACACCGGTGAAATTCCCGCAGAGACGGTTCTGTAAAGTCTGGAACCAAACCTCACTGCCAAGTGATGAATGGTTGGAGTTCTGTCATCAAATTTCCGGTCTGCTGCGTCCCATGACACGCTACTGTGGAAAGGACAATGCTACAAGAACAATCATTTGCTGATGCAGAATTTCTTGGCAAATGACACTATGCTCTCGTGCTCTCATGACCATAATGCTGATTTCACACCTCACTTTGAGCAATACGGGCAATGTTTGGTTGATCCTGCCATTGACTGTTTAGCATTCTGGGATGTATTGAAGCTCAATTCCAGAGTGATAGGGATGCAGCAGCAATTTCAAGGCGTTCAGGGGCATGGATTAGGCTATAGCATTTATGCCACATCAATGTGTTCTGTTGTCGAAATCAGAGGTGGTTCAAGCGAATCGAATGATTTGGCTTCCATTGCGCGTGTGATGATGGAGCTGATGCAGAAATATGCCAAAGATGATAGGATCGTTGGTACTGACAAATTTGATAGCTGACGGAGTTGCTTAGCTGCTATTGAAGCTCTCTCTGCCGCAACGTTCACTGGCTTATTGGAAGAATTGAAAAGGGTTTGTAGTCCTCTCTTTGATTTTGGAAGCTGCTCATTGGTTTCTGCACATAGCCACAAACAGACCATAAATCATTACAAAAGGTATAATATAACATAGTATACCTTTTGTAATGATTCATTTGTTTCTGCTTGAAGCCACGAGTAAACAATCAGTCAAGTTCAGCCTTGAAAATTCTGAAGGTAGAACGCCTCCTTTAGCATCATTTTTTATTATTTTATTTTAATGAAATTTAGCTCTGACCACACAGGATGCATGCTCTCCACAGTCTACTGATATTCGACCTGTTCTGACTAAAAGTGGGAAAATATAATGTTGCTGGATCAAAACCAGCGAGTTGATATAGCTAGAGTTTGAAGAGAAATGGAATGGAAAGAAAAGCAATAAAAGAAGTCTGATTGTAACTGGA